>CM077453.1:31285528-31715528 GCA_039654765.1 Mylopharyngodon piceus
TAAGAATGGGATATCATTAAAGTTCAATGTGCATGTAAAGGCAGGCGTCCCAAAACTTTTGGCAATATAGTGTATGTTCATCTGGAAATTAAATAGTTGTTATAGATTTTATTAATTTGAATCTGTTGGATCTTTTAATGCAGGTGATTTAGCATCTGAAGAGATACAAGCTAGTTGCTCAGGGTTAACTGTTCCTAACAGTGACTTGTGTAATATGGTTTCTTCTGACTCATTTCTATCTTAGGCCGAGGGTTAAGAGTGAAAAAAGCCTGTACTCGGTCGTCAGATACTGTTTGTGAGCCACTGGAACAATTCTACTGCACTGAAAAAAATAAAGATAGCTGTAGAAACGCTGTCCAACACTCTGAATGCAGCCCTGGACAATATATCAAACAAGCAGGTAAATGATACAATTATATAAATATGCTGTTTATTGTTATCTGTGCTGCATTAGTTGCAGTTTAGGAAAAAGAGCGTTTTTTTTTTTTCTTTTTCTTTACAATATCTTTCATGTAACTGTATGTCATTGTCTTTACAGGTACTCCCTCCACAGATACAGTATGTGGGGATTGTGAAGCTGACACATATTCAAACGGCTCTTTTTCATCCTGTTTACCTCACACACAGTAAGTGTTCACTTATACTGTTGGTGTGTGCTGTTGGTCATCATTTTTCATCTGATCCTGGATATTATTCACAGATGTGAAGCACTGGGACTTACTGAAACAACTCCAGGAACACAATCATCTGACCGTGAATGTGGAAATACCACTACTGCTTTATTAATCATTGCTCTTTGTGTTATAGTTACTTTAATAGTAATTACAGTAGTAAGTGTTTTTACAGTTATACATATTCAGAAGAAGAGACGATCTAATCATTCAGGTAAGCTTTATTCAATTTGTTCAGAGTGTTTTTGTAGTATGAGATATATAGTTGTTTTTTGTATAATTGTTTTTTCTATGCAAACTCAGACAAATTAAAAAAAATTATACAGTCATGGAGCTGGAATACTTTTTGACAATCACTCATATACACTATATATTTAAGACGGTGATGCAGTAAGGAATATACTAATGATTAAATTACTATTTTGTCTTCCTTCTGTTCATGCAGGAATACAGGTATAATTAAAGTTTATTTCTTTTTTCACATTAAAGAGAAAAACATAAAATACATTTCTTTTATTGTGTTTTAAATAACAAAATGTATGTTTATTTGTTTTTTTGTTAAAAGGAAACAGGAAATGATTCCAAGGAAACTGCCAGTATGGGTAAGTGTAGTAAATCATATAGACACAACACAGTTAATCAGCTCAAGTACATGATGAGAAACTTCACTGACATAATATTAGATTTCAGTTGTGATTTATTTAATAATATTTCGTGGTTTGACTGTGAGAAAGCAATGCAAAACATTCTCTGTGCTTGTGCAAGCTGAAAAGTAGCTAATGCTTTCCTTCACTGTGTTTTCAGCTGATGATGGCTGTATAAATGCTGAGCCAAACGGATTGGAAGAAGAAGTGAAATTGGGAATCACTACAGATTCCAGTCTAGAGACTACTCAGAATTGTGAGACAATCAAATGAGCTAAACCTGAAGTTCCAATGGAGCAAAAAGTAGATAAAAACAAACATTATTATCATGACATTAGAATTACATATTTATTATTTATTATTTATCTTTATCAATTAGTGAACAGAAATGGATAGTATTAGTAGTCAAGCTGTATTTTTCTCATACTGATGCTCCCAGAATAAACATTCAGCAAACTTCTTCATAATGCAAGACTTATTTAGACTTTGTCTGAATGACAAAATAATGAATTTAAGAGTGGAACTATCAAGACAGAATAAATAAAAATCACTTCTTCCTGCAACTGGCGCTGCGTTTGAACAATTATTAACATCGTAAATCCTGCAAAGTTTTTAATATTTTCATTAATACAGTGGCTGTGGGAGTGACGGTAAAGTTGACATCTTCTGACTGCCGTTATCAATCTCTCTCTCTATTGTTTTACACTTTTTTTCTTTTGTTATTTGAGCAAATGGGAACACAAAAAGTACATTTAATGTAGTCTCTCATTCACCAAGAGAAGTTTACCCAACTTTGACGACTTCCGCTTCTGAGAAACCTGGAAATGTGAGAAGGGTTCATAGTGAGTGAACATGTGCCGTGGAGAGTGAAAGTCTTGAGAGAGAGAGAGAGAGAGAGAGAGAGAGTGCTGCAGACAGTGCAGAATATAATTAACTAGATATACTTTACAGATATCAAAACACATTAGACACAATATACATGATAAATAAACAAAAGGTACAGATTATACATATAATACACAATTATACACATAATAAAGTTGCAGATGTGCAGTGGGATGATAAGTAGGTGATGGCAGAGTTGATTCTTGTGTTAAAGTGCAGTGAGTGCAACATTAGAGTCCAGTTTAGTGGAAACTGTATTGATGTAAAGTGCAGTGCATGGCATAGGATAGAGTGGGTGTGCTGTGTAAGGCGTATCAGTTCTGAGTGTTCAGCAGCCTGATAGCCTGAGAGATAAAGCTGTCACTCAGTCAGCTCGTGCGGGTCCTGGTGCTGCGGGACCATCTGCTTGAGGGCAGCAGAGAGAGCAGTCTGTGCTGGAGTCACTGATGATCTTTCCTCATACACCGCCTGGTGTAGATGTCCTGGATGGAGGGAAGCTCACCTCCTACAACGTGGCGGGCAGAGCTTTGCTGTTGCCAGTGATGCTGTGTCTGTAGCAGGCAGTGATGCAGTCACAGTGCAGATGTAGATTGATCTGAGATGTTGAGGCTCATTCCAAACTTCCTCAGGCGCCTGAGTTAAAAGAGGCGCTGAAGTGTCTTCCTCAGCACTCTAAGCGGGACTCGAACCCGGGTCCGCCGGCATGTGAGTCAGGCGCTCTAACAAGGAGGCTAAAGATCGCAGTCTTGAGCGTCAGTCAGAGCTCCTTTTGAGATCAGGCGAGTGAGGTTTACAAGCACAGCTCTTACCGGCCTATGTCTGTTACACTAACACCAGTGTTTCTGACTCTCTCCGTTTTCCTCTTCCAGTGTAGCCTAGAGGATTCATAAGAAAACAATATTTAAATTACCTTATTAACAGTATACATCGGGTGTGCCGCACACGTCCTGAAAAGTGAAGCCAAAACATTTCAATCGCCCCCAGGTGGCTGGATGCAGTACAGGTCATAAACCCCACCTTCTCAATGTAATCTAATGGGACGTGAGACAAACTAAACAATCAAATTACACTTTAAATAATTTTTTTTTTCCAAAGATGGTTTCTGTCATTTCAGGCAGTTTTTATCATGCTGATGTAAGTTCAAGTAATCGTTTTTTAAATAAGTTTGGTTTTAGTTAGTTATTTGATGCTATAAAACGGGGGTGTGACATCATGATTGATAGCTGAGATTGACAGCTTCTCTGAGCGAAGTAGGCACGGAGGCACCAAAAAGCTTAGTTAGTGGTTAGTAGTTTATTTTACCTAATTTTAATAAGACTTCAGTTGTGCTACAATCAGCAGACATCAAAATTGGAGCAGTCAGGCAAAATTGGAGCAGTCACTCCCTGTGGGAGTGTGGGCGGGACCTTGATACCGCAGCTTCACTTCAGGCTCAATAATGTGCAGACTCGGGCTCCGAACAACATAACCAGCGCAAGACGTCAGCGCCATCTTGGGGCGCTGGCAGCTTCACTTTTCTGCAATGGAAGACAGTGAAGGTGCGACATCACACAGTTGTGTGAATACTATTCTTGTTGCATTTTGCCGTCAAATACCTAAATACACTGTCTAGCCCAGTGTCAGCCCTGTTCCTGGAGGAACACCAAGGGTGCGTCTCAATCAGCTCCCTAGCTCAAGAATCAGTGTGTCATGTACACAAATTCAGGCACTGGTAGACACCCTGACTCTACTGTTAACAGCTCCATTTCTGGTGACATGGCAACATCCTCAATGTACAACATCACTACTGGTATTACTGGTACTGGTCACTACTGTCCTCTGATGGTTGCATTTGTCAGCCGCATACATCAAGGATGTCTCATTTCAGGAATGGGAAACACTGCTCTAGCCAGTGGAAGTGTGCTCTCAAACAGAATGAGTTTGTTCCCACCAGAGTTTCAAATGCAAACATACAAGACAAAAGTTTACAAAAGCAGGATCACCCACCTCAACGACCACATGAAAAAGTGTTTCTCCCAGGACGACATCTGGCACCATATGGGGCGTTCCAAACAAACACTATTTTCTAAACATCATGACTTACAGTAACTTCCCTCAATACAGACTGTACATCCTATGATTGCAGACAGTTAATATACTGTATTTTAATCAGAAAGACATTTGCTGTAAAGCTACAACAGAATGTGAGGATAACAAAGACTTGAAATTTGCTTTTCACACTGAATATGCTGTTACCTGTACCAGTTCTGCACTTCTCTTGTCTCGTTGTTTTGCCTTTGCCTTGCATCCTTCTGCAACAAATGCACACTCTGTCTTCCTAAAAATATTCATTAATTACTAATAGTCAAAAAGTCAAAACTGCTTTTATTCACATATACACCGATCAGGCATAACATTATGAGCACTGGCAGGTGAAGTGAATAACACTGATTCTCTCTTCATCACGGCACCTGTTAGTGGGTGGATATATTAGGCAGCAAGTGAACATTTTGTCCTCAAAGTTGATGTGTTAGAAGCAGGAAAAATGGGCAAGCGTAAGGATTTGAGCGAGTTTGACAAGGGCCAAATTGTGATGGCTAGACGACTGGGTCAGAGCATCTCCAAAACTGCAGCTCTTGTGGGGTGTTCCCGGTCTGCAGTGGTCAGTATCTATCAAAAGTGGTCCAAGGAAGGAACAGTGGTGAACTGGTGACAGGGTCATGGGCGGCCAAGGCTCATTGATGCACGTGGGGAGCGAAGGCTGGCCCGTGTGGTCCGATCCAACAGACGAGCTACTGTAGCTCAAACTGCTCAAGAAGTTAATGCTGGTTCTGATAGAAAGGTGTCAGAATACACAGTGCATCACAGTTTGTTGCGTATGGGGCTGCATAGCTGCAGACCAGTCAGGGTGCCCATGCTGACCCCTGTCCACCGCCGAAAGAGCCAACAGTGGGCACGTGAGCATCAGAACTGGACCACGGAGCAATGGAAGAAGGTGGCCTGGTCTGATGAATCACGTTTTCTTTTACATCACGTGGATGGCCGGGTGCGTGTGCGTCGCTTACCTGGGGAACACATGGCACCAGGATGCACTATGGGAAGAAGGCAAGCCGGCGGAGGCAGTGTGATGCTTTGGGCAATGTTCTGCTGGGAAACCTTGGGTCCTGCCATCCATGTGGATGTTACTTTGACACGTACCACCTACCTAAGCATTGTTGCAGACCATGTACACCCTTTCATGGAAACGGTATTCCCTGGTGGCTGTGGCCTCTTTCAGCAGGATAATGTGTCCTGCCACAAAGCAAAAATGGTTCAGGAATGGTTTGAGGAGCACAACGACGAGTTTGAGGTGTTGACTCTGCCTCCAAATTCCCCAGATCTCAATCCAATCGAGCATCTGTGGGATGTGCTGAACAAACAAGTCCGATCCATGGAGGCTCCACCTCGCAACTTACAGGACTTAAAGGATCTGCTGCTAACATCTTGGTGCAGATACCACAGCACACCTTCAGGGGTCTAGAGGAGTCCATGCCTCGACGGGTCAGGGCTGTTTTGGCAGCAAAAGTGGGACCAACACAATATTAGAAAGGAGGTCATGATGTTATGCCTGATCGATGTATATATATTTATGTTTATAACAGTATGTGCCTGCTATGTGCTTTTTACTTTCACAGTTTTGCTAAAGATAAATGTCACTTTGTACAATCTTCATATTACATTCCTGTAAAGATGACAGAAAATTTACTCTCAATTGCTGTCCTGCGTCAAAACATGAGGGCGATTGTTTGAGACCAGACATGGAGTGGTGATTGAGTGCGACCTGAACACACCAGTGAGTGATGGGATATTTTGCTAATAAAATGATAGTGGATGAAGAATAACGTGAGAACTTTATTATGTCTGGTCTCTCATATCATCTCAGGGAGCTTTTATTATGTTTTACACATGCGCAATAAGATGATTTCAGTGTGGATGAGAAACTTTTGGCAAACACTTGAAAACAACCGAGTGTTTTGAAATGAAAACGTAGTTTTCAAATGTATCCAGATTAATGTAGACGCAGCGTTAGGTGTTTGTTAATTGGCTGATTTGTTAATGTGCTCTCATTAATTGCTGATCGATGTGGCAGGTTGGCCCGAATCCTGTTGCGTTTACCAGCGCTGCGGTCGATGAGTTCCAATATAACTGAGGAGCTGTTTTTCACCGGCCTTATCGGCAATGTACCAATCGACAGTATCATCCCATATATCCTTAAAATGGAGACTGCAGACTACAACAGCCAAATGACAGGCCCAGCTGTGTGATCGCACTCATTCGTGACCTTGAGACTGAAGTCATGCAACTCCCATCATCCCTCGCCCTCCCGGTGACTCAAATATATCACATTATATTGAACCGACCAACAAGCTCTACCTCAAGAGGAGCTGCAACAGTGAAAGCCTTTCAGTATGTGACCGCTACCCTAGAAATATTGTGTTGTAGTTTACAGAAAGATGCATTATGGGACTTTGAGTTCCAAAGACATTTGCCTGAAAAATGCCTTTCTTTTTTTAAACCATAATTTAAAAACATTTGAGCACTTCATGATGATTCCAATGGATACAATCCAAGATGACATTTTAAACCTCCAAATTCTCTCAATTCAATTTTTTTATTACTTATGAGGACAATATCTACAGCATTGAACGATCCTTTCCCATGGAAGACACGATCCTTGATCGAATGTAACAGCTGATATCAAGACAGTCTCTGGATCCCTGAATCTAGACTCCAACAAAAACATGCCCGGGTCACATTTATGAATACCATTCGGTTTAATACTTCTCCCTGATAATGCAGTTATTGATATGAATGGGAATATTCTGGTTCCCACAGCTCATTATTGCAGTCATGACAATCAGCTTCTCCTCAATATCCTTTATTTATTATTTCATTGAGTCCAACTCTAAAGTCCATACACATGTAGATCTGATCTGCTTGATTTCAAAAATAATCTGTTATTAAATGACATATTTGATCTGTATCTTTATAGCGTTCGACTGCTGCTGCAATGTACAAAAGGTGTCGTTTCAGATGTAATATATGCACAACCATGATGGTTTAATGCACTTAGATTACTAACATGCTTTAATTTGCAGATCTGTGCACAGTTAGACTTTTGTAAATTTCATCGTCATATCAAAACAACAGAATGTCTCATTTTGTCCCAGTTTTAGCAACTGACATGCACTTATTTAACAGGATATATTCACCTAGGCTATATTTATTTGGGTTTAAAATTAGTAGCTTGAAAAGAAAAAGTAAATATACTTGAACTTCCAGACTATGTTGGGCTGACACATTATTGGTTAGCCATTGCTTTTTATGTCCAAACTATAAAATAATAAACCTCACACACTCACTGTAACATGGTAAAGCATGTCAAGTCAGTGTATATTTAACCATTAATGCCACAACTTGTGAGGTGAGCAGAAGCATTTGAATGCTTTAATTCATTTCAGTTTCAGTTTTCACCACCAACTGTAAGATCTGCCCAAAATGTGCCTCATGTATTTGAAAACCTTCAAACTAACTCTCAAAACTGGTGGTTTTGCATTTGCAGCAAGGCCATTTTGGGCTGAACTCTGAACATGTTTGAGTCTAAATAAATTTCTTGTGAATCAAGTAAAAAGACATTACTATAAAGCGATTGCTGTTGAATTCATGGCCATTGACAAATATATATATTATATTTAAGAGAGTATATTATGGAAGTAAAATAATGCCATATGTTTTTGAAACAAAAAGCATCTTAAATTGCACTACTTGAAAAAAATATGCATTGCATTAACCGTGTTTGTATTTTAATGCATTGTATTTTTATGGGCTGAAATTCAACATGGTTGCATATTTAAGCTGTGAATATTTGAATTCAAAACAGTTCACACACATTTTCATTGTTAAAAATTCAATAATCCATATTCACCTTTCAGATTTCACTTCCAAAATATTCATTGTTTAAAAATACAACCTCTAATATTCAGCAGGCAATTTTTGGCCCATTTTATTTCGCGTCCACAAATTCAGTGGTTCAAATTTCAACATTTCACATCCGGGAACTGCAGGAAAAGCAGTAGAGTACCGAGCATAATCTCCATCTGCTGTTAGTCGACCTCACCAGCAGGTGGTGCAAGCGCGTGTTGACGAAGAGCAGAGCAACAGTTAGAGCAAGTCATTAATTTCATTCATTAAAACGGATTTACAGTAACAGAGCAAGCGGTAAGTGTATGTGTGATGATTATCAGGGACAGTATATATGCAGAAAAGCTGATAAAGACACCAAAGTTGTGTTTACATTTAATTCAATGTCTTCACTGTTACTTTCCCTGTGTAGCCTACACGTAAGCAGCTTTCTCTACAGTGAACGAGATTATAACGTTATTCTGTGATGCTGATGTACAGTTCAAACTTTAAATCTGAGGTAGACATATAACTTTCCTTAACTTTATATCGCGGCGCTGTGCTGCAGTACTGGGGTTTCCCTCAATACATCATACTCCAGGATTCCCCTGTCGTCGGGACATATAGAACGCTTAACTTATCTTTATATACTAAATACAGTGATATAAAAGACCACCGAACTCGCACATTATTGAGAATGTAGGCTATAGGCTACAGGTAAGCAGGTTGACTCAGAATATGGACATAATGCGCAAAGCAGGGCTTTGAACTGGTTCAAGGAACGAAAACAAAAACCGGAAATGAATGAAATTTTGACCGGAACGTAACCAGAAATGGAAACGAAATCAATTAATTAATTGATTAACTGTTAAATAATTAATTATTTAACAGGCTGCGATACCAAGATGCTTTTTGTTTCAAAAACATATGGCATTATTTTACTTCCATAGTATTTTCAGTTTGCAAATGGGTGTACAAACATTGACATCAACTTTAATCATCAGCAATGTCAAAAATTAATCTTTATAGCAGTTGCTCAAACCCTGCCTAACAGTTCTGACCTCGAGAGAGTTTCTTTTTCCCGTAAGGGTTTATTGTTGTTTTACAATTCAACCCTACTTGATCTCAAAAAAAAAAAACCTATTTATTGTTTGAAAAGCATGACCCCATACAAACTGTTCTTTTATATGCTTTTAACACTGGCAGACAATTGTTTTAAACAAAATTGTATATGTATTTTAAGATGCCTAAAGTTTTTGATTTCAGTCCATCTGTGACTGGTTTATAGGTGTTGTAATGCCATGTTGTGATTCTCTGTTTTCATCTGTCTGTGAGACGATAAGAAAAGCTGTGCATAAACTAGCTTATAAATTTTATTAAATTATATACTGATGTGGAGTTTAAATATTGTGGCTTGAGGAAAAAAAAGATATTTACAGTGAATTTAGGAAGTATTCAGACTTTTTATTTTATTACATTTTGTTATGCTGCAAGCTTACGCTAAAATGCTTTAAATTAATCTGGACTCCAAACCTCATAACAGGTGACAAAGCTAAACCCAGATTTGTGATCACATTGCCATTTTTAAAAAAAAAAAAAAAAAAAAAGATAGAAAGAAACTGAAATATCACATATATATCACAAATATTCAGAGTCAGATCCTTTGCTGTGACATTTGAAATGTATCCCACAGGTGAATCCCATTTTTTATGGATCATCTTTGAAATGTTTCTACAGTTTAAAAATTATAAAAATTCACTTGATTTTTCATGATTTGGAAATGCACACTAGGCTGGAGCTAAACTCGGCTGAAGGCGGCCCTCCAGGAACAGGGCTGGACACCGGTAAATAAAAAAAATAATAAAAAAAGTGGTTCCAAAAAGGACCATTTAAGTTCACACAACAACCAATAAAACACAGACCTGCAACACACTCATTATACAGACATGAATATTAAAATATGAGCAGAGGGGAAAAAACCTTGACGTGTTTTGAAAATGTAATCCTATGACAACAAACAAGGGAAAAACACAGAAGAGAATAATTCATCATGCCATCCTTATTTGCACATATATATTTCATTTGAAGACGACATGATGAAATATGCGTGCATACTGGGGAGTGCTGGTTTATGTTTAGAGCACTAGAGCAAGGGTGCCCAATCCTGTTCCTGGAGATCTACCTTCCTGCAGAGTTCAGCTCCAGTATATCCGAACCACAACACTCCAGATCAGACCTGACACACTCATCCTAATTAATCATGTATTCACTTATTATTATACATATTTATACAAGGTTTTAGTAATATTATGAGTATTTTCATTATTATTATTGACAATATTGTTATTAATAATGTTATTAATATCATAGAAACATAGAGCAGTAATAAGATGATGTTGATGGGATGATATTTTGCTTTGTATAAGGACGGTAACGGTTTAATGAATATCTTTAATAATTTAAATAATTTAATATATATATTTAAAATATATAAATATAACTAAATCAAATCTACACCCAACATATACCACACATGATTTTAATGCACCGAATGCTGATTTTAATGCACCACCTCAGCTTAGGCATACATATATATACAAATAGTAATCATACTGTGAATGAGGGGAAGAAAAAAAAAAAAAAATGTGTGTATATATATATATATATATATATAAATATAAATAAATAAAAAAAACAGACATGCACACTGACACAAGCTAGGATAGGTGTGGTATGTGTTGGGTATGTGTCATTATTTCATTATTACATTATTATTATTACTATTGTTATTTTATTATTATCATTATTATTATTATTATTACTGTTATTATTATTGATCTTACTGTTGCCGTCATCACAAAATATTATCATCATCACCATCTTTATTATTGCTATTGTTATTATTATTATTGTTATTAATGTTATTATATTATTATTGATATTACTGTTGCCGTCATCACAAAATATTATCACCATCTTTAGTATTAGTATTACTATTGATATTATTATTATTGATATAAATGTTATTATTATTATTGATATTACTATTGCCGTCAACACAAAATATTATCATCACCATCTTTAGTATTACTATTGTTATTATTACTACTGTTATTATTACTGATATTACTGTTGCCATCATCACAAAATATTATCATCACCATCTTTAGTATTAGTATCACTATTGTTATTATTACTACTGTTATTACTGTTATTATTATTATTGATATTACTGTTGCCATCACAAAATATTATCACCATCTTTAGTATTAGTATTACTATTGATTTTATTATTAATATTATTGATACAAATGTTATTATTATTATTGATATTACTATTGCCATCATCACAAAATATTATCATCACCATCTTTAATATTAGTATTATTATTATTACTACTGTTATTACTATTATTATTATTATTGATATTACTATTGCCGTCAACACAAAATATTATCATCACCATCTTTAGTATTACTATTGTTATTATTACTACTGTTATTACTGTTATTATTATTATTGATATTACTGTTGCCATCACAAAATATTATCACCATCTTTAGTATTAGTATTACTATTGATTTTATTATTAATATTATTGATACAAATGTTATTATTATTATTGATATTACTATTGCCATCATCACAAAATATTATCATCACCATCTTTAATATTAGTATCACTATTGTTATTATTATTATTGTTATTATTATTATTATTATTATTGATATTACTATTGCCATCATCACAAAATATTATCATCACCATCTTTAATATTAGTATCACTATTGTTATTATTATTATTGTTATTATTATTATTGATATTACTATTGCCGTCAACACAAATTATTATCATCACCATCTTTAGTATTACTATTATTATTATTGTTATTATTGTTGCCGTCATCACAAAATATTATTATCATTATTATTATGCATGCTATTGCTACGTATATACTTCTACTATTACCCGTTTGTCACTTCTGCTTGCTGTTACTATCATTGCTGTTTTATTGTTGTTTTTGTTTTGTGTTCATTGTATGTTGAATGTTTTGCACGCCAAATAAAAAAAATAAAAAAAAAGTTCAGCTTCAGCCCTGCTCCAGCACACGTGTCTGTAATTATCAAGTGCTCCTGAAGATCTTAATTAGCTGATTCAGGTGTGTTTTATGACCACAACGTCAATGAGCTAACATAATAAATCTTTATGATTTATTATTTATTATTATGATTTTATGACAAGAAGACATACTTAACATTCTTCAGCGGGATAATATTTTGTCTACAAACTCATAAACACACCCATACACTGCAAACACAGTACTGGCTTGAATGAGTTTTAAAAGAAGTCACTGTTATATCCCTGTTAATGTAGCCTACACTGTTCTTTAAATCCACCTCAGTCTCTCTCTGTCTTTATCACTGGAACAGCATTTAGAAGAGTGTCCACTGTCCTACTTTTGGCCATTTGTGTATATTATTCAAATACTGATGCAAATGAACAAAGTGTCACACCTTGTCCTTTTATCAAGATCATATTTCAGAATGCTAATGTTTGTTTGTTGCGTGACTCATGTACCTTTCCTTAGGGAGTGGCAACTGTCTTTAAAATTATCATTCTAAAGGTTAAATGAATCTTGTCAACAGTTGAGTGACATCGTACAACTCCATCCTTAATCTTTTACATAGAGTTTCTTACAACCACCCAGCTTTCAAGGTGAGTGTGAGATATTTTATAATATGTAAGTTTGCAGTATGTGATCACACACAAAACGATGTTGTTAATTTGTTTTTCAGTAAAGTTTTTACACATCAATACGTATAATGTGAACTCGACCCAGAGGAAACCATTACTGCTTTATACACACTCTTTTGCTTCTGTCTGTTTTTAAGTGTATAGGGTAGGTGTCCTATATACTTAAAGACATCCTTGAATTTAACATTAAATCATAAAGTGTGCTTTAGAACAGTGTTTCTCAACTGATGAGTCACGACCAGTTCCAAGTGGGTCGCGGAGTGCCTGAGAGAAACGCGTTGTCCTGATTCAGTATCTGTGGTCAAATGAGATGGTGTCAGGCTATATGTCAGTGTCATTATTCTAACGCTATTTTAATGCTATGCTTTTAATAGCTAGTTGAGAATCACTGCTTTAGAATCACACAAGATTTAAAGTAGACAGATACTCTGATTGATCTAAGACCAAAACTCTGCTTGTGACATGTCTACTTAAAAAAAAATGCTGTTATGAATTAGTCATAGTCAGTTGATTTCTCAAAAATTACCTGAGGCATTTTCATCATGTAAGACTGAGCCGTTCTTGTTTGTTTGTTTTGTAACAACGCAGAATTCTTTAAATTATTTGATGGATAAATACAGTCCAAAATGATTTTCCATTCATTATTAGGTCAGTATGAAATATATAAATATATTATTAATGTGTTTTTCATTAAATCCTCAATAAGACAGTTTAAACAAATATGCTGGTTGTGATTTGTGGTCTTTTAGGTCATTTTCAAGATGAGCAAACACAAGCTTCGTTTTGTCTCTTGGAACACAATGGGAATCAGGTTCACAAAAGAAAAAGCTCCAAGCTCCAACTTGTGTTAGATGAACTCATCAAACTGAAGGCTGATGTTGTCTTTTTTACAAGAGACACACATTGGACCTCAGTCTTACGAAGCACTAGAGAGTGAAAAGGCTGAAGGTCTTTCCTCACTGTCCACCATCCTCGCAGCAAATGAGTTGCTATCTTTATAACAAATGAAACAATATTTTATGCCATGATGAGGATTACAGTGGAGGCTATATTGTCCTTTTCTGTCATCTCTATTGTCAGTTGTATACTCTTGTTTATGTGTACAACCACAAGGCAGACAGACATATGCTGTACAGATTAAGAAACTATTTGACAGCGATTAACAAACACTAATGTGTACTTGTGGTTGGTGGGGACTTCAGCACAATACTGGACTGGGCCCAACCATTGATAGGAGATCATCAGCAGATCAAACGTACCATTCCTCACTTAGAAGCATTCTTGAAGATTTCACAGAATCTCTGAGTCTCAAAGATGTATTTCCATTAAAGCATCCAATGGAAGAAGGCTACACACGATCTCAGAATCAGAGTCATTCAAGATTGGATATGTTTTTCATGCCAGAAAACAGAGTAACTCTTGTCAAAAACTGTGCAACTTACAAAGCAAAAACGAGAAAATCTACAAGTGGGGACAAGAGAATTTCTGATCATGATCCTCTAGTTTTAGATATAAAATTTCCATCACCGCAAAGTATTGAAGTGCCGGAAGTTGCCACAATGTTACTTGTATTTAGACAGAAAATGGGGGAAACCAGTCTAAAACCAGACAGAAGTGCAGGGAAAATAAATGGTGCAGAAATACTAAATGCCATCAGATCTTTGCCTGACTCACAAGAACAAACTCCTGATAATCTCAGAGTTTGTGACTACAAGAAGAATGACCTTCCAATGACAGAAATATTAAAGATAACCTACAACATAATGCTGAAGTCTAAATATGTTCCTGAACGTTTTGTAAAATCATTGCTTACTTCAGACGGAATGCATTCTTTCAATGTTGACTATTTGATATTGGCTCAGATTTTAGCCAAACGCCTTAAAGTCTTTCTAACACCATCTTTTAGGGAAAGAAAAAGGGTAGTACGCAGTGGTCGCATTTGTGTGACTTTTGCAAAATGCCCCCAAAAATCAAGAAGTCTTTCCTCAAGCAAAGTCTCGAATCACTTATGTCTCTTAAACATATTACCCCTTCACCACCAAAGGACTTCAGCATTCTTGTTAATTTGCTCGCTAAGGTCAACTCCAATGATGACTACAGAAAACTCCGTCAAGGCTGCCCTCTGACCACAGCCATTCTCACAATGACATTGAAACAACTGGAAAGTGACATAATGGCAACAAGCAAAAACTCTGGCAACACTAGTGTCTGCTGCTTCAGACAGTCTCTGGTCATTTGTACAGACAATCAGAAAATTAAAAGGATTATTCTATTGTTCAAACAATTTGAGAAATATTCTGGGATTAGAATATGCTTCAAAAGAATATGTCTCAGGCCCCGTTTATACTAGTGCGTTTTCGTTCTAAAACGCATAAGTTTTGCTACAGCTACGCATGTTGTTTACAATACTCCGGCATTTTCGACCTTCGAAAACAGAGACTTTCGAAAACGCTGCAGACCCTGTTTCAGTATGAACGGACCAAAACAGAGACTTTTGAAAACGATGGCGTGGCTGCCCACATTCGCTCTGCATATCCGTATAACATCTATAGTATAGTATAACGTCTGACAGGACAGGAAAGTTTGGTTTTCTGAGGTGAAGGCACTTTTTATTTTTTAACAAGCTACCTGCTGGCTTTTTAGCATTTTTAAAATACTGCAGCTGCCTACATGCGCAAGAGGCAACTGTTTACACTTGTGTGCGCATGCCCAGTGTGCATGAACGGTCATGTGGCATTCGTTTTCGGCCGTGTAGTGTAGTGTCGTTTCTGAAACACTGTGGAAATGCCAGTGTAGACGAGAATTGTTTTTATTTTAAAACAAAAACGCACTAGTGTAAACGGGGCTTCAGTCTTTTGTATGGCTTTTGAAATTCTACAAAAAGTCTACTTAAATACTTAATCATTTTGTAATTAATCATAATTTTAAGTTATTAATGTTAAGTGGGACCTATTATTGTTTTCTTATCTTGCCTTTCTGTTAATGTGTAATATAACTGCATGTAAACAATCTGCAAAGTTACAAAGTAAAGTCATTAGTAAACATTAACAAGCACATTATCTCATATTTCTATTTGAATAAATATTAACTAATCTGTTTGTTAATGATTTATAAATGAAAGTTATTATAAAGTGTTACTGATCCATAAACTATGAATCAAACCATCAAATCCAGTGGTGGAGCCAGGATTTTTTCATGGGGGTGGATGGGCAGGGGCCAGCAGTCACTCTGGGGTGGTACAGAAAACATCATTATACAAACAAATGATGTATAACTTATGTATAATTATGTATAATAAACACGAAATGAAATTGATGTATACGACTAGTTGAAGTTTGCTGTGCTTTATCCAAACATTACACGAATCCAGCAATCATACAGTCAGGGACGACTACACAAAACTGATAAAAACATTATAAACTGTTATGAAACGATAAACAATTGTAGTTTAGGCATAAGTTAGCGCTGAAACTATATTTACCTTTTTTTAAATAATCCATTAAACCTGCTGAGAAACAAGGAATGTGAACTAAAATTCTCTGTTCCATGCGCATGCCCGGGAAACTCATGAATATTCATGTATGCTCCGCCCACTGAAACCAAAAATCTCAGAATCTCATAACACGAGTTTGTCTCCACACACACCTGTCCTGTCAGGAAGGCTGTCGGCTGTCAATGCTGCAACTTTCTCCTGTCAGCTCCCGATTTTTCGCTGTGACCACTGACCAGTGTTTTGTGAAAGAAACCGACGTGAAATTACTCTATAGTCTATCAGCTGGTAAGTAATTTTAGTGTTTTATTAAAAAGGAAAACCTTCAGCTGACCTGGAGCTTTAAACTAATCACGGCACACAACAGGATTTTGCTGTCAGTATTTTTAATTCAGTCGACAAATGACCAATTTATATTATGGCTCCGTTTATCTTTTATGAGTCGCTTTGAAATATACGTGTTATTTCTAAGTTTCATTCACATTTTGACTAAAGTTCTAAAGTGAAAGTGTTGCCGTATTTCCTGCTTTTGCTCCTCCCACTTTTCAGGGTTTAATTTATATTAAAATGCTTTTTTGCTTTTTATGTGCTTTATAATATATATATATATATATATATATATACATACATATATATATATATATATATATATATACAGTCAAACCAACATTTATTCAGACACCTTGAACATTTCATTCATTAGTTCAGTTTATTCACTATAATTTAAAACAAAATGGTAATAAAATATGACAAGATCTCAGAGTTAAACTGTGTCAGAAAAAATTAATCTTAATTATGTCAGATAACACTTAAGCAAAACATGGTCAGGTCAAAGTGTCTGAATAATTTTTGGTTCCAAATTTTTATCAGTTTTACTGGTAGTCCACTGTATGAAGAATTTTTGGGTATAATATGTCACAGTTTACTTTATTTTGCTATCCTCACTTACATAAATGAACTATAGTGTCCTGCACACACTAGTAAAAATATATCAAAATATCAAAAATGTCTGAATAATTTTTGGTTTGACTCTATATATTGATTTGGTGATTTACTTAATTTACACTTTCAATATGAAAACCCATGATAATAAAATATGAATTAATATGTTTATTTATTCCATATTAGTATTTATTATGTTTTTATTTTTTTAAATGACTACATTCCCTCTGCATTTACTGTACCTAAAACAAAGAGTCATCTATTTTATTCCCAAAAATGTTTACTAATGTAAATTTTGCAACCATCATTTCCATCACAAAATGCTATTGAACAGTTTATTTGATTTATTTAGTGGAAATGACGCTGTGGTGGAAATATTTTGGATGTTTTTAGGAAAACATTAAAAATGACGGAATTTGATGCAGGTCCACAGTAGACAATGAAAGGGTTAGTTCATCCAAAAATGAAATTTCTGTCATTAATTAAACACCCTCACGTCGTTCCAAACCCGTAAGACTGGACGTAAACAACGTATGAGAATGACACAGCAGAGAAGAGATTGTTGAATAAAGTCGTTATTTTTGTTTTGTTTTTGCACACAAAAAGTATTCTCGTCACTTCATAACATTAAGGTTGAACCACTGCAGTCACGTGAACTGTTTTAACAATGTTTTTAGTAGCTTTCTGGACCTTGAAAGTGTCGGTTAAATTGCTGTCTCTGGATGAGTCATATACCTCTCGGATTTCATCAAAAATATCTTAATCTGTGTTCTGAAAATGAACGAAGGTCTTACGGGTGTGGAACGACATGAGGGTAAGTAATTAATGACAGAAATTTCATTTTTGGGTGAACTAACCATTTAAGTAAACTAATGAGAATGTGAAAAGAGTTTTCAGAGATTTATTTCCTAAATATTCTCAAGACAAAAGTGCCTTTTTATTTTAAGAATAACCCAAAAGTATAGGCAAGAAAGTTCACAGTAAGCTGATTCTTTTCTTTTTCTTCTTTCTTTTTTTCAGTTTGTTTGACAAAGAATGGATACGTCTTCAAGATGCTTGTGGAAATACAACCTGCACAAGATCTGATTTTTGAACTACTGTCTTCCTGTCTCTTAGTTTTCATCAGATCATGCAACTAATGGCAGCTATTGTGAAGGCTGAGGAAATGTTTCCTCAATGCTCATATTAGCTGATGAGACTCCACTGACATGACGTGACATGTTCACTTTAAAGATTATTGTTCTCTTTACTGTTATGGTTCCACTTCACTATGATTTTTGTTGGTGTCGATGTGCTGATGCTGAATATGAGATGGATAGGCAATGCTGCCCAATGTGTGGTCCTGGTAAGACTGAAAAGTTATACCATATAGTTTACATATTTAACACAATTTGTATAATTTCAAAGTTCCTAACTTTTGATGTTTTTTATTAAATATATTACTTCAGTGATGATAATCTGCTTTATTCTGCATTAATGAATATATATTTTTTCTGCATAAAAGCATTTGTTTGGTTAGAGGGGAAAAAAATAAAATTAGAAAGTCAGTATACCATGACAATGCATTTTGCATCACATTGCCAAAGTGGTTTCTGTTGAAGTTAAATAACTTTTATGTGCTGCTTTTTAGGAAATCGTGTTTTTTGGCACTGCACAGAAGATGCCAGCACAACTTGTGCTCAATGCCCTGAATTCACTTACATTGATGAACCCAACGGCTTAACAAAATGTTTTGCCTGTACTGTGTGTGATGCGAGTGAGTGTTTCCCCCTTTAAATATGTTCATCTGGAAATTAAAAATAGATTTTATTCATTTGAATCTGTTGGATCTTTTAATGCAGGTAATTTAGCATCTGAAGAGATGCAAGCTAGTTGCTCAGTAACTGTTCCTAACAGTAACGTATGTAATATGGTTTCTTCTGACTCATTTCTATCTTAGGCCGAGGGTTAAGAGTGAAAAAAGCCTGTACTCGGTCGTCAGATACTGTTTGTGAGCCACTGGAACAATTCTACTGCACTGAAAAAAATAAAGATAGCTGTAGAAACGCTGTCCAACACTCTGAATGCAGCCCTGGACAATATATCAAACAAGCAGGTAAATGATACAATTATATAAATATGCTGTTTATTGTTATCTGTGCTGCATTAGTTGCAGTTTAGGAAGCAGCATTTTTTTAAAAAAACACATATTTTTTCATGTAACTGTATGTCATTGTCTTTACAGGTACTCCCTCCACAGATACAGTATGTGGGGATTGTGAAGCTGACACATATTCAAACGGCTCTTTTTCATCCTGTTTACCTCACACACAGTAAGTGTTCACTTATACTGTTGGTGTGTGCTGTTGGTCATCATTTTTCATCTGATCCTGGATATTATTCACAGATGTGAAGCACTGGGACTTACTGAAACAACTCCAGGAACACAATCATCTGACCGTGAATGTGGAAATACCACTACTGCTTTATTAATCATTGCTCTTTGTGTTATAGTTACTTTAATAGTAATTACAGTAGTAAGTGTTTTTACAGTTATACATATTCAGAAGAAGAGACGATCTAATCATTCAGGTAAGCTTTATTCAATTTGTTCAGAGTGTTTTTGTAGTATGAGATATATAGTTGTTTTTTGTATAATTGTTTTTTCTATGCAAACTCAGACAAATTAAAAAAAATTATGGAATACTTTTTGACAATCACTCATATACACTATATATTTAAGACGGTGATGCAGTAAGGAATATACTAATGATTAAATTACTATTTTGTCTTCCTTCTGTTCATGCAGGAATACAGGTATAATTAAAGTTTATTTCTTTTTTCACATTAAAGAGAAAAACATAAAATACATTTCTTTTATTGTGTTTTAAATAACAAAATGTATGTTTATTTGTTTTTTTGTTAAAAGGAAACAGGAAATGATTCCAAGGAAACTGCCAGTATGGGTAAGTGTAGTAAATCATATAGACACAACACAGTTAATCAGCTCAAGTACATGATGAGAAACTTCACTGACATAATATTAGATTTCAGTTGTGATTTATTTAATAATATTTCGTGGTTTGACTGTGAGAAAGCAATGCAAAACATTCTCTGTGCTTGTGCAAGCTGAAAAGTAGCTAATGCTTTCCTTCACTGTGTTTTCAGCTGATGATGGCTGTATAAATGCTGAGCCAAACGGATTGGAAGAAGAAGTTTTAACAAATTCAGAATCACTACCAATTCCAGACACTACTCAGAATTGTCTCCATCAGGGCAGACACTAAGACTATAATATTTAACAACAATACTTATAAATAAAGTCACTTTTCTGTTCATATAATATGCATAACATATCATGATGTAGGCTACAATGAGCAGAAATTTTAAAACAGCCTATTGATTATGCTTAATGTCAATGAATGGATACAAACACAGTAGTTTATACTTCAAGGATATAGGCTATAAATATACACCGTTTTTATTTAATAAAATATATATTAATAAATGTGTAAAGTGTTGTAAAGTATTTCCCAGTATACATACAGTATGTGATAGTATTATTTCCTTCACGTTCATGTTGTTATAAATAATAGCCTACTTAACGACACAGAGTATGAGAAGATTTCATGTTAACGAATACCTACAAAGACTAGTTTATTGTTACTTGAACGATATACTACAACTATACAACTTTTTTTTATTGGTTTAAAAATATATTAACTAATAAATGTGTAACATGTTGTAAAGTGTTTCCCGTTTGACTAGGCCTATATATTTGATCGAATTATTTCCTTCATGTTCATGTTATTACAAATAGCCTAATACTTAGACACCGAGTAGACCTGCACGTCTACTCAACGCAACAGAGTGCGGCGCCGGGTGCGGGACAAGATTTGATGGGCGCGTGCAGGTGCGGGCGGTGAGACATTACCCGTGTGCGGGTTGCGGGAGAATAAAATAATTCGCGGGACTCCCGCAAAATAGATATCTAAACACTAATTTTTATTCATATATTGCAAAAAAGCAACAAGAAGAATATAAAATAAAAACGATTTACAGTCGCAAGCATATGCGAGATTCTATAAATTGTGTTTGCAGTGTTGAGCAATGTAGCCAATCACAGACATATCTGTCGATCAGGGGCGGGGCCAGAGAATTTTGAACGCAGGTGCTGAGGGGGCGCTAGATCGTCGACAGGAGGAGCTAGGCAATTACTTGTAAATATGCGCAAAAAAACGTGTTTTTTTATATGAATATTAAAATAAATATGAGGAAAACTCACCCACGCGATTTTTAACATTTCAATTCATGATTATTTGACTCAGCACGATTTAAATACAATTTTTTTTTTTTTTTTAAATTAAACAAGCACATAGACCAGTCAGTTCCCCCTTCTTCTTCTTTTTAATAAGCAGACGTTCACTTGAACAAGCATTTCGGAATTTCAGTCAATGGCAATATAACAACAAAAAGCACTGGGATATACTTGCTATTAAAGTCTCAAAATAGAGACCTGCACGGGACGGATTTTTCTGTCCCGCGCCCGCGAAAAAATTTATTGTCCCGCTCCCGCCCGCAAAATCCCGCATAAAAGTAGCCTATATAGATTTTTGTCAGTACATCCATGAAATGTAGGCTACATTAAATATTAAGTCATGTGTCGCCACTGCATCCCAGCATAAACGCTCCCGATAAAATATTTGTTGTTAAAGCATCAACATTCACCAGGCACGTGCACACATAGACTCAAAAGGGGGCTTGAGCACCTGCCCTTTTTCTTCCTCGAGAGAAACTGCCCTTTTTTCTGGGGTGCTTTTTTTTTTTTTTTTTTTTTTTAAATAAATAAATGAATAGGCTATATATTCCTGTTTGCGCACAGCTTCTCTGTCAAACAAAAATTTACTTAGTAAAAAAATTCTATCAGTTCAGATGTCCTCCCTCCCCCGCGCGCTCGCACCACCTCGTGTTTGCTGCTGCAGACAACTATGCCCGGGAAAAGACAACAGCTGTCTGGCGATGAGAAGCGAAAAAGAAAAAAGCCCAAGATGAACCCCGTGCATCTCTTTCAGGTAGCCTATGTATGTTCACAAACATGTGAAATGTTTGGCTATTTAAGGGTGAGATTATTTATACGTTTAAAGCCGCATTAATAATTTGACCACCAGCAACGCATCTGCCTGATTTTATACTAATGCAATTTATGTCATATTATAACTTCAATTGTTTTAATGTGCTATGCATTGCGTTTTGAACCATGGTAGCCTAAATATATCTGTAGGGCTGTCAATACCGGAAGTGGAGCTTTCCACAGACGCGATTTCATGAACTAGAATTATTTATTAGTTTATTATTAATTATTTATTATTTATTAATTATTATTTATTTATTTATTATTAATTATTTATTAGACCGTTTTCTAAGGATGCACGATTTATTAAAACCATTTAAAAATCATAATACAGCATTGCATAATGATATTATTCTTAAATCTACACTTACACAGGAGAATACATCAATAAAAGTTTAAACCCTCGCTCTGAGTGTGCATGTTTGATATCCACATATTCTTGTTGAAGAAATTACAGTGGCTGTAGCATTTCTGTCATAAAGAAGTGGCCGAATATTATTATTATTATTTAACTAATATTATATTTTTAATTATGCTGGTTGGCCAAAAACAAAGATTTGCGGTGCGGTGTAACAACAACAATCACCAGGCCCTCTACAGGCATTTGTTATAATATATATTATGTACTTATAACATCTCAACATTTCTTGATGTGTTTAAATATGCAGATTAGCTTGTTTTGGTTAATTTAGAAGAAATCTGCAGATGCAAACAGACGGAGGGTAGTAGGCTTAAAACAAACACCATCTAAAAGTGTATTTTGGAAGTTTTCTTTCCATTAGAGTAAAAGACATGGAAGCAAAAATAGACCAAAATCTTAAAACTGTCCACTACATGAAAGAAGTATTCCAATAACACCAAAATAATTAAAACGATTTATTGATTTGTGCAAAATATACAAATTATTAGTGAAACCATGTCCCTCTCCTTGGTGCAGTCATTTATTCTAAATATATAGCTAATAGTAGTGGAAAACACGCACATTGTGGCATAGTTTCCTTTGCTGTTGCCTGCTCTTGTGATAAACCTAGTGAATACTAAAGAAGGCCATGGTCTCTGTGTGAACTGATTATTTTGTAGAAATCTGTGGAGTATGAAACAATTTTAAAGGGAATTAAAATAAATTGGTAAGGAAGTCAGAGTTGTGTTAATAAATTTAACGTTTTGTTTATTATATTTTTAAATAAATAATTATGAGAAGTGCCCTTTTTTCCATTTGAGCCCCTGCCCCCCAAAATGTCTGTGCACGTCCCTGACATTCACAAACCACAGTTAGTTTCAACAGAAAAGCAAGCTGCTGCGTGCATGGTTTGGTATGGCAGAATGCGCGCAACGAGCGCTCCCTTTATGACTAAAAGGCTGACATCTCAGTTCATCACGATCTCACAAAGCTCTGTTATAACACAATCAATATATGAACAATGAATCTTTCATAGGCTAATGTCTACACTTCGTGTGTTATAATAATAGGATTCGTGAACGCGCAGATTTCAGCACTGCATAAAAACTCCGGCGTTTTGAGCGGTGAGAGCGATTCTAACATAAACACCTCTGATTGGCCATTGTGTCTCAGAAATCAACTGATATGTCTGTGATTGGCTACATTGCTCAACACTGCAAACACGTGTTATAAATAGAATCTCGCATATGCTTGCAACTGTAAATTTTTTCATATTAGTTGTTCTTGTTGCTTTTGTGCAATATTTGAATAACAATTTATTACTTTTTAGATATTTCTATTTTGCGGGAGTCCCGCAAATCATTTTATTCTCCCGCAACCCGCACACATGAGCGTCTTACCGCCCGCACGCGCCCATCAAATCTTGTCCAGCGCCGCACTCTGTTGCGTTGGGTCCCGCGAAATACAAATAATTTGTATTTTAAATTGTATATTTTTGTCTATTTATGCACGTCATGCCTTGTAAGTGTACTGTTCGGCGCATATATCAAAAGACTTTCACCCACTACACTTTTTGTGTTTTGGTAGTGTGACAATAAAGGTGATTTTGATTTAATTATTTAATTTAGTCTGTTAAATCCCTTCATTGTGTGAGACAAGTGATTGTTCGCTTCTCCAGTCCTCTAGGTGGCGCCCGATGGCGCGTGTAGCGGACGTCATCAATAAGCGCGAGGAGCAGCATGAGCTGATGTTTTGGGATCACGTCTGTGGATCATCAGTGTTACTCAAATTAATCATATAATCATGCCGATGAAGGGAAGATTCCCCATACGCAGGACGCTGGAGTATCTGCAGAAAGGAGAAATTGTGTTTAAAAAAACGGTGAAGATTATGACTGTCAATTATAACACACATGGAGACCTGAGTGAAGGAGCAAGGTCAGAAAAACATCTGCTGCATCCATGTCTGCTCTTTAAAGAGATGTCTTAAGAATGTTTTCACTGTCAATGTGTCGTCGTGCAACTACAGATAAAAATATAATTTGTGTTGTGTAATGTCAGAAGAAGAAAATTGATATTACAAAGCCACTCATGTATGAGAAGGATAATGTATAATGTTATTTGACAGGAAGTTTGTGTTCTTCAACATTCCTCAAATCCAGTACAAAAATCCCTGGGTTCAAATAATGATGTTCAAAAACATGACTCCTTCACCTTTCCTCCGGTTTTACCTCGGTAAGTGGTTTATTCTCAATACTGTTTCCCTCGCTGTGATAGTCTTTATCCTCTAACTTCTGACTCTGTGTTCAGATGATGGAGAGCAAGTGTTGGTGGATGTAGAAGGAAAACACCATAAAGAAATTACACAGCATGTCAAGAAGATCCTTGGCAAGTCAGAGTAAGTAGTGCATAATGTGCTTTAAAGTCCCCATGAGATCAAACTTGGGTAACACTTTATATCAGCTGTCTTTCACTACTAAATACTTACATATTTTAATGTTAGTACTAGAGATGCACCGACACTACATTTCTCCACCGATACGATAGCCGATTATTCAGAGTGATATCTGCCGATACCGATAGTTTGGGGTTTCTGCCTTTTATACCTTCTTTAAAATTAATGATAATTTCATTATAATTTATAATTAATCATATTTTTAATTATTATATTTTGAAAGAAATGCTATTAAATACTTTATTCTTTCCATTTTATCAAATTGTTTCAACTGGTATCAGTTTTAAACACATTACTCAAATTAATATTACCACACATTAACTAAATTATAAAGATTAAAATAATATTTCTTAACTTTCTGAATGTTATTAATTCATATAATTACTATATTGAACATCAAACTGGTTTCTTAGCATTTTCTTTACTCAAAGCACAAATTCAGTGCCCTCTTTTGATTGACAGGATATATCATCCCTGACTATCGGCTGTTTTTAAACTACCGATTATTGGCTGATATATCAGTGCATCTCTACTTAGTACGTAGATTTTATTAAGACATTTAAAGGTGCAATATGTAATATTTTTGCAGTAAAATATCCAAAAACCACTAGGTCAGTGTTATATATTTTGTTCACTTGAGTACTTACAATATCCCAAATGTTTCCAACTATTTGTAAATCGTGAGAAAATTGCAATTTTAACCAAGGCTCCGGGACGTGTGAGGAGTCGCCTGTCAATTGCGTCATACCCGCGTTACCCTCGGTTTCCGGTTTTATTTTGTAGAAACCATGGAAACACCAAAGACGCTTTAATATTTACATGTTTTAATAGACAAGGGAACAACTGTTTGGTTACATTTATAGACAGAAAACGAATTATTGTTATATAGCTCAACACGTTTAGTCTTATTGTTTAAATCTAATTTTCTTGATTTTTTGCGAGTACCATGCTTTACCATGCCTCAGAGAAAAACACTATTTTGTGAAGTAGCTAACATAGCATAATCAGATGCAGCTTTATTTTTAGTAACAGTAATACAGCATTTTCTCCATCATACAATACGTTTTAAAATTAATTGCATGCCATTTATCAACACAAGCCATCCAGCATTTAATGATATTCTAAAATCGATCTATCTTACTGCAGTGTGTAACAAGTGTCTCATAACAGCCGCCGAGCGAACGCACAGAGTAACGTTATAACATCATTTTCAACACACTCAAATGTATCTAATATGATAAACAGAGCTGTGTTACCTCATACTCATGACCGGAAAAGCGGCGCCGGCGACTGTGGCATAATAAAAGTTCTGCTGCTCGTGAGGCGTGTGTTGCGCATTCGCTCCAGCGGCCTCGTTCAGCTCCCACAACACTCGGTCTTGCTCTGCTTCATACTACAGTAACGTTAATAATCGCATCCATGAACATGATTTGTTCCTGAGTCCTATCCCAATTCTTTTGCACCGTCTGTTGAGGTAAAGATCACATGTACCAAGATTCCGCGCTCAAACTTGCCGTCATCAAGCTACGCCTTTGTTTTGAATAGGCCTCTAGTGACCTCTAGCGGACATAAATCTTACATATTGCACCTTTAATTTAAAGTGGGACCAAAAATTGACCACATCTACTTGGCGAACGATAGCGGAGGTGCTTCAGCTGCCCGGTGAGTGCTGGAATTAGCATCAAGCTAACACGCCGCTTCAGTAGCCATCGTTTACACTCTTGTTTCCAGAAGACAGTCGCTAGTTCTGCCTTTTCAGTGACATCACGCACTTCGTTGTGGCAAGCGATGATTGGTCGGGAAACAACGTGTAGTCTGACATGTTTCTTGATGACACGACAAGAATTTAGGAGTCAAAATCGCATAAAAATGTTGTGTAGTCTGAACCCGGCATAAGATGATAAAATACACAAATGTTTGTGACAACTGCATCTGTCTTGGAAAAAAAATCAGCAGTGATTGATATGTTATTTTCAAAGCTTATTAGCACAATGTATTTTATTATAAAAAGAACATTGACCTGTTGTGTCATTATGTTGAAACCGCTAAATATGGGGCGTGTACACAGTTCCTCAATTTTCCACACAGGCGCTACTCTGACACTGTGCTGTTCCTTAATTTTTTGTTGAACTACTCCTTTAAGTGTGTGAAGTTATAATTTCATTTCCTTTATTTTTCAGTTTCATTTTAATTAGTAAAAAAAAAAAAAAAAGTCAACGTTTAGAATGGATCTGCCTTGTGTAGTTGTAGTGAAACTTACTTAATAGCACCACCTAGCGGCCAACATTCCCTGGTTGAACGTGCATCCCATCCTGATCACAGAGCACAGACACATTATCTCTCAAATCTCACTGTCTCTTTCTGCCCACAGTAAAGTTCTTGAAGCTGAAGCTCTGGCTAAAATGGAGTTGTCAAACCCTGCTAACTTTGGGCCCAAGAAATATTTCCTGCGGGAGTGTATGAGTGAAGTGGAGGGTCAAGTTCCTCATCCCGGTCTGGTCCCGCTTCCCAAAGAGATGACTGGCAAATACAGGGCCAAACTGGCCACGGTCTCTGATGATTAAAAACTGTTATGGTGAATGTGAGAAACACTTTGGACTCTTTACAGTAGGAAAAAAAAAAAATCTTAATGGTGTTTAAACTTTTTTGGTGAGTGAACAAGATTTTGTGTAAACTATGATGGACTATGGAAAGCAGACTTATTTTATAAACTTACAATTGATTTATTCTTGGGTTAAAAATGAATACTTCCTGACCACATTTTCATTCAGTTGGTTTTATTAATTATTAGTGTTACATTTGATACCTGATATTGCTCAGTGTAAACACATTATCCAAAAGCTAATGGACAGGTTGTTAATATTGTTGCTCTGTTGACAAAAACATGAATAATTACAATTGCAAAAAGCGTTTCATTCAGCCACAATATGCTGCTGTTGTGTGTTTTCTCACTGTATTCTAATGGAATACTGCCTAAATTCATAAGAAATAAATCTGTTGAAACTTCAGCTCTTCAAATACAGTATATATTCTGTACAGGAAAGCCTTGATGAGTTAATACAAGTCAGCACTTGTCAGTCTGTTTGTGATGGGTACAATTAAATGAAGAATTAATAAAACATGCAATCAAAACTGAGGAGATTTAAGCAGCGCAGGAGGCAATTCTGATCACTTTAAGCACAAGTTCAACACTTGGATTCCATCGCACTGGATAAGTGCTAAATCATTTAGCTGCAACAGAAAATCAGTATATAAATAGAAAAAAAAGTGCTATATACAGATCTAAATTACATACACTACGACATCCGACATTGAATAGACTAAGAAATACAGAAAGGTTTGGTAAACAGAATTTTCATGTTTCTGAGTGAACAATCACGTTGATGAGATAAAAACACAGGACATCAGGATTTCTATCTAGCGAAATGCTGCTTATCCATTAGATTAATATCATAAGAAAATTATTCAAAGCTGCAGGTGTGTATTCATTAGGGCTAGGACAATAAAACCTTGAATTGAGAAATGATTCTGGTTCGATTCTGAGATTTTCCGAATCCATTGCGATTCTCTCTCAAATCGATTCTGAGTTTATGCCAAGTTCACACTACAGGATTTTAAGCCCGATTTGCAAGATAACAAGCTCGCCGCCAGGCCAGGCTGTGATCGGGGGCAAATCAGCGCTTGCCAATCTTAATGTGTGAACAACGCATCAAAATCGCTCGCTGATGCCTTGCCAACGCCAGAAAAACACCTAGCATGCTAAATATCTGGAGATGTCAGCCGCCTCGACATCCTGTGGCGTCACGTGTCACGACGAGCATAGGCACCGATCCCGAGCACCCATGGAAAAACACGAGATATTCTTCATTCATTTTAACCAATAAACAAACGATTGCAGCTTTCAGACACGACTTTATTCTCGTTTTCATAGTTAATTTGAGGCCGTCTCTATGGCGTTATTTTAATGACAATTGACCGTTCGCAAAGACCCGCCCTCTTTAGTTACTGTTGCTACGTCCGACAAGCTATGCCGCTCTCAACGCCACACATCATGTTCTCACGCCATGAAAAATACATCGGGGAGCAAAAAGGACACTGACAACGCGTCGACAGACAAGACAAGGCAGGTTACTACTAGTTAATTTATAGCATCAAATACACATGAATGAACATCAGAAGGAATGTTGTTTCAACTGCGGAAAGAAGTCAGTACACACCATTTTTCAAGTTCAAGTCCACCGACATTAATCTACTAAGTCCCCTGACTGCTTTGTCGGACAAAATGGTGGTTTGGGCGTTATGATTGGTTAGATCGCCTGTCAATCAAACTCCCAGCGAAGGGTCAGTTGTCGAGAGTGCATTATTGTTATGTGAAAACAATATATATGTTTTCGTGACAAAATGTGGTTTGGGGACTGGATAGAGTCATTGGGTGACAGAGTTGTTGTCAGCTTGTGTAGCGTGTAACACCCTGTTGTGGATCATTTACGTAGTGTGAACACCACAACGACTTCAAGACTCCACAGCAAGTCATGTAATCTGAACAGCACAGCGATCTGCCGACATTTAAAGTTGTGTAGTCTGAACTAGGTAGTTTTTAACAGCAGATGGCACTGCGTTCCTTACACACACCACCTGAACCTTCTATAAAATAATCGTTCATAAAGTTCGAAAAGGTTGAAGCGAATTACAAGAGTGTTTGCAGTGGGCTGTTTACATTAATCTCGAGTCATAAAAGCATTCTGAGGTGCAAGTACATTCTCAGACTCAGCCGAACACACGAGCGCTCTTCTTTGTGAGCATTTGAGCATGTGGTTAAAAACTAGCCTAGAGCGCCATCTGCTGTTAAAAACTAATTCGGAAAATCTCAGAATCGATCCACGAATCGAGATGAATCGATTTATTCTCCCAGTCCTAGTGTTCATGCTACACTCCGCAAGAAAAAAGTAATTCAGAATAAATTTTGCTAACAAAATCTAAAAGTAGCTTTGTGCACGAAATACTGACTTTGTTGAACAAAAGCTTTACTTCAGATATTTCAAGCGCTTTGCATAAAAACCTACCCATTTATATGACTTGAAACAACCTATTAAAAGGAAAATAACACTAAGGTTTTGTTCACATAAAACATGAATTTGAATATCTACAATGCTTTTTTTTTTTTTTTTAGAATTTATTAAATTGCAAATTTAAGTCAATGCAATTTGATTACAATTCTCTGTCTTTGTGTTTCTACGACTATTCTTGCACAGAAAATTCTCATTTGTTTTACATTTTTGTCTAGTGCATCAGTGTATGTTTGTAACTGAAAACAAGCCGTGTCAGTTGCAAAAACGAGTTTGCATCGGCCACTATTTTTTTCTTTTCTGCTCTTGTAGTGTGCGTTGCAGCTCCTTCAGGTTCTCCGACAAAAGCTCCACTTCATCAGAACGTCCGCTTAGCTTGGCGTCAAAGATATACGCCCGGATGTTATCAATCTGTTGTAGCAGCAGCTCTTCCTCAATCGTGTCGTCAACTGCCGTGCCATCCTCATCATCATCTTCATCAAACGGATTGGTTGACGCAGCTGGAATCTCATCGGAAACCTCTTTAAAAGGGTTCCCTCCATCTTCACAATCTTCATCTTCAAAGGGATTTCTAGGCGACTTCACTTTACCTGTATCTGGATCTTCAGTTTTGTCATCCTCATCCTCAAATGGGTTGTACTCTTTCTTTCCATTGGCCGTCTGAGAGTTTGTTGGTTTCTCCTCAACTGGAGAGAAGTGCTCCTCTTCAAAGGGGTTTCTGGCTGGTGGAGTCGGTGTATGTTTTTCTCTCTGTCTGTCCAAGGGAGGAGAGTTTCCTAACAGACGTGAGAAAGACTCAGGGCTTCCGATCAAACGTTCACCTTCCTCCTCTTCTCTCTTTTGGTCTCTTAAGTCTGAGGAGGAGGTTTTAGTGTGGGCTCTGTGCTCCAGCTCTCTTTGCTGTAGATGTTCGATCTGGCTCTGCTGAAGGTCTGTCTCCTCGGCCAACCTCTGTGAAAGCCGGATGGCTCGACTGGTCTGTTGAGCGTCAAACTCGTCCTGAAGCTGCCGCAGGTTCTCCTCCAGCATGGCCACTTCATCGGTGCGGTTGGCGGAGCGCGCCTGCCGTAAGAAAGACTCGATGTTTTTGATCTGCTGCAGCAGAGGGTCGTCCAGCTCCGAGCGAGTATGAAGAGAGTCTGATTGTGGCAGCCAGCCTGCAGCTTTGGTCACGCGTGGACCGGGAATATCCCCGTTTGCACTGAGGGTCGGTCGGTTCTTTTCATTTTCCAATCGACGTTTTTGTGACTCCAGGCCTGCCTAAGTTACGCAAGACAAGAAAAGAGTTACAATAGGCTTTTATGTCAAATGTCACATAGACAGGAAAACAGGTCTCGTCAATTTTTTTTTTTATTGTTGGCATTATTTTATTCAATTTTAATATGTTAGTGAGAAGAAAAATAAAACATTTTTAGATATCAATCCGCATACGAGATGGACATCGATTAAGCTCGCTCATTTGAAGGTATCTTAAAGGATTAGTTCACTTCAGAATTAAAATTTCCTGATAATTTACTCACCCCCATGTCATCCAAGATGTCATTCTTTCTTCAGTGGAAAAGAAATGAAGGTTTTTGAGGAAAACATTCCAGGATTTTTCTCCATATAGTGGACTTCACTGGGGTTCAACGGGTTGCAGGTTCAAATGTCAGTTTCAGTGCAGCTTCAAAGAGCTCTACATGATCCCAGACGAGGAATAAGGGTCTTATCTAGAGAAACCATCGGTCATTTTCTAAAATAAATAAAAATTATATACTTTTTAACCACAAATGCTCGTCTTGCACTGCTATGCGATGCGCCACGCATTACGTAATCACATTGGAAAGGTCACGTGACGTAGGCGGAAGTACCGCAGTAGGGCGAAAAACTTCAAAATCATCCGACATCGTTTGATAAGACCCTTATTCCTCGTCTGGGATCGTGTAGAGCTCTTTGAAGCTGCACTGAAACTGACATTTGGACCTTCAACCCGTTGAACCCCAGTGAAGTCCACTATATTGAGAAAAATCCTGGAATGTTTTCCTCAAAAACCTTCATCTCTTTTCGACTGAAGAAAGAAAGACATGAACATCCTGGATGACATGGAGGTGAGTAAATTATCAGGAAATTTTAATTCTGAAGTGAACTAATCCTTTAAGTAAAACAGCTCTATTTTTAACGAAGCACATACAAAAAACCTGAACCGGATGCAATGCAACCTGTTTTACATAACCCGTTTATGACCCTTAAAATAATTAATGCATCAGACCAGCCTTTTATCCAGCTATTTCACCAGTGTTATTGTACAAGAATGAAAGTATGATTATTTATTGGAAATTCATATGTAGAGTACAGAATAATCAATCAGGCTCATCACTGATTCACTGATATGATTGTTAAAATAAATTCACTGAATTAAATAAGTTAATTGAAATTGGATCATCTCATAGGAACCTGACTCTGACCAAAGCTGAGATATGTCAACACTTGTGGACTTTATTTTGTAAATTATTTTTAAAAAATCATGTTCCTCATAATCTTGAATCAGAATAACTTCCCCTCCCTCTTGCAGCGACATCTCTTCTCTTCTCTGATGATGAGGGCGGGGCAACCTGTCACTCACATGAGATCCACCAATAGCAAACCACAACCATCCAATCAATTCCCCACGGACAAAATCAAGCCCCGCCCTACATTTGTTCTTGTCCCAGAAACTGTTTCACTCAGATATACGTCACAACAGAGAACAAAACACTACCGCAACTTCTGTTTCATGCCGACTTTAAAGTTTACCACAAAGAAAAACTGACCAGCAAACTGTATGATATCAGAAACAGAATATGATCATGTTGCTGTTCTTTCACCTGTCTCTCCTGCTGAGCTCTTTTCTCCAGCTCCTCTCTTCTCTTCTCTTTAAGCTCCTCATGTTTCTCCTTTGTGGGGAGGGACGTCAAACCCAACAGTTTCTCCTATGGGATGTAAGAAAGCAAGTGTCGAAATGTGAGCTTCTACCTGTATATACAGTTGCATAAATACGTTTGTAAACCTGCAAGATGTTTAACATTTAAAAATATATAGGAGGGATCATGAAAATTTAATTAGGTTTTATTTTCAGTACTGCCATAGCCAAGCTATTTCACATAACAAATGTTTAGACAAGACAAAATAATTGAATTTATACAAATTAGCCATTTCAAAAAGTTGTCGTCTTCTGGGAAATATGTAAACATTCTACTACCCTTCAGAAGTTAAATAAGATGTTGTTTGCATCACCTGTATAAAGAGCGTAGCTGTGTAGCGCACCATCCTCTGCAGCTGCAGGGCTTTCGGGTGAGGCTGGACCTCTTCTTTCAGCCCGAGTGTGAGTATCTTCTTACTAATGCCAACAGAAACCCACAGAAATGCATTCTGAGAATCCTGATTTAGCTATATCCATCACATAATACAGTATACGCGTCTTCAGTTTACCTCAGAACATCAATGAGCTCGTAGTATTTCTGTATTTCCATCCTCAGTCCAGCAGCATTCTCTAGACTATAGGTCGTCTCCCCAGCACTACAGAAGAAAAGAAAAAAAAAAATAATAATAATATAGAGAGATAGAGAAAACTTTGGAGTCTGACAATGTTTGGGATGTACCACCAGGCATTAAAAGATCATTAAATAAGTGAACAAATGCACATTAGTAGTGCTTTGATTATAGCTGAAGTTGAGGGCTTACTTGAGCGACTCTGCCATGCGAGTGTATTCTGGAGCCTTAGCTTCAACTTTCTCCATACACGTCCTCAACCTCTGCACAGCAAACACAAACAATACCGTGGTAAAGTCTATGCTGTATATTAAGAGATACAATCACAACAATACATATAGCTGCACGCGGCAATCATCAGGGTCCAAGCACCCATGTGGGCAATTAGATAAATTATATATAAACCTAAAAAGGACTTAAAGGGATAGTTCACCCAAAAATGAAAATTATCCCATGATTTACTCACCCTCAAGCCATCCTAGGTGTATATGACTATCTTCTTTCAGACAGACACAATCAGAGATGCATTTAAAAATATCCTGGCTCTTCCAAGCTTTATAATGCTAGTGAATGGTGCGCAAGATTTTGAAGCCCGAAAAAAATGCATCCATCCATCATAAAAGTAATCCATACGGCTCCAGGGGGTTAATAAAGGCCTTCTTAAGTGAAGTGACGTGTTTTTGTAAGAAAAATATCCATATTTAAAACTTTATTAACTATAATAAAGCTTGGAGTAGCCAGGATATTTTTAAATATATCTCTGATTGTGTTTATCTGAAAGAAGATAGTCATATACACCTAAAATGGCTTGAGGGTGAGTAAATCATGGGATAATTTTCATTTTTGGGTGAACTAACCCTTTTAAGCAAGGATTCAGAAGAAATGCGCATTCTGATTCTATCATTCATGGTTGTGGAGTTAATACAGCGCCATCTACTGGACGATTTTCACGAAATTTTCACGGAATGTCCATTTTCGTAACATAGGCCATTCAAATTTTAAGTTATAAGCTGCTGAAATTTGATTGGCCTGCTGGCGGCCATGTTTTTTATGTAGCCAAGTCATATTTGAGGATACGACATGACGTCCACCAAAGAAGATTTATACCATTTTTTTTCCAGTTGTAGCACCCCCTATAGGTGCAATTTTGGCGCTCATTGGTGTGTGTTCTCAGGATGTCCTGTGGTCTATGTGGTTCAAGTTTTAAGTTTAGACATTGCTTTCAGAAGTTATAGGGCAATTCGTGGAAAACGAGTGACGCCAGACCATTTAATACACTTATATCTTCATAACGCTTTGACAAACAACCCTCTACGCACACACTGACTATATAGTCAATGCCGATTCTATTGCCAGTGTGTGCGTAGAGGGTTGTTTGAGCAATAGATGCTATTTACACAGTAATTGAAAATAGCAGTATTTGTTATCAAAGTAAACAAATAGTAGTTAGAACTGAAATGTGGTGGTGATGCTTGATATTGTTGGTCATTCAATGATTAATAATAACAAAATAAAACACTAAGGTCTTAGAAACTGTTGGCCTCATGAATATTAATCACATCTTTAACTCTGAAGTTTGTACCTCATAGAGTTTGACGATATCAGGCACATGATCTTTTTCCTCCAGTTTGCGCTGGTGCCGGAGCAGTGCGTCCATGCAGTGACGGCAACAGCGCACACGGTCCTCATCTTTCTCCTCCAACACAGAGGTGACAGACGAGATGCTGCTAATGGAGCCGCGGCGAAGAGTCTGCTGCACCACCGGGCCTGCGCTTCCTGGAGAGCCACTCTGGCCCGGAGCCCACAGCGCCTCCCTGGTTCCACTGGTTAATTTGTCTGAAAGCACATTACAGTATGTTCTGAAAATCTGACCTACCTGCTCAGGATGACCTACCAGTTAAAAGTACTAACTGACTCAGCAGTTGATCAATTAACTGTTGTCTAATGTGTCTAACACTTTGACTTGAAAGGTAGAGTCATTTATTCTTAAGTCTAGTGATGTCTGCTTTTGCTAACTCTTTTGTTCCAGCCAGTTTGCAAATTGGATAGATGCAGTTCTTGTGTCACAAAACACTGAACTGAGAACAGTCTTAACTGCCTAAGTGGCCCACCACAGTCTAATCTGTCCCGCAACAGTCACGATAAATCAAAAATAATTTTACTTACAATAACATAAAAGATCTCTAACGTTGTGTTTTGTGCATTGCTTTGGCAAAGCATCTGTCAATTGAAATATAGCTTAGTGCGCTAAAGGTTGCAATTTAATTAAAGTAATAGTCTATTGTAATTCAGTGGGTTCACAACACTCATAAATGCTCTCGATCAACTCATGGTTTAATCCAGAGTTTATGATTAACTCTGCCAAAGACGGACAATTTGGCCTCTAAAATGCTTTCACTATGACCTGCTTAAATTAGGGCAAGTGATACAGGGGCAGTGACTCTATTGCGTCAGATATATGTGACTTTACTCACATGTGAAACGAACTGAAAAGAAACGATTCATTGAAGTCAATTGGACCTCCCATCACTACTATATAGACTTTCAAATCAGTATCATGTCAGTTAGAATGCTGTATTATATCTTATAATGCAGGCAGAGACAGAAAGGCAACTCACTATTTCTGGAAAAAAAGAAAAGAAAGAAAAGTCTTAATGTATAGTCCTTTCCATTTAACCCTCTGGTGCCCTTTGGTCATTTTTGACCGAAAAATTTCACATTTTAATTTTTAAAATGTTTCACGTAGTGACTTTTGAGGCACTTGATATGTGAACACACACACACAAAAAAAATTGTGGACATGATTCGAAAAGGTTACATGGTCCTAAAAATAGTCACACTTGTACTCCTCGAAAAATGAGCGCCATAAAAATGAATGGGAATTTTTTTTTTTAAAATACAGAACAATCAACAGATCAGCCACAATGCAGAAAACAAGCAAACAGCAATGAAGGGGTTAATTGAAAAATAATTTTTAAAAATTAGAAGAAAAAAAAAATAGTATTGTAAAAACTGTAGGAAAAATGGATCATAATTATTGCATAAATACCGTATTACTTGGTACCATAAAATTTCCTCAAAATATTAAATAAACAAATTTTATTGAACAACAATATATTACATTAATTTTAAAGGGAAAAAAGTTCAATAAGGTGTTGGACCACTTTTGACTAAGAAGAGTATGAGTGTGTCCCTTAAATGAGGCGCACCAGAGGGTTTGATCTAACATATCTAAACGTGTGTAACTCACATGCCAGTGGCAGAGGCACAAACTCTGTGCACTTTCTGCACATAATGGAACCACAGAGTCGGCAATGGTGGCGGCGGTTACGGATGTTGAATTTGCCCCCACAATCAGGGCAAAATGGCACATCCTGGTCATTCACCCATGATACCACCGATTTCTCAAGTGCTGAGAAAACAAAGACGTATAGTAGTCACATTTTAACTTATTACTTAAGTGGTACAGAGCACATTTTCGATATTTTGTTCACATACATCTTATTTGCGCTGCATCCATGCTGGTTCTGTCAAAGGAGGTTAGCTGAAAATGAAAAGCAAAAGTAGTAATGTGAAACAACTTGATTAAATAGACAGTTCTATTTAAGATTTAACCCATTATCTGAATTTATCAGACTGTTAAAACTTAAGCCTAAAAAAATCTACTTATGTATGTGAATCCAGACACTTCTAGCTTTGCAAGCTCACGTGTTCCAAAACACATTTCAAGTATTTGTTGCATTTCCAGCTTTAGCACAAGGTGCCATTGCATGAGCGTAAACTGAAACTACTGTCTGACACAGCAAGTTTGAACAGAATTTAGCCAAGCAAGTCAGTTAAGGTTAGTTAAACTGTTATGTTTATAGCTAGCTTCCTGAAAAATAACATCCGGTTTAACGTTCCTTTAGGGCTTTTCACACTGCACTTAACCGTGGGTTATTGTCATTCTAAACCCAGCTTTTAACCCCGTGTTATTGTCATTCTTAACCCAGCTTTTAACCCTGGGTTAATGTCATTCTAAACCCAGCTTTTAACCCTGTGTTATTGTCATTCTAAACCCAGCTTTTAACCCAGTGTTACTGTCTTTCTAAACCCAGCTTTTAACCCGGTGTTATTGTCTTTCTAAACCCAGCTTTTAACCCCGTGTTATTGTCATTCTAAACCCAGCTTTTAACCCCGTGTTATTGTCATTCTTAACCCAGCTTTTAACCCGGTGTTATTGTCTTTCTAAACCCAGTTTTTAACCCCGGGTAGAAGAACGTTTGACACTTGTCATTTTGGAGCAGCCGGGTTAGCACTGCTTTTGCAAGTTACCATGAAATCAAAATAGACAAGTCTTATTTTTTAATGGAATACTGCAGTATTTATTATACGTGCACATCATTATTTATTTAAATTCATATTCCTCGTAATCTTGAATCAGAATAACTTCCCCCTCCCTCTTGCAGCATCTCTTCTCTGATGATGAGGGCGGGACAACCTGACACTCACATGAGATCCACCAACAGCAAACCACAACCATCCAATCAATTCCCCAGACAAAATAAAGCCCCGCCCTACATTTGGTCTTGTTCCAGAAGCCGTTTCACTCGGATATATGGCACAATAGGGAAGAAAAAACTACCACAACTTCTGTTTCATGCTTAGCAAAAGACAACCAATCGCATGCCTCAGGTTAACCCAGGGTTAAGGAATGTACAGTGTATGAATACACAGGATTAATTGTTAAAATATGAGCAGTGTAAAATGTGAAGCCAGATAACCCAGGATTCTGTTAACCCAGGGTTAACTAGTTCAAGTGTAAAAAGGCCTTTTGAGTATTGAGGTTTGTTACAGTAACACAAGAACATACATTAAAGTGCCCGTTATGCTTTTTCAAATATTATCTTTCACGTAGTGTGTAATAGCTGTTTGTGAATCTAAAAGCTCTGCAAAATTTCAAAGATCAAAGTGCACGACAAATAAAGTTGTCTCCTGAAAGAAAGAAGTGATTCTGAACTGCCTGAAACGAGTCGTCGCAATTCCAGTCTCACCTCCTGTTACAAACCTATGTAACAATGTAACAAATTTGCATAATGTCAGCCTATGGTCTTCATTGGCTGCTCGTGAACAACATCTACTTCCACTGGAGGCTTGGTTTGTGGTGTTCATGTTTAGAAGACGCTGTTTTCAGGGCTGCGAATCCATTTTGCTGCAATTCCAAAGGATAATGACTCATGCTGGAATTAATACGGAAAATTAATACTGTTCGTATCACTGTGTATCAAGTGCTGAGGAAGAGCTGAAATTCAGATATGGTAATGAGCGTTTCATTTCTGATGCGCTGTAGGCGGTCTACCAATCACAGATCAGAGCAGAGGAGGCTCACGGAAAGGCTGGGTTTAGAGAGATCAAATCTTACAAACTGTTTTCAGACTCTTTTTGTAGGAGACTCCAAAATAAAATTAGGAACCTTTAAAATAGCATAATAGGGGCACTTTAAGCATGTTCAACAGAGCCTGCACTTGCAATGTGATGCTGGCAAAGCATTCGTGTCTGATTTTGCATACCTGCCAAGAGTACATCGACAATCACATAATATGAAATTACTAGGAGAGCAATGCTCAAACATTCACCTTTTCCAGTCGTATAATGCATTTGTTGACCTCAATAACATAATGGTCGATTCTTGCAGCTCTTTGCTTCTTGAAAGAATCCAAGTGACTGCGGGTGGCTCCTATTTTAACAGAAGACATATTACAGTCTGACAATGACAACTGATTGTAGTCAACACCCAATGATCCAGGAACAGCTTAAATGTGTGTACAGTAACACTACCGACATTTAACTGAATAGCACTGAAAGCAACGTGAATGACTTCTTGCTGAAGAATGTTATCCATCTGTCTTTGGCAGTAAGAGTCTTACCGAGCTCCTGCGGCTCCCACATGTATGGGTCCACTCCTCCATAATAAAATGACTCATAGCTGCTGTCTGTCCGCTCATCTCCATCCCGCTTTAACAGCTTGTCTTTGGCTTTCTTTGCCTTTTGCACCAGGCCTGAGAAACAATGTGAAAAATACATCAATTCCTCCACTTACTAGGAAACTAGGATGTAAACTAACATGGTGCTCTAGAAGAATCAGTCTACTCAACCTAAATGCATCAGCTTTTGCATTGGTTTAGGACCTTTATCTTAGTCTGTATATAAAACAAGATCATGGCATGTTCACATTTAGATGGCTAATAAGCAAAAAAAGCTGTCAAACTTCAGCAACAACAAAAGCGACAATGCAAATACCAGTTACAAATCGTGAGAATTAATTTCATCAATTCAATTCATCAATTTGTTATCCCCAAAAAAAACTGCTCCACTAATACAAACTCTGGAATTGGAGTTACTACTTTCCGTGCTCCGATAACATTGCTCAATTTAACAGAAAACATAAATCATTTCACATTCATGTCTGAGTAGTAGCCGACTACTCTTCCTTGTTGCAGACCGATGTCGATCTCGGTTACAAAGTGCTGTCTCCATCTTTCAAACGCATCTCCAATACTTATCCGCGTTTTATTATGCTTCTGGTCATGAAGCTTTTTAAATGGATGCAGAGGCTTTTTAGGTCATGTTGAATCTGCTATCTCTGATCCAGTTTATGCTGCTTTCATGTCTGCAGCACGCTGTGTTTGCCCACCAACTGGCAACGCTGGGTGTCGAAAGACTAATGAGAAAACTCTGTGTGGGATCACACAGGCTTTGGCTATTTATTAATGACAGAATTTGGCCTTTGGTGAAAACTAATTGAGGAATCGTGTTATAGACTTTTTAAAAAAAAAAAATAAGCATGACTTGTGCCCCTATTATGCTATTTTAAAGGTTCCTGATTTTGTTTCGGAGTCTCCTGCAATAGGTTTACATGCATCTAAGGTCAAAAATCACTTTAATTTCTCATCAGCTCTTTTCTCAGTGTCTGAAACGGTTCGATTAAGGATTCAGTCTCTCTAAACTCTGCCTTTCCGAGAGTATGCTCTGCTCTGATTGGTCAGATGGCCCAGTCTGTTGTGACTGGTCAGAAACCAAACACTCATTAGCATATCTGAATTTCAGCTCTTCCTCTACACTTGATACACAGCGATACGAACAGTAACGATGGCGTCGGTTTTGATATCTCATTCTTTGGAAGAGCAAAAGTGGATTTGCTTTGGCAGCAGAAAACTAGTGATGGGCAGATCGAGGCTTCGCGAAACACTGAAACAGTTGAAGCATGTGTGCCGTAATGTGTCGAGGCTTCGAAACAATCTGACAACCATCTCCACGGTGACCCCTAGTGGTCAGAACAGTGTAAAAGCAACAAAACTCAGACCAAACATGCATTAAAAACACCTTTTACAAATGTATTGCAAAAGTTTTATTGAAAGTAAAATCTATCAAATGCAATTAACTAATCATCTAATAAGATTAAATATAGTGTCTGTATAATATGTGTTCTTTTATCAATTTTCAGGGCTTGTTTCTCTGTTCCATGGCTCAAGCTAAACAGGCAAATAAGAGATTAATAACTACCATTATTCATTTTAATTATTCTAATGTCTAATTAAAACATCTACAAATGTATAACTGATCAGAGATCAGGTAAAAGCCCTGTTTTGAAAAGTTTCGAAACAGTGATGACGTAATGAAGCCTCGTTTACTGAAATCACGTGACTTTGGCAGTTTGATACACGCTCCGAATCACTGATTTGAAAACAAAAGATTCATAAAGCTTCGGAGCTTCATGAAGCAGTGTTTCGAAATCGGCCATCACTACAGAAAACAGCGTCTTTTCAACATGAGCAAAACGAACCAAACTCTTCCAGTCTCAGATACAACTACAGTGTTTGAGCAGACGCTGTTCGCGTGCAGCCAATAAAGACCATAGGCGGGCATTATGCAAATTTGTAACAACCCTACGTAGGTTTGTGCAGGAAATAAGACTGGAATTACTGACGACTCGTTTCAGGCAGTTCAGAATCGATTCTTTCTTTTAGGAGACAATAACTTCATTTATCTGCACTTTGATCTTTAAAACTTTGCAGACCGTTTACATTCACAAACAGCTACATTACACACTACATGAAAAGTGATATCTGAAAATGCATAATAGGGGCACTAATAAACAAGGAAATCCCTAGAAAGGATAACAATATATGAAATTATTTTTCCTCTGTTTTATAAAACATTATTACCAAAATGGATTTGATAGTTACACCATGTGACAGACGTGAGACAAAAGCAAATAGAACCCATTATAATCAGTGATGCTGTCTACACTGGATGCGACACGACATTCCCGACAGTAAACTGATGCCCCGTTCTATTTCTGATGTACTTCAAGCACTCGAGCTACTTCTGACGCAAAAAAACAAATGGATTTGCAACCTGTACTCTGACTCAAAGCCTTTTCAGTAAACATTTCTACTGGTCAATATGTCTTCTAAACTAAAGGCTGACAAAATGCATTAATTCTGAACACCCTGCAGCGTCGTCACGCATATAAGACGAGTTTGAGGTATGATGGCATAATATACTTCAGTTAAAAAATGCAATATAAATTACCATACTTTTATTTAATATACACGTTGTATATAATGCATCCATGTGTTTAAATAAATATTAAGTTATTATTAATTTAATTTATATAAATTGTCATTTGAAAGAGCTAATCTGAGTGAGTGATAAATGTCAGTTGTGATGTTTAATATGAAATGGTTTTATTAGATGTGTATTTTATGTAATTATGATACTTGCACTGTAACAGTCATATCTTGTGCACTTTATACCGTGTACAAACCACATCCAGCACTAATTATACTCAAAGACGCTAGCAACTCATTTTCACAGTGTTATTGCAGTACTGAGTGGTGCGTAAATTCCCTTTTATTCCCTTTCACCATTCATCAATCTCACCTAAGATGGCGGAATACCCTGTGAAGTCCACTTGGCAGGGCACTTACGATCGAATGGAACACACCTTGTTATACGTTTATCAATGTAACACAAGAGACAACTCTATTCTTGTTGGAGAGTAAGAAATGACAACCAATCAGACTTAATTACAACTTACTTTTCAGCTGGCCACTGACGTGCCGGTTGTCTCCGGAGTGTTCCTCTTCATAATGGTCTTGTAGCTGGTAGAACGACTGAAGGTCTTTCAAACAGAGTGGGCACAGGAAGCCCTCCTTCACCTCAGCTGATTCCTCTAATGATGGCGGGTACATGGAGGCCATAAGGTGGGTTTGGATGTGAGAGGCTGGATCCAACGCTTCTGAGATTACGCTGTACCTGTCTGACAGCACCGGCCACCCCAGACCCTCTCCATCACTCAAACAATAAAAATATTAATATTACATAAACAACTGTGATATCTCAAGATAAAACACGTGTTAAATACAAAATGTCTGCACATTAAATGCTTCCAATAAAGAACAGAGACGTTTCAACCACAAAACATCAACTGAACATCATTTATAAAGAGGCAATTAACGACAACATCTACAGTACCTGTGGAAATGGGCATTACTGCAGTACACGATAGAGGGAATATGAATTTTTGAAGGTCTGGTGTCATTTTATTATCTACATGTTAACTAAAATTCATAAGACTACGCTGATTAGCAGACCCATTGTGAGTGATTTAACAGCTTTTTCTTAGCTTAGCATCTCTCTTATGTGGATTTTTACATCAAACCCTTTTATCTCCTTAGAAGAAAGTATTTTTTCTCATTACTGTGTGTTAACTTGCATCGAATAAATAAACGTGCAATTTGTCCTCTATTGTAAACATCCTTGCCAGTGTATAACAGTTTGTAAACAGGCCTAACCCAAACACACTGACAGATGAGAAAGGAACACGTTCATCTACCTTATTCCTTAGCGACAAGCCTTCAGTTTATTTAACATCTTCTTAAGAGTGAATGCTTAGAGATATCAAGAATAAATGCGCTGTAAATGGAGAGTAAAGCGGTGATCGTACAGATGATCGTGTGACTCTCTGTTCACTAGGCGTGATCACAGGAACACTGAGCTGCGCGTGCGCGTCACATCAGCGTGTCAAAATAAAAGTCCCATCTGAAATTAACAAAATTTTGTTGGACAGAACATGAAGGTACTGACAGAACACAACACGTCCAACTGAATATTCTTTTAAATAGCTTGTTAAATTTTTATATGCCATGTATGTATATGCCAACGCGAGTTCACGTAACAACGTCCGATCTCGTGTCATCGCAATACGCATGCGTGGTGGTGCTCTCGCGAACGCACGTTGGAGATTAATATTTTGTAAATAAATTGGTAAATTATGTTTTGTTTTTGTTTTTTTCCGCAAACAAAGCACTCGTGTCGCTTTATAAAACTGAGATTAAACCACTGGAGTCACATGGAGTACTTTAATGATGTTTTTGCTAGCTTTCTGGGCCTTGAAAGTGGCGATTGCGTAGACTGTCAATGGAGGGACAGAAAGCTCTCAGATTTCATCAGATGAATAAAAGTCTTACGGGTGTGGAACGACATGAGGGTGAGTAATTAATGACAGAATTTTCATTTTTGGGTGAACTAACCCTTTAATACGAATTTGCATCACTTACCACAAACATCCAGTGGTTGGTATATTGACAAATGAGGTCAAATTACCTGTATAACGTAATACATGTGTGGGTTCATATGATTTAAAATGTACATTATAAATATTATACATTTTATAATACATTTACTTATTATGTATTTTCTAATAATTTTGTAATATAGCATACATGGTATCTCTGCCTATGCAAAATCACACCAGTGGAGTAGAGGTTCAGTTCAGACTTGTCAAACTTTAGAATTTAGCCTAGCGAATGTAGGCCTAAAATCCATAACCTTAGTGATTCGACAATACATCAATATAAGATTTGTTGAAATTCCTTAATTAAATGAAGATCCATTAGTTGCAGTTAATTAATTCACTTTCAGATTCTTTGTAACAATTTAATCACATTGTTCAGTGACCTTAATGCAGTTCTTAATGCCTATTATTCATTATTCCAAAGAACCAAATTACATTTTTGGAATATTTTAAATGGAACACCGCACTTTTCCACATAATCTCTCATATGACAGATGCACAGTAATTACAGAAATTATTTTAAATCTCATTACCTCTCAAGCAACACCTTCTTCAGAGATCATTTTCTTGTTTTGTGGCACTGCCTTGAACCAGTGGTGTCTATTTTGTCATTTGTGATAAACCATTTTTCTTCGAGTTTGTGTCCTTTGTGTTGCTGTTTGGAGATGAAGAAAGTTCACCCTTGTCACTAGAATATCTTTTTATTTCCCAGTAGAATCCCGCTCCAAAGGGGGTGGATAGACATCAAGGAATGTGATGAGACAGTAATAAGGATTTTCATCACTATTTTGGTATTTCAATACTCTCCTTTTCTAGGTCAGATCACCACAAACTTCCCTGAAAGCTTTGGTGTACAGAACTGCCAACAATTGTTTTTGCTGTACTCTCATTCCCTTCTTCGAGACATCATCTTCCTAGAAGTCACAATGGTGTCTTTATTCCTGATAAGACTCTTCAAATAAGTGAGACTGCACACACTTGCTGGCATGTGTTGCAAGCAAAATCATTCAGTAGTGCCTAAAATCAGCAAGGGCATCATCAAGGGAGACAATTTCGCACCATGTACTTAATTGTCAGGTTTATGGACTTGTTTTGGCCACTAGAGGCCCTCATTGTTTCATTTTCATTTTTCCCACCATTGTATTATGTTTTCATCTCTGCCTTGTTTCCTGTGAGGGTATTTAAGTTGCTCTGTTCCACAATTCTTTGCTCAGTGTTTAATGTGTGTTACTAGTGTCTTTAGTTATTTGTGGATTATTTGCCCTGTTTGGACTTTCTGATTTTTTTGCCTTTTGGGGTTGGGTAGAACATTGAAGCCACTTAAAGCTTAGAGGTTTTTCTCTGTTTCGTAAAAAGAGTCGAAGCATCAGGAGTGTTGAAGACAGTGCCATCTTGTGGTAGATAAAATTTATAGCAGCCATGAACCGAATGCGCAGCTCCTGTTTTATTCATTAAGCACAAATAAAAGCCTGACAACGCTAAATGTGTTCAGTTTTCTGATAATATAATTAACATATTAAAGTGTGGCAATAAATTCAATGAAATAACAACAAAGATCACATTACTCATAAATATTTTTTTAATTTGGCTTTTGATTAACCATAACTCATTGGGCCTACTCAGTTTCAAATGTAGTTATTTAGATCTACTAAAAACTTTTTACTTACATTTACTCAGTTCACAAGATAGATTTCATTGATTTCACAGCTTTAAATTGTACATGTACAAAATTGAGCACATCATAGCTTAAGTTTTCACAGTGTTTTTAGGGCTGCACAATTTATCGCGATTAAATCGCACACGATTTTGCAAAGGCTGCGATTATTTAATGCGCAGCTTGTCAGAGCTGTACGGCTCTGTGATCAGCAGCAAATGCTTCTCCATCTGAAAGCCAGAGGGCGCTCTTGCGCAGAAACTCCAAATTTGCCCTGCCATAGAAGTAGATAACATGTCATATCGCTGTAGCTGAATAAACGGAAGATTGAAACGCTTTGATTGATTAAACATGACTAATAAACACACAACTGCCTTATTCTGTGTAAGAAGCCACATCATCTCACAGAAGGACGCTCAACTGTCGTTATGAAGTGAGTTTGGAGTAAAAACATGTTATTAAATGTTGTCTTTTGTTGGACAAGATGTTAATAAATGCTTCTTAAGTCTGGAAAGATGTTTGACGCGTGTTGCTTTTTCAAATGTACAATATAAGCGACTCAAACTCACAGTGCTTTCAGATGGATAAGCATTTGGAGCCATACTTCATTGACAAGATGCGCATAAAAAAAAAAATTAAAAAAAATTAATCACAGCCTTTGCAATTTCATAATCACACTAAGAATCGCGTTTAAGTGATAATCGCGTTTAAGTTATTTTTCGTATCGTGCGATAAATCATGCAGCCCTAGTTTGTGTGCAAAAATATCTTAAAGGTCCCATATTATGCCCATTTTACAAGATGTAATTTAAGTCTCAGGTGTTCCCAGAATGTGTCTGTGAAGTTTTAGCTTAAAATACCTCACAGATCACTTATAAATCCATGTTGTAAATACCCATTTCTGACTACAGTCAAGAACAGGCTGTTTTCGCGCATGTGCCTTTAAATGCAAATGAGCTGCTGTGCCCCGCCCCCTCTCTACGATCACAGTTCCCGCCTCAATCGGATTCTCTGCCAAATATTAACAAGACATCTGCTTGGTTTTGATTATCATCTATATCGCGATCACTCTCACGGATAGCATAGTTCTTTCATCTTTAAAGTTTATTATTTCCACGCATTTTAAAGCTATATCAGTTTAAACTTCTAATGGATCGTTTTTTGAGCGCACTTATACACAGACAGCTGGCTGTCAGACGTCTTGTAAGTGACTTCTCTTTCACATTTTTTTGTTTTGTTTAAACTGTCAAATACGAAATACACACAAGGTTCTGTCAAAAACACACAGTTCACATAAAAAGTCAGTTATGTCTGTGAACGTAAATAGCAGGTAACGTTACAGAAATCGTAAAAAGTAGTGGGTGGATTTTAATCATTGTAGGGTGGTTGTGTTCACACGCTGCTAACACACATTTATATCCAAACACCTTATAAAAGTGGATTTAGCATAATAGGTGACCTTTAAATATCCTCTATGTGAAAACAGAAGAGCAACAATCAACATTCTGCCTAGAACTCTAGAACTGGAATATTAAATCTCAGTGCGGAACTTGACAGTGGATTTCTTCATCTTCTGTTTGTAGACCTCATCAAACTCTTCATTTTGTGCCACTGTGAAGTGACATTTCCAGTCTCCAACTTTACCTTTTGGATCACAAACAAAAAGAAGATAAAATCAAGTGAAAGTACAGAACTCAGAAGGACATCATTAGATGATTCAGCGGTTTATTAACCTTTCCGCATGAAGGGTGAGATCTTGAAGTCCATGAAAGGGATTGTGACATGGTTGATCATGTTGTTCTGTTTCATGGCATCAAACTGAACCCCTTTGGTTATTTTCTCCCTTTCTTCGACTGAGGTGGACAAACCCAAGAAGGAGCACAAACGTTCCACCTCACGTCCAGTGTCCTGGGAAAAAAAAGGAAAATACAGTTTAGACACATTTAATTTACACTTCAAATGGTCACTTAGTGAATTTAACTTACTTCAACCAAATCCTCATAGAACAAGTACATTAGGTTAGAATATGTCTGTTTTTTCTCCCACCATCCACTGACATGATCGTACCAAGGACCGAACACATCTGGCGGGAAATTACTAATGTTAAAATGAAACCTCCATACCAAAGTTCATGATTGATAATGTAGGGTTTGTAATTCAGAAGAGAAGAGAAATATATTTACATTCTCAGTGTTTTATAAATCCCTTTTAAATCATGACATTAAAATTATGGATTGCACCCAAACTGATTAATCTACTTACTTTTCCCTTTCATATATTTCTTTAAGAAGTTGTTCCAATCTCCTGGTTCAGGCTGTACCTTGTTCATTCGGTCAAAATGAAAATAGGAAACGGCATTGTCTTTTGCATTACGTGCTACATACACAATCTGGAATAAGTGAAAGAAAAAAAATTTACGACATAATACAGGACTTGCTATGTTATATGATTATGTTATATGAATTATGCAATATTATTCAGAGAGTTACAATTTCATTATATTTATTTCAGAACTATAGTTGAGTACTTATTAAAGGTGCACAGCGCAATTTCTGTTCCACCAGCGGGACCATAATTCCATGCATAGTGACTATTTCCAAACAGGTTTCGCAACTATGTCCCACACCTGCCATTTGTCTTTAGGGTAGTATTTAAAGTGGCCCACTGGTTAAGGCTATGTTGATAGTCAACAAAACAGAGCAACATTTACACTTTTCAAATTTCAAACTCAAGTTTCAAATTAGTTGCTTGTTGTCTTTGAACATTAAACTGGGATATGATAAAGTATTTTAACATTAATTTCCTATAGGAAATTGTTAGGAACCTCAAGATGTAAACAAGGCTTTCATACCCATTTTCGACCAAGGCAGTTTGAATGCTGGTTCAGAGCCAGAGCCTAGTTTCAAATCAGTTCTTTGTCTTTCGACAGCCAAAGCACCAGCTTTGAACCAGGAAAAGTGGTTCGTAAGTAGCACCAAAACATTGCTGTTCTAGAACCGCTTGCTTCAGGGGCTGGGGGCGGGGTTACCGTGACCAACAAGAAACTTGTGACCGCCATTTTTGAAACAGCAGCTAATCGAGCTAATAGTAGCTCGATTGTAATCTCTGTCCATACAAATTGGATTCGCTGTGTTTGGATGCCAATGTAGGTTCGCAAAGCCATGAGCATCAATAGTAATGCAGCGTCCGCCATTGTTGATGGGAGGCTTGTTCGAGATGCATCGGAGCTGCGCGGACCGATCGGCATGTGACATCGGAGTGCCGCGGGTCAGCGGGAGGGTTTGTAAAGCATACGACATACGATTCCTTGTGCTTTTGGATCGCTCTTGCGGTGCTTTGGTGTCTTGCACCGATCAGACCGATTGTGGCTCGGATGCATCTCGAACAAGCTTGGTGTGTTTGGTGCTGCCACGCTAGCATTGCTGTGAAAGATGAGACGTATACAGTGACGTAAGACCGGTTCTTAGAAGGCTCGTCAGTTGAACCAACTCCAAACTGGCAATAGCACTAGCTCTGAACTAGCACCCGGTTCGTACTGGTGGAAAAGTGGTATCGTTGGTCTCATAATTGATCGCATTTATTGAAAAGGCAGTTTCAAAAGTTTATCCTTTAAATATAAATTAGAAAACATTGAAGTCAATATCCAAATAAAATGTCAGACTTTGGCAGATTCGATTACATTTTATCATCACATAGTCAAAAGGATCCGCAGTACTTTACCCTTGAGTTCTGCTCCCAGAAGGACTTGGGTATAAGCTGAACTGGTAAATGAGTTTTGATGAGACGAGGAGAGGTGGGCAGATGATCAGCCATTTCTGTCCCTGTAACTGATAATTATATGTTGTGTAAAGTGTCCCTTTTCCAGCTTTACAAATTTTGTCTTACAAAAAAGGCAACAGTTCTGAAAATTAATTAAAAAAAATAAATAAAAAAAAACAAAAACGTAAAAACTGGAATAACATGGTTGGAAAAGTCATCAGTCCCCTGATTTAATACTTCATAGAGCCACCTTTTGCTTTAATTACAGCCATTATTCTCTTTGGATATGTCTGTACTAGCTTTTGCACACTTAGATTGGGGAATATTTGTCCATCCTTCCTTGCAGAATTGCTCAAGTTCAGTCAAATTCCATGGTGAGCGGTGATGGACTGCTCTCTCCAAGTCTGTCCACAGATATTCTTGGATTTAAGTCAGGGCTCTGACTTGGCCACTCAAGGACATTCACCTTCCTATCCTTAAGCCATTGCATTGTTCTTTTGGCGGTATGTTTGGTATCATTGTCGGTCATTGCCCATCTTCAGCTGTTTAGCAGAGGGATGCAGGTTTTCTTTAAGAATTTGGATATACTTGGCAGCATCCATTTTCCCTTCAATCCTGACCAATCGCCCAGTCCCCACTGAAGAGAAACACCCCCTCAACATAATGCTGCCACCACCATGCTTCACAGGTGGTATGGTGTGTTTTGGGTGGTGTGTTGTGTTTGCTTTTAGCCAAACATAGCGCTTGGACTTCAGTCCAAAAAGGTCAATTTTGGTCTCATAGCACCTTTTGCCAGACGGCATCAGGGTCATCCATGCACAGACCTACCAGTCCCAGCCATAAAGCCTTGTAAGTCCTTCAAAGTTGCCTTTGGCCTCTTAGTAGCTTCTCTGATCAATGTCCTCCTGGCTCAGTCATTCAGTTTGGACGGACGGCCTGATCTAGGCAATTGTGTTGATGGTGCCATACGCTTTCCACTTCTTAATGATGCTCTGAACAGTACTCAGAGTGATAGCTAAAGCCTTTGAAATGTTTTTCTAGCCTTCTCCTAACTTTATCCCGGAGGCCCTTTGAAAGCACTTTCCCAACCATGGTGAATTATTTGCAGTACCATGCATTACTAACAGTGTAATCTTCAAGAAACAGCTGGTTTTATTCTGAACTAATCAAAACTACTACAATTGATGTCAGGTGGGCAGTTAGCCAGGTGTTTGATCTGGAAGTTGATTGGTTGCACCTGAGCAAGTTTATAATGGCATACTCTAAGGGCTGATCACTCTACCAAACCAGGTATTTCACTAATTTTTAATAATCCTTCAGAATGTTTTAAAAGTGTTATTTTCACTTTGATGATGAGGGTTATAATATGTACATACAGCTCAAAAAAGTTAGATTTAATTTATTTTATTTTCCAGAGTGTATTGTGACGAAAGGCAAAGATTTTCATGGGGTGTGATGACTGTCAATAGGCACTGTATATATGGAGAGTTTGCCATGCTGAATCTGTTGAACTAATTCAAAGGTCAAAGCCCACGGATCAGGCAATTTGGCAAAATTCCAATAAAATAAACACTAAGGAACAAGGACAATGGCAAAGATCTAACTTATATAGAGGCCAAGAGGCATTGATAGGGCCATTGAAAGTCACTACAAAACTGTTATAGCCTTTAAGGGATAGTTCACCCAAAATTTTAAATTTGGTCATCAACTCACCCTCAAGTTGTTCCAAACCTGTATAAATTTCTTTCTTCTGCTTAACACAAAAGAAGATATTTTGAAGAATGTAACCAAACAGTTGATGGACCCCATTGACTTCCATAGTATTTTTTTTTCATACTAGAGAAGTCAATTGGGCCCATCAACTGTTTGGTTTGGCAAGTTCAAGCTGTTTAATCCAAGTCTTCTGAAGAGACGTGATCACTTTATATGATGAACAGATTTAATTTATTTTATTTTTCACATATAAACATTGATCAACGAACCGAGAGCACATCAAACATGGTCAACGGCAGCTCAATCATTTTTGAGCGAAAACAAACCTTGTTGGTTCTTGCTTAAATGTGCTGGCGTGACACACAAGAACTCACGTTTGAGCTTCTGTTTACCATATTTCATGTGCTTTATATATGTACGTTCATCAATATTTAGATGTGAATAAAAGCCTAAATTAAAGCTGTTTATTATAAAAAGCGATCATGTCTCTTCAGAAGATTTGTATGATTCATATGGATTGATTTTACAATGTCTTTATGAACTTTCTGAAGCTTGAAAGATTTAATATCCGGTTTTGGCAGTCTTTGAAGGGTGCCTAAAACCTATCCTATGTTGTTGTCTGTAACATTGTAAGTTTTGTTTCTTGTTTTTGTTAATTCTTGTTTTTGAAGACTTTTAGCTCTGCCTGTGTCTGTCCTCTTTTTGTTTTTCCTGTTTCTCCTTCCTTTTTCCTGCTTTGATTTTTGCCAGGTATTTGACCAAGAGAGCGAACGTATGTATGTAGCCTTGTCCCATGTCCCAAAATGCAAATGCTTGATTGTGACATCACAGCAAATCACACCTAACCAACCCACAAAGATTTAACAATCTTTTAACATTCAAATGCACAATGATGTGTAACCTGCACCTGTAAACATCGAAAAATGTCTTTTATTGTTTAATGACTTTTAAAATGAAAAATAACTATTATTTTTTTTACTTTTTTATCAATCAAATAATTTAATTTATGGGTAAAATGTAGTTAACTGTAACAATAAAATGATTTACTGATTTGTAAGTCACTGACCTGTTGAAAACTCTTGAAAGCATGCTTCCAGGCATGGGATTCTCACATAGATTGGCTGGGAAGTCTGACGCTCTAGATCATCCTTACCAAAATACAGAAGGTCCAGTATATAAGACACCCATGTGGTACCTAGCAAAACAATGGAAAGAGAATTTTAAAATACATTTTTTAAAGGTCAGTTTGGAAAGACAATACATGGTCCTGTTTCATAGTGTTATCTAATGGTTAACTTAGCAGTATGCAATTAAGAGTCAAGTCAGCATGCTTGCCAAATTGAATTATTAAACAAAAACTTAATGCAGTAGTCTCACCTGCTTTGGGATAAGTGGCGATAAGAATGTCATCAGGTCTTGCTTGAAAGTTTTTCACCTTTTCCCAGTTGTCAGTGAAAAAGCGAGTCATAGAAATACCCTCAAAATCAAACATCTCTGGCCGACTATGTAGTTTCAGCTGCAGAAAAGTTTCAATTTAATGCTGAAGTCTCACTGCACTGAACAATCATTAGAGATTCATCACTGACAGTAAGCAAACAATGTCAAATACTATTAACAGCAAGATTTCAGATACATTTGCATTACCAATGACAATATTATTTCAACTATGTATAGATATGTACATACTGTACTGTATTCACTTTTAGGATTTTTTTTTATTTAATGCAAAACGTATAATGTTGAATATTGGTAAGGGTATTCCACAGATAAGCAATGATAATTGGAGAAATTTGCAAATACTTGTGGTTTACTGTATGTCACAGTGCACCTGCAATTGTGTATCAAGCCCTACAATTGTTCTTTAAAAAGTACAATACATTAATGTTTATGAATTTTAATTTTCTGTATAACTTGCCAATCCTCATTCCTAACTGTTCACATCTTTAACTGGTATTAAACAGAGATATTCATTTTTATACTATGGTAAAACACTTCAAAGAGAATTATGTACTCACTGAAGGCATGTCAGGGATTTCCATTATGGTGAAAAAGTGTTTTAATTTTCTGTCTTCTCTTCCACTGTCCTAGAATGTTTCTGGCAGCTCTCTTGTGTTCCTCAAAATGCAAACAGGACTTCTGATTATTGCTATTCAGTGCTGTCTCTAATATTCTGTTCACAGCTTAGCCCCACCCTTTTCTCTGTGCTTGTCACTCAGCTGTAAAAAACAACATTACACATGTTTAAACTGCCCTCCCCACAGGAAAGAAATGTTCCTGAGGGGGGAAAAAACTCTAGTAATATCACATGTGTCTTCTTTAGCATTCCAGAAGAGATCTCAAAATTGCCTCAAACCCTGTTTGGTCATTTTGTTGATTATTTTTTAACTCCGTTAGGAGCTATTATGTTACTATAACTTGCTGTTGATTTATCTGTGTGATAAAACTGGAATGGTTTGTCAGTGTACACTTTGTCTTTACTGAGGGAACATCTTGAATGCTGTGGTAACACTGTGCTCTTATGACAGTCTAATCCTGCTCCTGGTGGGTCAATGTCCTGCCCTTAAACACACTTGCCTGGAAGTTTCTAGCGAAGCCGCTTGAAGGCAAGCCTGCAAGGTTAGCAAAAAAAAAAAGCATAGTGCTCCAGTACAGGGAAGGAGGCCATCTATTTTTTGAGAATAGATGTCAGTGGAGGAGAGGCTTCAGTATGCTGAATAAATGTTTTGGTTACGACCATAACCCTGGTTCCCTGAGACGGGAATGAGACGCTGCATCTGAGGATGACGCTGTGGCAGGGGTTTCCAAACTCGATCCTGGAGGGCCACTGTCCTTCAAAGTTTAGCTCCTACTTGCCTCAACACACCTGCCTGGAAGTTTCTGTTATGCCTAGTAAGACCTTGATTAGCTGGTTCAGGAGCTGTATTCACAAAACATTTTAGAGTTCCCCTAAATAGCAGGAAAAGTTATAGCTAAGAGTTTTCTCTTAAAACCTATTCACAAAGCTGCTGAGACCAACTTTTACTAAGGAATAGAGAGAAGACTTAAGCTAAGAGAAAGGGCGGGGTTGACCTCGTTGCTATGGATGATGTCAACAGGCTTACTATGCCCACAGTGATTGGCTGAGAGGGGAGGGGTCTCTGTCAGTGATTTAATCATAGAAATATTGTAGAATGAGGTATCATGTTGCCATATTCAAATAAAGATTTTAAAATACAAATGTTGCCATATTCAAATAAAGATTTTAAAATGTAGGCTAAGTGTCACTAATTAAACAAATATATGTTCAGCTAATTGTCAGCCCCTTACACATCTGCATCTCAAGAGATTGCAGAATTCAAGCTACAAATTATGTTTTATAAAAAAAAAAATTGGGAGGAGCACATTCAAATGGTCTATCTAATCAGCTGGAGAGGAGTAATATATATATATATTCTCTGGCTCTGTAGGATCTTACAACAGTTCCCACACGAGCGATTTATAGATTATCATGACAAATTATGCTAATCAATGACTTTAAGATAGTTAAAGTCCACATCAGCTACATAAATTCATCAACTAACCGTTCAGAAACGTCCTGTTGCATTCTACTTGTCACTTCTTCTTGAGTCTCTCCATCATTGTCCGATTCTGGTTTGAACGTAAAAGGCTGAACAGTTTCTGACATTTTCAGTGAGTCTGCGTGAGGTAATCGGAGCTGCTAACACAAGCTCTTGAAACTCCGCTCTCTTTTTGGGAGCAACAGCTCATTTGCATTTAAAGGGACACACAAAAATGGAGTGTTTTTGCTCACCCTGCTTATACTCTCATTAATTTGATACGCTACTCCACATAGGAAGAACAGACATGCCAACTAGTTACTGACCTGATGCAGAATACACATATCTGAAGCAGACTGATATCGTCTTGGTCTGGAGCAAGGTAACGTGGAAATAAGCGGGGCAGTCGGAAACCTGCCCCAGTGGCTCTCAATTAGAGCTTCAGACAGATTTAGCAGAAGCTTCCATGCTGACAAAAAGTCTACTAAGGGAATCAGACTGTTGAGACTGACCTCTAATGCATCCTGAGTAGTATGCCTGATGCCCTGAAGCAGATGACTGACAGAGAACAACCAAATACTCTTCTCTATTACCCTCCTCAGAGGGGGCAAGCCTTTCAGTGCTGCAACAAACCCAGGTGGACACTAAGCAATGAGCTCACTGGAAACTGCTGCACCCCGAAACACCGAGGGTGGCGGGGTAGCAGATCGATTTCCTGAGGGCACCACAGAGAAGCACACTTTGGACTGGTAAGGACCACTTTCCCCCACAGAGGTGTCTGCCCTCAGAGGCTTGAGCCCTTTTGTATAATTTACCGGTATTAAATATACATATAAATTAATGTAATTGTTTGCAATTATGAGGTTAAAGGGTATTTTTGGTGTAAAATGAATTTATCTTTCATGAAATTGCTTCCTCTTGTTGGCCAGGTTATGTTTCTCTGTCGTAAACTCTAGGGGTGAGGCTTCCAAACCATGAATTTTTAGGGGCGTGATGTTTAAATGACGATTGTTTTCAGCCGCCACATTTATTAAGGTATGATCATTCGGACGATAGGATTGGCAGCATACAAATGTTTGATGAATCACACGTGAACCCTGTCATAAGATGATTTTTGCGCTCAGATCTACGCTCGTTTCTACGTCAGATTGATAAATGAGGCCCACTGTGTGTATCCCTGCCCGTGATGTAGTGTGCACAAGGAGGAACACATGATTTAAAAAATGTCGCTATGATATAATATATATTTTTATTGATGTCTTTTATTCATTTCTTTTATTCATTTCTTTTATGAATCTTATTAATCTTTTCTTTATGAGTTCTAGATCCTTTTTATGCTTATGTTACATGGTTCTTCCTGTACATGTTATTGATTTATTTGAGTGTATTTTCCTTCAGACTAGATTGCATGATGTGCCATGGTATCAAAGTGTGTGTGTTCTCATATCTGTAGACATGAGATTATGCAAGATCTGCTATATTACAAGAACATGGTGACCTAATCAGATCTGCTAGGTACATCTTGTCTTGAGTTCATCCTTAAATGGTTGCAAAAGAAGTAAAAAAAATTTTAACAAAAATTACATTTGTACCAAGGGGGCGTTTCCCACAGGTGGTGTAAAATGCCCCCACTCTGATAAACCCATTTGCTTTATACATTAAGCAGTTTTAGCTTAAAATGAAAAAACAACAACAAAAAACAAGCCGAAATAACAGTAGATAAATATGAATGTTTATTTATAACCATGCTGAAAATCAGTCAATATTGTTAGCTGATGCTAACTGTCTAGCTAACTAGCTAGCTTTTGGCATTTTTTTTGTGGGGGAAAAAAAAGTCATTATGAAAATATAATTATATTTTCTTTTAAATAAAATGTACTCCCTAACTACAGGCCTTATTCTCATATCATATATAACCGTGATGTTCTGCAAAACAACAAGCTTTACAAAAATGTATCTTGACACCATATAGTGGTTAATTTGGGAAAAACCCAGGTATTTTGAGCAGTAGGATTATATAAAATATATAATATAAATTTAAATTAGGTAGCCTATTTAAAAATCACAAAATAAACATTCATCAATCAGTACTTTTTACTTAAGTACATTAAAAAGCAAGTACTTTTGTACTTTTACCAAAGTAAAATTGAAAAGTACTTCATACTTTTACTGGAGTAATATTTTATTATACATATCTGTACTTTTACTCAAGTACTTGATTTGTGTACTTCATCCACCACTGCAACTACACAGTACCATATAGAAATTCATAATATAAATATCTCTAATATATGCATATATACTAATTTTACAATAGGTATTTCATATGTGGTCTAAAACTATAAACATCCATATAAAATCCTATATAATCATACTGAACGTTTGCATATATGTTGTTTAAATAAACTTGCATATATAAATTAGACATATATTGTTTACATATATGGCATTAACATACATTACTATATAAAAATAATCACATAAATATTTTTAATATATGTATTTATACTAATTTTACTATGGGTATTGCATATATGATATAAACTTGTATCAAATCATATTTAAGTATACCGAATATTTGCATATATGTTGTTTAAATAGACTTGCATATACATATATTGTTCACATATATGGTCTTAACATACAGTACCATATAAAAAGTCATCATATAAACAATATATATAATAACAATGTATATATAATAATTCTTATATGGGTATTTCATACATGGTATAAACTTATATATCTTCATATATCGTGAGGATGTATATGTGCTAATAATATATTGCCTTATATGAAAACATATGACATCAATACTTGGATATACAGTGCTTAGCGTAAATGAGTACACCCCGTTTGAAAAGTAACATTTTAAACAAAATCTCAATGAACACAAAAACAATTTCCAAAATGTTGACAAGACTAAGTTTAATATAACATCTGTTTAACTTACAACATGAAAGTAAGGTTAATAATATAACTTAGATTACACATTTTTCAGTTTTACTCAAATTAGGGTGATGCAAAAATGAGTACACCCCACAACAAAAACTACTACATCTAGTTCTTTGTTTGGCCTCCATGATTTTTAATGACAGCACCAAGTCTTCTAGGCATGGAATGAACAAGTTGGCGACATTTTGCAACATCTATCTTTTTCCATTCTTCAAGAATGACCTCTTTTAGAGACTGGATGCTGGATGGAGAGTGATGCTCAGCTTGTCTCTTCAGAATTCCCCATAGGTGTTCGATTGGGTTCAGATCAGGAGCCACTGAATCACTTTCACCCTGTTCTTCCTCAGAAATCCAACAGTGGCCTTAGATGTGTGTTTAGGATCATTGTCATGTTGGAAAAGTGCACGACGACCAAGGGTACTTTCAGTATAGAGCAGTACATCTGTGAATTCATGATGCCATCAATGAAATGCAGCTCCCCGACACCAGCAGCACTCATGCAGCCCCACATAAGGACACTGCCACCACCATGTTTCACTGTAGGCACCATGCATTTTTCTTTGTATTCCTCACCTTTGTGACGCCATACAGTTTTGAAGCCATCAGTTCCAAAAACATTTATCTTGGTCTCATCACTCCAGAGTTTAGAGTCCCAGTAGTCTTCATCTTTGTCAGCATGGGCCCTGGCAAACTCTAGGCGGGCTTTTTTGTGCCTGGGCTTTAGGAGAGGCTTCTTTTGTGGACGGCACCCATGCATGCCATTCCTCTGCAGTGTACGCCGTATTGTGTCACGGGAAATAGTCACCCCAGTTTGGCTTTCTACTTCTTTAGATAACTGCAGTGAACTTGCATGCCGATTTTCTTCAACCCTTCTCATCAGAAGACGCTCCTGTCGAGGTGTTAACTTCTGTGGACGACCTGGACGTCTCTGTGAGATGGTTGCAGTTCCATCTTTTTTAAATTTTTGTACCACTTTTGCTACAGTATTCTGACTGATAAGTAAAGCTTTGCTGATCTTCTTGTAGCCTTCACCTTTCTGGTATAAAGAAATTATTTTCTTTCTCAGGTCTTGTGACATTTCTCTTCCATGTGGTGCCATTGCTGACAGCATGAAATGGGAAGGGGTTTTAACACCCTTTTATAGTCAGCTGTCTGCTGGACACCTGTGTAATGAATAATTAGACTCACCTGTGGTTGAATTCTTGTTAAATTAGACATTTGTAGTCTAAAATTTAGCTTTGCTCCAGAGACTTTCAGTGGGGTGTACTCATTTTTGCATCACCCTAATTTGAGTAAAACTGAAAATTTTGTTCTCTAAGTTATATTATTAACCTTACTTTCATGTTATAAGTTAAACAGATGTTATATTAAACTTAGTCTTGTCAACATTTTGGAAATTGTTTTTGTGTTCATTGAGATATTGTTTAAAATGTTACTTTTCAAAGGGGGTGTACTCATTTACGCTGAGCACTGTAGGGACATATATTACATTTCTGTATGGGAATGTTGCACAGCGCAAATCTAATGCCATTCTCCACCTGGAGCCTATTTCAGTACTTGGTTTTCAAGGCAGTCAATTTTGAAAACCCGGCCTCGCACAGATAAGTTGGCTGAGAGCAAGAGCTATAGGGTCATTCCGTGTCAAATCAACCAAATTTCAGAAACTTCTCTGGCTCAAATTTTTGAATGTGTTAATACTTTTTCTGTAGAAAGACGAACATAAATAGTGATGAAAACCAAAATAGTAAATGTCACAGATGTATATTTACTGAGTAATCCACTATTTTGTAGAGGGGGGTCAAAATGACCATTTTTACCTGAGATTTGGAGCCAAATTACAGGGGTGTAAAAATGACTTTAGAAAGATGGCAGCATCATTATTTTATTTTTACACAGAGATTGGTAGGTCTATTAGTAAAATCTGTTGACTTTAGCAATCTTTGTTTCATTATATGCCAACAGTGACAGTTCAAAAATGGGAAAAAGCACTTCTTGTGTTTTTTACCTCAAGTTTGCATGCCTGTAAAGGCTGGTTCACACTGTGCGATTTTGGCCACAATTTGAGATCTGAGACAAATTTTTGCAAATCCTAAAAGATTCCTATAATCCTAGCCTAAAATCTGTCGTCTTTGATCGCTAGTTTGACATGTTCACAGACAGCCGGTTAATGACCGTTGCGATCAAATTTTACCTCCGACGAAATTCTGGCAGTGTCAGAAGATTTGGCGCACAATCCTCCAGTGTGACTTCTCCTACGACGAACATTTTTTAAGACAAGCCGTGATCAAAATTAACGATAGAGATGTCTTTGTTAGCCACCATTTCAGTCCCGCGTGTAATGCAGCTCACTGTCACCGAATGTGTATGGGTTGATGATGTAAAACTCCGGACAAGTTTTCATGCGCACGTGCGTTTTTAATGCGTCTTGACTGTCATACAGTCTGACATAAATGGTAGCGGAGATCCCACAGTGTGAAATGAGGATCAAGTACAGTCTGACAAGCAACAATTGTAAAGGACTATTATAAATCGCACAGTGTGCACCCAGCTTTACTCTAAAAGTATTCAAGATATCTTAATATCCTTCTAGATTCTCCTTCTTAATAAACTTTCTTTTGAAATTTTAATTTTCAAGGCCCTATATAGTTCAGTCCTATAAATATGGGGATTTCAAAGCAGCTCCATGTTCAAATTGTTGAACTTTACCCATTTTCAGTGATCGAAAACTAAATGTGGTTCACTTTGCACACAGCTGATACTTACTGCATTTAAAGAGGAATGTGTGAAGAATAAATAATGTTTAAACTAGAAATGTATCTTGTTTCCCTCTATCAAAAGAACTGCATAAAACATAACTCTCTGAGTACCAAAAATAAACTGAAAATAGTTCAGGTTAAATTGGGGCACATTAACTGGCTCTTAAAAGTGTATTTATAAGAATCTATATTTGAATTAGTTTTAAAGGACATTGTTCATTTTAACAGCTTCTGAACCTACCAAAAGTTCAAATACACAGTATCCGTAACTACACGTTACCGCAGTGAGATCCCTATATCTATGAGAGTGAACCATATAGGGCCTTAAAAATGAAGATTCCAAAAGAAAAGTTTCACAAGAATATAAAATGGCATTAAGATATCTTTAACACTTCTTGAATTAAAGACATGTAAACTTCGAAAAAATGTTTGTTTTTGGCACTCAGAGAGGTGTGTTGTATTCAGTTTTGATAGAGGGGAACAAGATACATTTCTAGTTTCAGTGTTATCAGACATTCTTCTTTAAGCACAATAACTATCACAATAACTTTTTTTGCTGTTTAAAAAGTTACCTACATTTGGTTCGTGACCACTGAAAATGCTGCTGCTCCTGTCCTGCCACTGTCCTGCAAAGTTTAGCTCCAACCCCAGTTAAACACACCTGAACCAGCTAATCAAGGTCTTACTAAGCATAGAAACTTCCAGGCAGGTGTGTTGAGGCAAGATGGAGCTAAACTCTGCAGGGCAGTCGCCCTCCAGGACCGAGTTTGGACACCCCTGATCTAGAAGGATATTAAGATATCTTGAATATTTTAGAGTTACAGGTATGACAACTTCAGAAAAAGAATATTTATGGCACTCTGACAGGTATGTTCTATGCAATTGAGATAATAAAAAATTTAGATACATTTCTAGTTTTAACATTATTTGTTCTTTAGATAGAAAAAACTATAAGCTGTATACAATGTGACCCACATTTGGTTTTTGACCATTGAAAATGTGTACACTTTACCAATTTACTCATGGAGCCACATTAACATTTACATATCTCTGGGATTTAACCATCAAAGGCCTTTCTACAGAAAAAAAAATATATTAACAAAATCAGAAATTTGAGCCGGGGACCTCTGGTTGATTTGACACAGAATGACCCTATAGAGGTGTTTCAATCTAGTATCACTCTTTAATCGACTAACTGCTCCTTCATGTAAAATGAAAGGTCTTTTCCTGAGCAACTGAAGGGATCTCTGACCCAAGCAAATTAACTGAAATCCTCACTGAAATAACAGCTGAATCGTTGTTTCAGTCTTTTAACATGTTGACAACTGTGTTAATTAAAGTAAAATATTTATCCCTGTCTCTCTCTTGCACACAGTCATCAAAGTTGGGGAACATGTCATCTTTTTTATTAGTCAGCCAATCATGCCAAAGATCCAATAGGTTGTTTGCAATCACGTGGTTCTGGTGACGCGCAAATTTCGGGTGGAGGGCAAGAAGTGAAAATTAGAATGGAAGAGATGGAGAAAAGTCCGTACTGTGCTGGTTTAGAAAGGTATAAACAGAAAATCACAACATATGTTGGACATAATCCTTATGTTATGAAGAGGAACGATTTTTCTACTGAATTAAAAGACTTTCCTGCCATCGAGGCGGTAGATATAGAGAATGTGAAGCTGCCATCACGCCGTGTTCAGTTCTAGTCTGGTTTGTTTATATCGCGCTGCCTTTCTACTAGTGACGTTAAGGGCAGATTTTTGATTTTCTGTCATGATTGTGAAAAATGTTGCCATTGTAGGTCATTTATGCTCTAATTGCTCTAATTGCTAATTGCTCTCTTTCAGTCGGTCACGTTCGACGTACTTCAGAAGTGAACCGACAAATTGGGATATCGCATGAGAGCCCTATCACCTTTGAGTGTAAACTAAACGAGCCAGTGCACATTGGTGTGCGAGCTTTGCGTCACGTGCAGCACCCCGCAGCGGGAGTATAAATGCGGAAGCATGTGCACTCGCACTCTGTCTTTTGCTTCGGAGCCGAGCAGTTTGTTCATTCCTGCTTCAAGATTGCTTTAAAGAGAGGAAACAAAAGAGCCTTTTCACACGGTGTTGGTGTGACAGCGCACTACAGCGGCAGCCGCAAGCTCACGAGCTCTCAACTGCTGTTTTCACAGCACTGTGTTTTCACTGTTCTGAGCCGGTTTGGTGTGAGAGCGCATTGTGGGTGCCAGTGTTCCCTACAATTGTGCCACGGCTGTTCCCCTGTGTGCTTCAGCACCAAATAAAAAGGAGCTTATTTCTCCTAAAAGAGCATAACGGGTGTGACCCTGCATCTGTTTCAAGATGTCATTCCGCCCGTGCGATGTCATTCTGCCTGGATGCGGTCATTCCCTGGTGCCAGCTGATGGTTACAATCGCTTTATCACGTGCCTGGGCATTCAGCACGCTGAGTAAACTTTTGTGGATAGTTCATGTTCTCATTGTGGGAACATGACTATTGCAGTGTTGCGGTCTAGACATTCGTACCTTGGTTCTCAAGGCGGAGTCCCCTCCCCTATGCCCCAGTCTACGGTCTTTACTGCTGGTCAGAAAGGCGGTACTTCGGCAAATAGGCAGGGAGACCTGAGGATTACGGTCAGGGTTTCCCCGGCGAGGCAATCTCTGTGGGCCCCTCACTCCTCCAGCACACCGCAGCCGGTGGTGCTTCCCCAAGGTCGTGCTGATCCCTCTTGTGAGCGACCAGTCATTTCTTTTGGGGCATCTGCTGATGACCAGATGTCGATCACAGCATCGGAAGGTGAGCACGAGTCCTCTGGAGATGAAGACTCAGCTGCGTTACCTCCTTCTGGGAGAGTAGCATTGCCCGAGCCTGATCCAGAAGTGACCACTATGCTTTCCCGGGATGCCAAAAAGGTCGGGCTCGCGAGGAATCCTCCACTGTGTCCCGAACCTTCTAGGCTGGATGATTGGTTTCTCGGGGCGGCCCGAGCTGGTTTTCAGCGCCCTGGTGCCTTTCTTCCCAGAGGTGCATGAAGAGGTGACTAGGTCGTGGAAGACACCTTTTTCTGTCCATAACCGGTCTGGTCCCTCTTCCACCTTCACCACCCCGGACGGCGGAGCGGCCAAGGGTTGTGCGGGAATTCCCCCAGTTGAGCGCGCCATCGCGATGCAATTGTGTCCGACGTCCGCTTCCTGGTGGGGAAACCCATGCCTCCCATCCAAGGCCTGAAAGTTCTCATCTAATTTAATGGACAAGGCTTACAGAGCCTGTTGGCAGGACGCTTCAGCCCTGCATGCCATGGCGTTATTACAGGTCTATCAGGCCAAAGTGCTCATGGACATGCCCCAAGGTGGTGATGGCCACACTAGTGGTCCAGGAGCGCCACCTTTGGCTAAACCTGGCCGATATGAGGGAGATTGATAAATATCGATTTCTGGACTCCCCCATTTCCCAGGTTGGCCTATTTGGTGAAGTGGTCAAGAGCTTTGCCCAGCAGTTCTCGGCCGCACAGAAGCAGACGGAAGCTATTAAGCACATCCTGCCCCGGCGGGCCACTGCTGCCCCCACCCATCCACCGGCCGCAGAGCCTCCATCTACTCGTCGCCAAGGGCGCCTGCCTGCGTCGTCCTCCACTCCCACTAAGACTGCTAAGCAGAGCCTCCACCCAGGCAGCAGCGTGGAGCCGGTTGCAGGCGTGGTAGCCTCAGCCTGCAGCCAAGCCAGGTGGCAAGAAGACCTGTAAGCGGCCCTGAGACGGGCGACCTGGAGGAAGCCAGTACAGCTCTTCGGGAGACAGTGACTGCAGCGCTCCCTACCCCGGACATTTTGTTTCTGTTCCGCCGCTGGCTCCCCGGAGTCCAAAACTTCAAAAAAAAGAGCGGCTTCCTCTTCCTCCAGGTCCCAAGAGGGCCTGTCTGGCAGTGTGCAACGCTATGCCTTGCCACCCTCAGCCCCCTCTCATGTCACCAGCAGGTGGCAGTTTGTGTGTCGTGGCCGCCCTCAGTACGCCGTCTCGCACACCCCCTTCCCCTCAGTGGAGCCAGGTAGGTGTTTCCAACACCCAGACCTCACTTTGGGCCGCTCTGCCGTCCAAGTTGGGTCCCTGTGTTCCCCCTCACTGCCCCACCCCGGGTACGTCTGTGGTGCCGCTGGTCCAGCTGGCTCGGAGTCTGGGAGCCTGGCTATCGCTTCCCAGCCCATCCCCACTGGCTCATCCGCATGATCAGACTCGGCTACGCGATTCAGTTTGCCCGGCGTCCCCCGGTTTTCAGGGACATCCACTTCACTCTTGTTACTGCGAGTGATGCCCCCGTGCTTCGTGCGGAGATTGCAGTCCTACTGGCAAAGTCCCTCCAGCCAACATGAAGTCAGGGTTCTACAGCCCCTACTTCATTGCACCCAAGAAGGGCAGTGGGTTACAGCCAATCTTGGACCTGCGAGTCTTGAATCGGTCGCTGCACAGGCTGCCATTCAAGATGTTGATGCAGAAACGCATTTTCCAATCCATCCACCCCCAAGATTGGTTTGCAGCGATTGACCTGAAGGACGAGTACTTTCATGTCTCGATTCTCCCTCGTCACAGACCCTTCCTGCGGTTTGCGTTCGAGGGACGGGCATACCAGTACAAGGTCCTACCCTTCAGGCTGGCCCACGTCTTTACAAAGGTCGCGGAGGCAGCCATCATTCCCCTCAGAGAAAGTGGTGTTCGCATTCTCAACTACCTCGACGACTAGCTTATTCTAGCCCACTCACGAGAGCAGCTGTGCGAACACAGGGACATGGTGCTCAGTCACCTCAGCCAGCTGGGTCTTCGGGTCAACTGGGAAAAGAGCAAACTCGCCCCTGTGCAGAGGATCTCTTATCTCGGTATGGAACTAGACTCAATTAACCAAACAGTGCGCCTCACTGAGGAGCACATCCAGTCAGTGTTGAACTACCTGAGTTCGCTCAAGAGCGGGACAGCGGCCCCACTGAAGTAATTTCAGAGGCTCCTGGGGCATATGGCTTCGCCTGTGTTAGGCTGTGTGCCATATATTGCGACCCCTACAGCGGTCCCATATGTGTTATCTCCACGGTAAGTCCCCCTTTGGTGAGCCCGTGTCTTTCCCTTGGCAGAGTCCGCTCTGCCGTCCCTGCCAAATGTGTCTCCCCCCCCTGCTGGCTAGAGCCATCCCAGGGACTTCCATATGTGTATTCTCCACGTCACCTACCTTCGGGCAGGATGTGATCTCCGCAGGCTCAAGTTCTACTGATTGGGTCATGCGGAACAGCAGTAGACTCTCTCGGCGTAAGCCCGGTCCTATTCCGCCCCAAGGTGCGGGGGGATGCTGAGGCTTACACTAAGCGCTGGAAGGGTCAGCAACTGTGGTATTTTGTTAGGGATCCCAATTCGTCGGTTCATTTCTGACGTACGTCAAACGTGACCGACTGAAAGGGAACGTCTCAGTTACGTATGTAACCCTCGTTCCCTGAAGGAGGGAACAGAGACGTACTTCCCGTCGCCACAGTTCCTGTGCCACCGCTGAGCGCGGGCTATGTGCTCGTCTCCTCAGCAAAAAACAGAGTGTGAGTGCACCTGCTTCCGAATTTATACCCGCGCCGCGGGGGTGATGCAAAGCTCACACGCCAATGTGCATTGGCTTGTTTAGTTTACACTCGAAGGTGATAGGGCTCTCATGTGATATCCCAATTCGTCGGTTCAATTCTGACATACGTCTCTGTTCCCTCCTTCAGGGAACAAGGGTTACATACGTAACCGAGACATTTGTATTTGCTTCAGAATGTTATTATACATAAATATTTTTGAATTTGTTTAATTTTATTCACTGATTAATATGTCAAAGTTGTGAGGAGTAGAGATGAACAGAAACTATTAATGAGATCAATTCTGCCACATCAACACTGACACTGAGTAAAACACTGAACCCAGATTAACTCCAGCTGAGCTAAACCTGTAATCAGTGATCTGTGGATAAAAAGTGACACAGTGAATCAATGGATCATTTGATTTAATTTAAACACTCCTGTGTGTGAATCTGTTTAAGATGATCTCCAGTCATGTGATATGTGTGTGTGTGTGTGTGTGGATTATCTGGCTGTATGGTGACAGAGGAAGGCTGTTGTTTTAAAACCCTTACACCTGAGAGAGCTGGATCTGAGCTACAATCACCCAGGACAATCATTAGTCAAGCTTCACTTTGATAAAAACTACAAACTGAAAAATCTCAAGTATGTTCAACACTGGTTGTCATAACAGCAGCATCTGAGAAACAGACTCAACTCTCTGATCCCAAAATATCAATTCAAAGGTTGTTGCTGCTATAGAAAGTAAATTTGCATCACTTTTAGATACATGAAGCAAAACAGATCCAACTGTGTTGTATTGTTTTACACGTCATTATTTTGAAAAATTAGTGTGACATTTTTTGTTTTTATAGTGTGGATCATGATGGAGAGTTCAGGATTATAACAGGACCACATAAATGTAGGACACACACACACACACACACACTAATTGTTTTTTTGTTCAGATGTTTTAATCTCTTTTCTTGTGTTAAGATGCATGTGATTCCACACTGGATTTAAACACCACACTCAATTGTTCCACTCTGTCTGAGAGGATCAGAAACGTGATGCGTATTATGATGAAGCAGTTGTCTCCTGATCAGAGATTTGATGAGTGTTGTCCGATTGTGTGTCATAAGAAGCAGACTGGATGCTGTAAATGGAAGTCTAAATAAAGCGGGAAGGATGATATATCAGTGATAAATAAAGGAATCAGCAGGAAAGGATGGAGCAATGACTGATGGTTTGGATTCAGTAAAAAGTCTTCATGTATAAAACTTTCCGTAGATTTCATCCTAAATTGTGCGTACGCATAAAAGTTTTCAGATTTATAAAACCATGCATACACCAGAACCTGCGAAAAAATTTCCTTTATAAAACCCAGTCAGTGGAAGATTGTGTGTACATGCATCTTCTCCCAGAAATAACATTATATGGAGATTCCAACACCTTGTTTTACTATGCATAACGTCATCTGCATATTATTTCCATATGCAGTACAAGACATTAGGAAAATATGAGATACGGACTATGTGTCCTCACATTAAACTGCTAAATATCATTCAGTATCCTTACCTTGTTTTAGAATAAATAAATCAAAATTGTATAACATTTCAGAGAAAGTTTTCAGAGAAGAGTTATTCTAAATCTTTTCCATTGGCCAAATACTGTTTAATTAGTATTTAATTAAACAAATCAAATTTATGCAATTCTGCCTATAAGGTAAACATATATTTTAGGATGTTTATATATTTTTAATGGAAACAGATAGCCCTTGTTTTTTGCAGTGTAAATAATAATTGTCTGACTCAATGCATCACTGACAAAACATTTTAAAAATAAAATGTGCATATCTTACCATTTTCTTTAAATTGCATCCTTCAAATAAAGTTGTATTTTTCTTAATATTGGGAAGACCACAAAAGGGGTTATCATTAAGCTACTGTCTGTCTGTGTACAACAGTACACCTGCGTGCAACAGAGGTTGTGCAGTATTGTGTCACCGACTTATTCAAACCGGACAATGGAAAGTTCAATCACTGAGCGAGTCCTTCAGTGTCATTGCTAAGCCATCTGCTTAGACGGAGTCAAGTGCACATCATTGAGCATTAACTCTTTAACAGTGTAAATAAGTCAGAATGCATCAAATAGCATTAGACATCCTCTTTAATGATCAATAAATGTATTTTCATCTCATAAACATGACATCACATATGGGTCAACACAGATGCTAGAAATAATGTTTGTAATGTCAAATGTTTATCATGCATGTATAAAAATGTCTCTTGGATTACAAAATTTTCCAAATCTAGCATGTAGAAATGTTGCGGTTTTGTTGCGGTAAACTCCAGTGGCAGGTGAAGTTGTTAGTCTTGTTTTGTATCAAGAATCAGTGACAGGATGGTTTGATATTCAAATGGTCAAATGAGTGTGAATCCAGTGCAGTACGTTCATCTCACCACCAGAGGACTCTGGCACTGCTTATTGAAATTAACTCTTAATATGCACCCACAATTCAATACCAGCACCATGACATATGACATACTAATAACACAAAATAGTTTCAAGATAAGTTACGTGTAGCTAAAACCTACTCATCCCAGCATAAATGATCCAGAAAAATTATTTGTTATTAAAGTGTCTATGTTCACAAATCACTGTTAATTATAACAGAAAATCAAGCATAATGTATGTTATATGGCATAGTAGCCAATACAAATAGTAAATAACAACAACTGTATTTCATTACAGTTACATTTTAAATGGGTGGTAATCAAATTACAGTTACATGTACAAGAAATGTGTTTTAGATTACCAAAGTGATTACTTTTGAATTTTACTGTCATTTATTTCATTTAAACATTAATGTAAACTGTAACAGGCAATACATGTAAACATCAATTGGTGATTCTCTGACTCTGACACTGAAAAGCATCCTACAGTTCTGCTCATATTCATACCCCTTGCAGAACATGCTAAATTTTAATAATTTTAACAAAATAAGCGGGATCATAAAAATTGCATGTTATTTAAGTAACACAATATTAAATAACAGATAACATAACAGATGTTTGTTTACATATACTCCACAAGACAAAATAACTGAATTTATAAAAATGTACATACCCTTGAATCTTAACTGTCTGTCGTTACCTGAATGATCCACGACTGTTTTCGTGTTTTGTGATAGTTTGTGAGTCCCTTGTTTGTCCTGAGCAGTTAAACAGCCCGCTGTTCTTCAGAAAAATCCTCCAGCATATTCTCAAGTTTTCCAGCATCTTCTGCATATTTGACATATATCTACACACATTAAAAGAATGAAAACAGGAAAGGATAGAACAAAACACCCCCCAAACAAGCCGATCTATCGCCAAGACATATGTACTGCTACTGCTCCAAAGAGCAATGCGAACCGCATGTATGTGTGTCTGGTCTACCATGCCGATCGGATACTTTCAGACGCTTTCTGAAACACCTGCTACGGCAAGCACTAGCCGAGTATTTGAGTGTTGAGCAGCAAGCTCATTGGCTGCTGATACGAAAAGAAACCAATCAGCTGTGCCATGTGAATATTGATGTCATTATGTCAGATTGAGTTAGAACCTATTGGCCTGCGCCATCTAGAGTTTCATGACAGAACTAAAATGAAAAATATATTGCAGAAATATGCTGACAAAATCCTTTTCAGATAGTTTCTCTCTGAAGACAAACGACCTCTGTCCAGATTAGTGATGTGTTGTTCATGAACGATTTTGAACGAATCTTTATTATGACTCGGCAACAACAAGTTGTCTCAGAGAGTGATTCGTTCATTTTGTGTTGACCGCGCATGTGCAACATCCCATAGGTTCTGTACAGGAAACAGAAATGATTAGTTCACCTCTCGAGTCCTTAGTTCTTTTTTCACAGCCGTATTGGATACAGAAATTAGTTAATTCACAACCTTCCTTACAAACAATTGCGTAGTTCGTTTTTTTTTATTTTAGTGTTTTTGTTTTTTAGCTAGTGTAATAATTGAATTTCCTATGAAGACTGGACATATTGGTCTAATATTTGTATTAAAAAGATTGGTCAGAAGGGACATAGTGGCATAACATACATGTAATGTTGTATTTGTTGCAAGACACTGAGTCGGGAAGTGATCACGTGACAAAAGAACGAAGGACTCAGACCCGAAGACTTGAGAGATGAACTAATCATTTCTGTTTCTGCATTCAGCCTATGGGGCTGTGACGGGATGAACGAACGGCTGGAACTCGAAGAGGCGAACTAATCTTTTCTGTTTCCGGTACTGCAATTGCATATGGGGCTGTCACGGCCCAGTTCAGACACTGACAGGACTAACGACTCGAACCCGAAGACACGAGAGGTCTCTAATCTTTCTGGAGAACAGCCGTGATAAATGTGAGGTGACAAAAGAAAGAACGACTCGGATCTGGAGGTGAGGTGAACTAACAGACTGCATAGCCTGAAGATTTTAAGATCCAAGTCAGTAAAATGATCCGAACTTCCTGCTACTAGTCCAGATGTTGCAGGTGTCACCGCATCTTTTTGATGATAGCAGTAATCAGACTCAGAACCGGCAGAGCAAACACAACCAACACAAACAGTCCCGCAGACCCGAACAAACCCCAGTGATCTATACCAGAAAGGAGGAAGGTGGGAAGAAACAACATTTATTAATTTATTTTTAAGCTCACAGTTTAAAGATTTTATAAAGCTCCTGTTTTACTTACTACGTTTTTTGTCATCATCCATGTTCAGTTTTCCTTTTGATTCTGTAAAAGATATTGAATGGTTTAGCATCAAAACATGAACAGCTGTCTACTTTAAAAATAATATTTCTAAACCTCTACTGAGTTTCTCTCACCTGTGACTGTCACTGTGATCAAGATTTCACCATCAAAGTCCAGAACTCTGTATGTTCCTTCATCATCGGACGTAAACTCTTTAATGGTCAGAGTCCCATAACTGTCATTAAATCGATCATGGTTTACATTAACTTTTGACTTGCTTTCTCTCTTCCACACCTCTTTCCATTCTGTGCTGCTTTTGTTTTGATGCATAACTCGATGAGCATCCGGCAACAGAACATCCAACTTTAGCCTTTCACCTATTTTCACAGAAATATCACCTGAGGAGAAACAAGAGTTATAGTGAATCATTGTTATAATGGTATTGTAATCATTGGAAAAAGATTTAAAGATTAAGCCTGTCCCATTCAGTGTCTCTGCAGGTTACATGCAATATCACACAATTATTACTAAAGGAAAACTTTACCATGAATATGAAGTTGGTATGTCCTGATTTGTGGCTCCAGCACTGACTTGGCATTAATGTCATAGACATTCAAAATGTATTTCCCAGCATCACGCAGTCTCAGATCCTTGATGATGACGTCACATGCTCCTTTTACACATACTCGTTTATTACAGTATTTCCTTTGATGAACAAGGATGTTTTTTGACTGTCTGCTTAAATGAATATGAAACATCTCATTGGCCTTAAATTCACATGGCAGGATGACGTTGCCTCCCTTTTTTCCCATTACATGTATAGGGATGGTTTCTGCATATACAGACAGTAGTCAATCAATACAGAGTATGGATATTAAAAATAAAATAAACATGCTTTTTCTCTCTATTATCAGTAATCAACATCATTATAAAATATTCTAGCATTTATTTGTCAACTGGATTAAAAAATGTTTATATAAATGAAGGCATTAAGGAGCCAACAATATCAGCAGTGCCACATTTTATTATTTCAGTAGTTTAAAATATTGATGGCAGTGCATTTGTAGTGAATTCCTGAACATTAAATGAATAAAAGAACTCAGTCATGTCATGGTGTGTGATTGTTACACCTGTCAGCTGTTATTTCCGGACTCCATTTCCCAGAACTGTCTGCTCATTATTAGTTAACCAGTTACAGCTGTTTACTGTTTAAACATGTCATTACCCCAGTCTATTTGTACGCCTTTTGGCTTCGTATATTGAGGAAGTCTTGTTCTGTGCTACTGACAGATTTTCTGAGCAGTCTCGTTGTTCCTGGTGTTTATTTTTGCCTTGTCTTGGATTTTCTTGCACATGTCTCGCCCATGGAGTTTTATGTTTGTTTGGACTGATGGAACTTGTGCTCTGACCCTCTGCCTGGTTCTGGACTATGACTTTGGATTGTATTTTTCATTAAAATGCATGTGGATCCTCAATTTCTGTTCAATGCTATGTACTTTCGTAACAGTGAAGACCAGGGATGCACATACGTTTTTTTTGTTTTGTTTTGTTTTTTTATTAAAGATTTATTTTTGGTGTTTGTGCCTTTATTATGACAGGACCGTGAGCTGACAGGAAGCACGAGTCCACAAGCGGGGACTCGAACTCAGGACACCCGGGGCCTCATTTATAAACCGTGCGTACGCACAAATTTGATCTTAGAGTGTGCATAGGCTAAAATCCGCGGCAAAGTTCATATTTATAAAAACGGTCTTTGACATGAAAAAAGTGCTTACCGCCACGTCAGGGTCTGAGCAGACGTACGCACTTTTCCTTGTGGCAGAGTTGGAGTACTGCAGGCATTTGGAAATCTATAAACAGCAGCAATAATAATTACAGTAATAATAATAATTATTATTATTATTATCCTGATAATAGTTATTTTCCCTAATAATAGCTATTTATCCTGACAGGCCTAAATCTACTCTAATTAAATTAGAATAGATAAATGTCTGTCACCAATTATTATTATTTTTACATGTGCAAATATCAGCATGGACAACAGAACATGAGTTTTCACATATCGTCACATTACGCACCTGCAGCGCTTCTGTGAAAGGAGAAAAACAATAAAATTATATATATATAAAATTTAAATGTAATAAAATTAATAGGCTTACACGAAATATGTTTCACTTCAATAATTAACACATTAACAAAACGAAAGAAAAACAAACTGCAACAATTGTAGGCTACACTGAGTGACGCGCTCCACAAGTTAAAGGAAACCAAGCTGAAAGCGCATCCTGTTCTTTTCTTTTCTTTTTACAAATTAAAGCACAATATTTTGTTTTTATTGTGAGTGTACACAAATAAAAGTAAACCAGCACTTTCGTTTTTTTTTCTCAACACAGTTTTGACTGATATTTAGCTTACCTTAACCATGCAGCAAACGTTTTAAAAAAATAGCTTTACAAATCAATTAATTAAGAATACCCTAGGCTACTTGTTCAAAAGAAAACATACAGCCTGTATGGTTTTTCAAAAACCCTGTTAGCATAATTGCACGGCATTCACTGCAAAAAAAAAAAAAAATGCTTTTCTCACTTAGATTTTTTGTCTTGTTTCCAGTCCAAATATCTAAAAATTCTTAAATCAAGAAGCTTCTAGACAAGTAAAAAAAAATATATATATATTGTCTTGTTTTCAGAAAAAATAAGTCAAAATTGAGTGAGTTTTTCCTTAAAACAAGCAAAATAACAGCCAATGGGGTAAGCAAAATAATCTTATTTCAAACCGAAAAGATTGCTTACCCCATTGGTAGATTATTTTGCTTGTTTTAAGGAAAAACTAACTTAATTTTGACTTATTTTTTCTGAAAACATCATGTCTAGAAAATACTTCTTGGTTTAAGAATTTTTAGATATTTGGACTGGAAACAAGGCAAAAAATCTAAGTAAGAAAAGCATTTTTTGCAGTGTTAAAGTTAAATTAGCATGTATAACACGAACCTCTACTTCCGCCAACAGGACCCCGATTTCGGCCTCATTATTCTTTTTCTTACCGCTCGCCTTTCTCAAGTAAAGAATTTGGATGTTGAATAGTGCTATTTTATATGCTAATGATATTAATTAGGGGGCGTTTACAAGGCGGAGATCTGAAACCATTCATCTGCGCACAATTTCAAGATCATTTGCGATTTATAGATTTCACATGTGAAAGAGGCGTACGCACGTTTTTTTGTGCGTATGTTCGTTTTTCGGAATCGCACATACACACATTTGAGAAATGATCTTAGATCAAACGTAGGACAGTTTCTACGCAACATTTTATAAATGAGGCCCCCGAAGCGCAACTGCACTATATGTCGGTGCACTGCCCACGAGGCTATTGGCGCCGAAGTTTTTCAGTCTGTTCCCATGAGAGCACCTGGAAGTTTGGTTTGGTGTGACCCGTTAAATATAACTATAAAAAAAATTAATAATAGAATTATCGCACTTTATTTTTTAAAAGAAAATAATAAAGTGTGATAATACTATTATTTTTAAATAAAAAGTATTAAATAAAAATGCAATTAATTTATAGTACACAAAATAGAATGCTAATATTTATATTTTAAACTTATTATATTTCTTTTTTACTTTTTTTTTTAATTTTCATCCTTTTCAAAACCTAAAATCAGCAAGCTTTTATTTTGTCGGGTTGCCGGCAAGTAAGTCTATGCGCTGTTGGTTTTAGCGCTGCCAAGTGAAACGTGTCAGTGAATAAAATGTCACAGTTTAGCGTTTTGCTCTTGCAGTGCGTAGCCTAGATTTATACGTTCAGTTCGAATGGAAATCTTATAAAGTATTACAGTTAGTCGATCTAAAACGGTGATTGTGCATTACCAGCTGTCAACCATGTCGGTACACAAATGAGCGGTCTGAACTTATTTACCCAGCGCATTTTTTATTTTGGTCGCGCATGCGCACCTGCGTACCACTTATATGCATCACTGGTGATGACAACATACTGGAGGAGGGGGGGCGATATGACCAAAATCTTATATCACAATATGAGTAATTTATTTCACAATCTCAGTATCTCAATATAGTTATTTTATCGCTACACCGTGTTTTTATACATTATACAATTAATGTAGTATTTCTTATTTTAAGTGCTTTAATTCAAATCAGTTTATTCAAAATAATTAAATATACATTTATTCTTATTAAAATTACTAAAGTAATTTAGTCAAGAGCAGTGAGTGAATTTCTCTTTGTCTTTGTGTCATTTACGTTAATCAACAACAAGACAGCAGCAGGTAAATTAGGCTGCTGTCCCTTTAAGACTGAATGAATGGATCTAATATAGCCTACTGATACACATGCATTTTCTTTCTTAACTTTTTACGTTCACTTAAGACATAATGACTGTTTTTACGAGGGGACATTGTTTTGACACGTATTTGACCATTTAAGTCTAATGAGGTGCAAAAAAGTACTCAGTTCAGTGGTCACGTGCTGTTATTTATGCACGCATGTTTCCAATGTCTGCAGTCAGAAACTGTAATTGTGTCCCAATTGACCGTTCGCAAAGACCCGCCCCATTTGTATGAAAAATACATCGCGGAGCAAAGAAGATACTTATAATGCTTATAATATAATATAAGTATAATCTTCATTATACTTATAATGAAGATACTTATAATTGTTTAAAGGGCTTTAAACAATACCAGACGAGGAATAAAAATTTAACTGGTGCTGCGTTCGTTCCGTAAGTTGAATAGGGAAGGCGTAGGACATACAGCGTAAGCTTTTTGAAGAATACGAATGTACGGTTTTGGCGGAAGCACTTGGAAGGCGATTATTTGTTTATATAAAGCATATACATTTACATTTTTTTCGAAAATGACCAATCGTTTCACTAGATAAGACCCTTATTCCTCGTCTGGTATTGTTTAAAGCCCTTTGAAGCTGCACTGAAACTATAATTTTGGAGGCCATTGAAGTCCATTATAAGGAGAATAATCCTGGAATGTTTTCATCAAAAACCTTAATTTCTTTTCAACTGAAGAAAGACATGAACATCTTGGATGACATGGGGGTGAGTAAATTATCAGGAAAATTTTATATGAAAGTGAACTAATCCTTTAATTTCAACTACTTGTTGAGTACACATTAACGCATGCCAGGACAAGTGGATTTATTTGAAGGGGCAAGTGAAAGAGAATTTTATTTTCTCGACCGGACAAATTGTCTGATTAAAACGTCAGTAACAGAGAATAACCAAAACAAGACAATGTTTCTGATTTTATTGTATTCAATGTAAGTGGCGAGTCTGGCGACTGATACACGGTGATAAGGTTGTGCTGTTGAGGCTCGCGCAGCCTCTCGAGGAGAAATCAAAACAAATGAGAGCAGCACACACACAAAAAACTTCTTTAAAATACTGCTGTAAAAATTCAAAATGTAAAGTTTTTAATTTATAACATATGATACAGTTACGTAACATCACAGAATAGTGCTGTTTTCCATGTTATTGAAACCGCGATATTGAAATCTGTTGATATCATGCAACAGTATATGAAATTTATACGGTTATTTTGTCATTTTAAACTCCCACCCCTAAGAACGTCAAATACAGTCACTTGGCTGTGGTTCAACAGAAAAACAATCAACTAGAATAACTCTATCTGGAACTGAAAATCAAAATTTGTTATAAATTTATATATAAAAAAAAAATACTATATACTGACCACTGTAATTGAAAACCGATAACAGCAGCAGAAGTTTCAACCTGATGGGAACACAGAAGAGCTGGTTATATGGTACAGGATACTACAGTGACCGGGAAAGGACATGTTCGGTTCACTTAGTTTTGTCGTGGCCACAACATGTTAACTCGTGGGAACGTGATAATATGTCATGGCCACGGGATATTAATTCGTGGGAACGTCATATTAACTCATGGGAACGTGAAAATAAGTCGTGGCCACGAGATCATTTTGTCGAGGTAACGCAAAGACTACAGAATAACACAAGATGCGTCACTCGTATTGTTTTGAATGGGAGAAAGTGCAACATGCAATATGGCGGAATAAGTCCCGCCTTCTAAATAAGAGCCAATCGCCGATTGGTAAAGTCATCACGTCACTGCAGCGGCCGTTAGAAGCTCCGGTTCCTATAGAAACAGTCAGACGCGCGCCTCCGAAATGAGGCACAAGAGACGCGCATTTAGGACTGCGCATGTGCATTAGCTTGATCCAGCCTGAAAAATAACGTTTTTAGTCATGATTTCAGCGTTTAGAAACAAAATTTATGAGACAGTTGTTGTCAGATTTCATTGGTGATTTCAAATATGAAATTTAATCGAAAGCTTGGCAAACAGCTTTGGAGAATTTGATGTTTCCCCATTCAAAGAGATAGGAGCTGCACTTGCATGCCCGAGAGGCGTTTCAAAGATGGCCGCCGAGTGAAATGACTTGTCTTAAAGGGACTTAGGGTAAAGACATCCTTACGTCGTGGCCACGAGATCATATGGTGAGGGAGCGATATATTTTTCTCGTGGCCACAACTTCATTATGTTGAGGGAACGACATTATTTCTCATGGCCACGAGAAAACATAACATGCGTAAACAACCTGCGCGACCATGGCAACCTGGAATTATCAGAAATGGATAGGCCTATAATGATATTTATTTTTAATTAAGAAAAAGTGCGGAATTAAGAAACGATTATATTAACAGATTGCCTATTGTGTTGTGTGCGATGCCTACAGTAGCTATTCGGTTGTTAAGTCTGACGTCCCGCTTCCGGGTCCAAACGCTCTATCTCATACCACAAGAAAACAACAAATGGTGCTAATATACACACATGATGTGGTGTAATACTACCAAAAATTATAATCATAACCTTTATCTCCATACCAAAATCCCAGATGGCCAGACAGTGATTCATCTTTTATAAATGTTAAAATATTAATGTCTGTGACGCTGTGAGCATGGAGACTGTTGTGTAGACTTTAAGTATTTTAAATGTTTAACTTTTTAAAATGTTAAATGTTTAATATGAATAAATAGCACTCATAAATGGCCGTCGAGACGGCATTCTCAAGTGAAACGAGTCGGAAAACGGAGAAACGGCGTTCCTTACGTCACGACTTAACAAGCGGATAGCAGCATTCGAATGAAGTTTATCAATAAGTGTTAGAATATGCCGTGTATATTTTTATCACATCCAACAGTCTTTTAAATCCATTCACTGATTGTTAATTTTTATTTCATATTTTTATATTATTATTATTAACTTACTGATATTATACTTAAGCTTATTATGTTGGCTTGGCAAGCCAACATATTGATATTCTACTTAAACATCTTATTATTATTTTTATTATTATTATTCTTCTGACTGATTTTCAGACTTACGGTTTTCCTAAAAATACTGATTAAATCTTGGAAAAATCCCATTGACTTTCATTGAACTGCCTTGGCTGATCTGAACATTCCGTCCAACTGTCAAAATTCAAATTCAAACACACAGACTCAATTAAACTGCCATTCCTATTTCTGAGCCATTTAAACTCATTCAAACTCATTTAATCTATCTATCTATCTAAATCTATCTATCTATCTATCTATCTATCTGTCAAGCTAAATCTATCTATCTATTTATTAAACTAAATCTATATATCTATCAAACTAAATCTATCTATCTATTTCTATCTTTCTTATCTTTCTAATTTATTTCTATTTCTATCAATCTCTATCTTTCTAATCTTTCTATCTATCTATTTCTATCTATCTATCTATCTATCTATCTCATAGCAACCACCCAGAACACCATGGTAACCGCCTAGCAACCACACAAATCACCCTGGCAACATCCTAGCAACCAGCCCGAGTACCCTAGCAACCGCATAGCAACACCCTAGCAACCACCCAGAATACCTTAGCAACCGCATAGCAACACCTTAGCAACCACCACGAGTACCGTAGCAACCGCATAGCAACCACCCCGAATACCCTAGCAACCGCATAGCAACACCTTAGCAACCACTGTATTGGCTGTAGCCTATGTGAAGATAGGCTAAATGAGCGTCTGTTATCATTTGTAGCCCCTCGTGCCCGTGACAGCGTTCGAATGAAGTTAGAATAATTTATTATTATTAATAGGTTATATGTTAAAAGAATATTTAAGCTACAAAAACTGTTTTAAATCCATTCACTGATATAGCCTAGGCTAAACTTGTTAATCATTTTATATATCCTTCATTTTATTTAGGTTTGATAGGCATATTATTAATAATAATAATAATAAAGACACGATCAGTTTAAAAGGCTGTGAGATGGGATGGATAAAAATGTTTTCTTATAGGCCTTTATTATTTAATGTTCTTACATATTCTTTTATATTAAATGAAGTTTGTTAATCAAATTGATAATAACAAACTTCATTTGAATGCTGTCTATTGGCAACATCGTGCGCAATATGGCTATAGCTATAGCTTATTAATTGCGCGCGATGTTGACTATAGCCTATAGACAGCATTCAAATAATATATTAATATAATAATTTCTTAATTCCGCCCTTATTTTATCATTCTTAATTAAAAATAAATATTATTAGGCCTATCCATTTCTGATAATTCCAGGTAGCGCAGGTTGTTTACACATTTAACTCGTGGCCATGAGAAATAGATGTCGTTCCCTCAACATAATGAAGTCGTGGCCACGAGAAAAATATATTGTTCCCTCACCATATGATCTCGAGGCCACGACTTTACATCGCCACGACATAAGGATGTCGTTACCTCGACAAAATGGTCTCGTGGCCACGACTTATTATCACGTTCCCACGAGTTTATATCTCGTGGCCACGACAACACTAAGAGAACCGAACATGTCCCCTCCCGGTCACCTTAGGGTACACTGTAGAGAGTGTTACACAAAATACATTTATAAGGATAAATGCTTGCCTTTCCTGAGATAATAATAATAATAATAATAATAATAATAATAAAAGCTTTCGCTTTCGTTTTGCCTGAATATTTAACACATGGATGTTGCATGATAAAAATGTCCGATTTATAAAAAATCTAACTATAATTATTAAATTATTCCAGTGTAATCCTCTGTCTCAAATGTTCATTCAAACCCAAACCCACAAACAACAGGTTTTGCTACCACAGTCCTGTCATCTGCGTAATCAATGTCACAATCTAACCGACAAACCACGAATAAAAACCTTTCATAATCATCGCTCATCATCATAATCACATTAATAGATTCCTTAGCAGGTTTACTTTTTCCACAAAACGAAACAAATCCATTGGTATAATAACACAAAATTAAATGAGTTGGATGTAATTTTAAAAATGAGAACTTACATGGTAAAACGTATGCATGTCTTTTGTTGAAGCGTCACACGTTTAACAGGTTATGCTGCCTTCACGTGCTCTCGGAATTATCATAAAAAAAGGCATATGAACGCCCTCACAAATGGAAACTTGAATGCGATGAGCTCATAATCACGACTTCAGAAGTGGGAATTATCATATTTCCGATAGCACGCGAAGGCAGCATTAAACGCACACACACGCGCGCGCGCTTTATAAACACGGAGCGCTTTCAGAGAGTATTTAATCATTTGAATTGAATAATAACTTTAACTGACTTTTATTTTGAAAGAACGCCAGCTCCTGTATCAAAGCCTGTATTTCAGGCTGGACGAGCTCATAGACTGAACAAATACATGAAAAGGAAAATGAGGGTGCTGCGGTTTTTCTGGATAAAACACAATAACGTTTTTTATCAACTCATTTCAGTGGTTTGTGCAACACTGAGTAGGCCTACAAAAACACACACACACAAAAAAAAGAAAAAAAGGCATTTTTGTGGAAATGGCTTTTCCTATCTTCAGCACCAACATTTGAGCTTTTCTTGTGCTTCAGTTCAGAACACAGCTTGTTTCCTTTGAAATACTGGGAAAAAAAATCGAAATAATACATCTTTAAGTACTAATAATTGACCATCATTGAGAAAATGGAACAAAATCAGCAATACAAATCAAAAAGTGACACACTGGCAGTTTGCTTTCTATATTTTATAGCAGTTAACAGATACATATATATGCAGATTTACAGTATACTGCAAAAAACAAAAAAAAACAAAAAAACAATGACAAATGTAATTTATGGATCAGGTAAAGCAGTTATATTGGTAAAACATTATGCACTGCTACAGTGCAGTGTAATATAGTCTAACTGTCGAATAATAAAGTCAATAATATAATAATAATAGTTTTAATAATAATAATAATAATAGATAAATAATACCAAATAGAATATGTAATAACAGGTGTAGAATAACATAGACAACAAGCTTAACAAGTAACAAGACACACCTGGGGAAGACTAATCAACAGGGAAAACTACAAAACTACAAACATGGCCATAGGAACATGACACAGGAATGAACAGAAACAATACGAACATAAAAACCCTTCAACCCTTCATGTCCATACAAAACAGACACAACACCGGGATCGTGACAAATACAGTTCCATTAGTTAACTATATTAGTTCACATGAAACACTTTTAAAGCATTTATTATTCTCAGTTAATATTAATTACAACATTTACTAATGCATAAATCCAAAGTTAAATCTGTTAATATTAATTAATGGTAATGAACTAACATGAACTAACAATGAACAGTTGTAGCTTTATTAATTAACGTTATAACAAAGATTAATAAATACTGTAACAAATGGATTGCTCATTGCTAATTAATGTCAGTTAATGCATTAATCAACATGAACTGATGAACTTTATTGTAAAGTGTTACCTTAATTCCAAACTGTGTTTAAAGGTGACCTATTATGCCCCATTTGACAAGATGTAATATAAGTCTCTGGTGTCCCCAGAATGTGTCTGTGAAGTTTCAGCTCAAAATACCCCACAGATCATTTATTATAGCTTGTCAAATTTGCCCTGATTTGAGTGTGAGCAAAATCAAGTCGTTTTTGTGGGTGGGTTACTTTAAATGCAAATGAGCTCGTGCTCCCCGCCCCCAAGCTCGCTCCTCATTCCAGTACACTGAGGCATACATAATACAGAAGCTAAGAGCAAATATAACTTGCAAAATGGATCATTACAAACTGGTCTTGATGCAGCATATAACATAAGTATGCCATGTATTTTGTGGATGTTTGCTAAAATTCGATTCTGAATTAGTTTGATAGCGTGCTGCACGGCTAACGTGGCTAAAGCTACACACTGTTGGAGAGACTCAATAAGAATGAAGATGCGTTTATGAATTATACAGACTACATGCATTTTTGGGTTAAAAATGAAAATAACGAAATGGCTCTGGTCTCCGTGAATACAGTAAGAAACAATGGTAACTTTAGCCATATTTAACAGTACATTAGCAACGTGCTAACTAAACACATTCAGGAAGACAATTTGCAAACATCACAAAATTAATATATATGAAATTGGATCAGTTGGTATCGATCCATCTTTGAGAATAAATTTCTGTGCAAATCCTGTGTTTTACTGATGATCGTGTGAAGCATTCTACTGTTAATGACACATACTGCTATACAAATTTATCTGGACACATTCCCTTCATAAATAAAATGACACCACTGCGTCCTTAGTAGCTCAGATGCCAGGAGTTTATGGAGACTCGTATGTTTGCTATTATAGCCGTTAACAGATCAGTGATCATGTTTACATAGCTGAGACATATCACGAGCTCAGGGACGGTCGTTCTTGAGTGCTGCTGTCCTGCAGAGTTTTGCTCTGACACAACTCACCTTGCTTCACGTAGCTTTAGTAATCCTGACGACATTCAAGTGTGTTTGATCAGGGTTGTAGCTAAACTGCGGGACAGCTGCTGCTGCTGCACTCCAGGACTAGTGTTACTCGTCGCTTGCGAAAACAATGGCAGCGCGCCATGGGTGGAAACATACAGATTCAGGGACGGTAATATTATAATAAGATCCCCTTCCTACGTCACAAGGGGAGCGAAATCAGAACGGCTCGATTTGTCTCATGCTTGCAGAGAAAGGCTTACCAAAACAAAGTTACTGGGTTGTCCTTTTTCACATTTTCTGTGCTGGTAGATGCACCAGAGACCCGATTATAGCACTTAAACATGGGAAAAGTCAGATTTTCATGATATGACCCCTTTAATGAATGTGCTCCTTGAGGAAAGGAAAAAAAAAAAAAACATCCTTTGAACCACAACATCAGTTAAATATTTACCCTTAAATGGGTTTGGGAGTTTTTTGTATTTACTAATTTCGGGAACAGACACAGTCTCTACGTGATGATATCTAGGTGAAAGAAGCTCTATGTGTTGGGATTTATCTGACTTCTGTGACATGAGACAGCTAGCAGATGGTCGGTTTAGCCAGTCTGTCTGCTTCCTGACCTGGGCCCCAGTTTGTCATGTTTCAGCTCTAAGACTATGTGCCATATTACTAGAGAGAAGAGCGGCACCACCTCAGGAGGGATGAATACCATCTCTTTTCAACAGGTCAAGTCTGTCCCAAAAACTTTTCCAATTGTCTATGAACTAATGCTGTTCACTAGCGAAACTGAGTTGGTATAACTGGTCACTCCCGCTACCCATGCAAACCAGCAACCAGCATCCCATGCTGGTCCCAGCATGCATCTAATTCCTTGGAAATGTTTTTGTAGCCCTCAACTGAGCGATACTTTTCAACACTGAGATCTCGTCGATGCTTCGTAAGCTCGTTGTGGCTCTTGTAGTGGCTGCAACCAAGATGATGTCAGACAGATCTTACAAGAACACCTGAGTTCCCTTTCGAAAGGGAACTATACACTGCGTTGAAACGCATATGGGGAACGCCATCGCGTGAACCGGTGTCTGAAAGCAATATCATCATAGACGCGACCCGGAAGTATAAAAGGGGCGCCAGAGAAGCAGTCAGTATCTTTTCGTCTTCCGGGACTGATCTGTCTGATCGCGATTCCTCGAATCTGGTAAGAAATATTTATACCATGTCTAACAAACGCTTCAGGAAGTGTGTGGATCTGTGTCCCAGGTTTTTGACACCTGGTGACACACACAATCTGTGCGTTATCTGTCTGGGAGAGGAGCATGCACGGACAGTGCTTGAGGGCGCTGTCTGTGCAAAATTGTGAGCGTCTTTCTATGAAGACGCTCCGCTCGCGTCTGGCCATCTTCTCGAGGGAAGATGGGCCGGCATCTGTGCCTGGTGGTTCTGGTCCCGCTCGTGCCGAGGCAGAGCGGCGGCTGAAATCATGGGGCTCTCAGGTGGAGCTCGCTGAGGAGTTTGAGAGAGGTGTAAATCTCTCTCAACCCGCAGTGGCTGACGAGGGTGAGCTGCTGGATGATGATGATGTCCTCTCGCTGACATCATCATATCCAGCAGCGAGTGCTCTTCTGGTGTTAAGCCCAAGAGAGCAGGAGATGGCGGTTGATGAGGAAGTGGGCGAGCCTGCTGAATCTTCTAAGCCTCCCTGCCCTGTGTATGCGGAGCTGCTCGAGGTTATGGAGCGCGCTTCTGGCAGACTGCAGCTGCCTTGGGAACATGTTAAGAGAGGGACCGCATGTGGACGACTCGACGAGCGGTTCCTTTCTGGCCATAACCCGACAGCCTCCGTGAGCCTTCCATTCCTTCCTGATCTACATGTTGAGATCGAGAAGGCATGGAAGAACCCATACTCGGCTCGTATTCACCGGCATCAGCGGGCTAATTTCACTGATGTTGAGGGATTGAGCCAGCATGGGTATGTGTCAATGCTCCCTATTGACGAGACGTTTGCGAACTATCTCGTCACAGGGTGGGCTCCGACACTGAAAGCTCCGGTCCTGCCTTCCAAGCCCCTTAAGATGACTTCTCGTTTGAATGGCAGGGCATACGCAGCAGTGGGTCAGGCTGGTGCTGCTTTACACACTATGGCAGTGTTACAAGCTTACCAGGCTGACCTGCTGAAGGATCTGGATCAGGGGCAAGGGTTGTCCCGAGGCGGTAGAAGAGCTGCGCCGCACCACAGATCTAGCTCTCCGGGCCACTAAACAGACTGCTGCCTCGGTTGGAAGATCGATGGCAGCAATGGTGGCCACGGAGAGACATCTGTGGCTGAACATGGCTGACATCGGGGAGAAAGAAAAGGGCTTTTTCCTCGATGCACCAGTTTCGCCCTCTGAACTTCGACCTCCGTCGAGGCGGTGGTGGGAAAGTTCAGAGAGGCGAAGGCGTGCTCTGCAGCGTTTAAAACCTGCATACTGCTCAGATCTGATCCTGGGCCCAGACAGACAGGAGGTCCTGGTCCGTCCCGATTCGAGGATCGGAGACAGGGCCAGAAGTCCAGTACAGCCTCTCGGGCACCTCCTCCTCCTCGGAGTAGGTCCCAGAGAAGCCGGGACTCCAGGAAGAAGAAGCAGGATCTGATGGAGGTGATCGATCACAGACGTCAGCAGCGTCGATGATTGGTTTCCTCTCCATGAGGGTAGCTACATCTACCCTCTCCTCTCTTCTTCCACCTCCTGAGTAATGGTTGATTTTACCCAGGCGCTTCTTACATTCAGGCCGAGGGCTGGGCCCATGATGAATATTTTTCTGATGGCTGGTTGGTTAATTTTGTGTTGGTTACATGGCCACCTTATCAGCCACCATATGGTAGAGTAGCTTTCTCCTCTGGTCATAGCTAGAGTTTGTATTAGAGATTAGCACTCTTTTAGCTTTCATTAAGCCCCTGTTCCCTAGGGTTCAGTACAGATATCTTCTGTCTTGGTGAAAAGTGTCTGCCCTTTTAATTTTAGGGCAGTATGAATGAAGGTAAAGGCGTTCCCCTGTTTCTCAGGGTTGTTAATGCTTTAGTTCTAGATTTTGCCCTACACGATGTGAGCCCAATAACTCTATTGCTGCCACAGGTCAGCACCTGTCCCTGTAGTAGTAGGCTTTGTGCTAGCCTCCTTCAGAGCATGGTGACTAAGTTTGTACTCCCCTTGTTATAAAGGTAAAAAATTGTGTTTTTACTGAGTACATGGCCTGTTGGAATGCATAGGTTTAACACTGCCACAAGTTTGTTTGTGTTGTTGGAGTAGAAGGCTTTGTCTGGGCCTCCTTCATAATACAATATCTTGTTGTTTCACAAGTTGTTGGTAGATGTTTAATTGGAGTTTGCTCACTTAAAACTAGTACTACCACAGGTTTATGCCCGTGATCTTTAAAGTAGTAGGCCGGTACTGGCTTCCTTCAGAGCATGGCGGCGTATATCCCTTGTACTCCCCTTTATGTAAGGGTGAAAACTGGTTTTACTGAGTACATTGCCTGTTGGAATGTGTAGATTTAAGCTCAGTTTGAGTTAAGTTAGGTAACCTCACTTGATTGTTTGGTTTCAGATTACACTCCCTTGTAGCTTACACACTGCCACTGGCTGACGCCCGTGTTTTTTGGAGTAGTAGGCCATGCTTGGGCCTCCTTCACAGCACGTTGACGTAGTTTGTACTCCTCTTGTTTAAAGAGTTAAGTGTTTTATTGAGTACATTGCCTGTTGGAATGTGTGGGACAGATTTAAGCTCAGGTTGAGTTAAATAGTTAACCTCTCTGGATAGTTTGGTTCTCATTTTTGCTCCCTTAGACCTTAGACATTGCCATGAAGTCGCAGGCCCTGGCTGGGCCTCCTTCAAGAACATGATGGCATAGGTCTGTACTCCTCTTGCTTAAAAGAGTAAAAAGTGTTTTTACTGAGTACATTGCCTGGCAGAAAAATTAGCTCAGGCCGAGTTAACCTCACTGGTTAGTTTGGTTCTCAGATTTGGCTTCCTTGAGCTTAGACACTGCCACAGGCTGACGCCTGTGTCTTTCTGTAATAGTAGGCCCTGTTCAGGCCTCTTTCAAAGCAGATTGGCGTAGTTTGTACTCGTCTTGCTTAGAGAGTAAAACGTGTTTTACTGAGTACATTGCCTGTTGGAATGTGTTGAATTTGAATTTAGCTCAGGTTGAGTAGTTAACCTCACTGGAGAGTTTGGTTATCATATTGGCTCCCTTAGAGCTTACACACTGCCACGAGCTGACGCCACGTGTCTTTCTGGAGTCGTAGGCCCTTTTTTGGGCCTCCTTCAGAACATGATGGCGTAAGTCTGTACTCCTCTTGTTTAAAGAGTAAAAGGTGTTTTACTGAGTGCACTGCTTGTCGGATTGTGTTGAGGTAGACTGTTATGTGGGCACTCTACAGTCTTTTTCTGCTAGTTTAACTCGTTTCAATCTGAACGAGTTCCCAGGTTGTGGGTTCTTGCTTTACCAGCAATTAAGCTGCTTTAGGTGTGTGGCCTTCACAGGCCGCCCTTTAAGCTATCCCCCCCACATCTGGGTGTCCTTTAACATGTTGGCCTTTTGCAAGGCTGCTGTGATATATTTCTACACAATGTAGAACTACATCATGTTGTAGGCCCTTTTTGGGCCTCCATGATTTTGTGCCTACAGTATGGTTTATCTGTTAGGTTGAGCCCAGTACTCCCTTCGCTTGAAGGTCGTTCTGCATAGTACTTAGCTCCCTAAGTCTGGTCAGTGGTTGAAGGCCTCTCTGAGGCCTCCCTGTTTAAGATCAGCCCCTAGGCTGGCTGTACTCCTCTTGTCTGGGTCCCTCTAGAGTGCACAGCCTCCTCAGTGAAAATAATCAGGCGCTGAGTAGATCCTAGGATTGAGCAGAGTGTTACTCCCCTCATTGGTAAGGGTAAAAAGCGCTAAGCTGAGTCCTGCTCTCCAGGATGCCCGTCTCTACATTCTGGTCTGAGTTGGTTACTGCCTCTTGCAGTGACTCTTACTGGATATCTTCTCTGAAGAATGTGAATTGAGACTCTGTGTTCAGACAGGTCGTTGGCCAAGACTAGGTTTCTGTGAGACCAGGTCGGCCTCCCTGGTGGCAATCAGGGTCGAGTACATTCCCCTGACAAGTGACTGGCTAGGGTTCCTTCAGGCCCCCTGGCCACATTCCCTTAAAGGTACCCTCTTTTCTCTGAAAAGAAGTTTGGTCCCAGAAGCCTTTGAGCGGCCTTGGAAGGCCTCTTTGAGGCTTATAGCTTGGGCTGTTGGCCATAGGGAGTGCTGTCACTGACAGCCTATGTGTGACCCGTAGGGGGAGTGATTCTGGCATTTCAGTTGAAATTGCTAGTTCTTACGTTTGTCTAGCCATTTGGCATGCGCTCCCCTCAGCATGGCGGCGTGGGTATATCGTTCCCCATATGCGTTTCAACGCAGTGTAGAGTTCCCTTTCGAAAGGGAACGTCTCAGGTTACGTATGTAACCATGGTTCCCTGAGAACAGGGAACGAGACACTGCGTTTCCTAGCCATGCATCGGGGCTGCCTGCTGAACAGTCCCTTCAGACGATAAGGTACTGACTGCTTCTCTGGCGCCCCTTTTATACTTCCGGGTCGCGTCTATGATGATGTCATAGGCTGTCGCCTTGATATTGCTTTCAGACACCGGTTCACGTGATGGCGTTCCCATATGCGTTTCAATGCAGTGTCTCGTTCCCTGTTCTCAAGGAACCATGGTTACAGACGTAACCTGAGACGATTTATTTGGAGTTAATCAGAGTCACTCAGTTGAAAACAGGTGTGTACTATTTCACATGAGCTTGATGATTAGTTCATTCTGAACACATACCCAGTTATTAAAGGGTGTGCACACTTATGCAGTTGGGTTATTTTAAGTTTTTATTCTTATCTTTTTTTTTTCTCTCTGAAATGTGTCAGTTGCGTATCAGTGAAATTGCGTATTGTAATTTTTCCAATAAACATGCAAAAGCATTGATATGATTTATCTGTTTCATTTTTTACATAACCAGGATTTCCCAATAACATTGTCTCAGCGCGCTACGAAGACTCTAAAGGTATACCTTAACTAAAGTTATACCTTTTCTAGGCGTGTTCCCCAAATTATACCTTAGGAGGTTGCTTAAGGTATACCTTAAGTGCAGCACCTGAATTACCAGGTGCTGTCCATGGTGGTGGTGCTGAATTGGTTGATATAGATGGCTCGAGAATCGATAATTCACTCTATACAGGGGCTGCTTTGCTGCATTATGTGAAAAAGTGGTATTCTTTATAAAGAAGCACTTCAGAAGTTGAAATTGCATTTATCAGGACTCATGAGGCCATATTTACTAGACGGGGCAATTCTGCAAATGCGCTGATGGGAGTGGCAAGTTTTGCGCGTGATCTACTGTTGACGCGCAAAATAAAGAACACAGACGCAGTCAAATCATTTACATAATGACCAACAGAATCTACCAAGAGCAGCGCAAATTAGCTTTGGGTCGCAAATAAGCAGAGCTGATGCTCATCAGGTGCGGGTTGACACAGGCGCAACTTGTCACATGTAATATACAGATAACGTCTTCCTCTGGCATTCCAAAGAACTTAATACAAGTGGAAAATATTTTCTCCTTTCTACCACATGCTCTCTGTTCTCTGCGGTGTCTCCTCCTAGCAGCAACAATTGCAGCCATGTTGCAAAATGGGTTAAGACGTGTTAAGAAGAGGTAGGAATGACTCAGTTAACTGGTTGTAAGTTGCATTCACTACAGGACGTCAGTCACGACTCAGGGAGACAGAATCTGGTTGATGTAGATTTACTGAAGTAATTAGGATTCAGAATTAGTAATCAGCAAGGTATGGCATACAGGGATTTCTTTCTTCTTTCCAAATTACACAATATGCGTTATGTGTATACAGGTGTGAAGGTGTGATTATGTTGTCATTGACGCACACCAACTAAAACCACTCAGGATTCATCATAACAGGTGATTAGATCAAGAACCAAATGCTGACAGTCCACACCTGAACAAAGATTCTGGCAATTTTCTCCTCATGCAACCGGAGTTCTGGCTGATGCAATACTTGCACTGAACTTGAGTTTGGGTAGGCTGCCACCTACTGGACATAATAGATAATACTTTCAAATGAACTATATACATGCTTGACTCATTGAGGGCCTTTTGTACAAGATGCTTTTTTTGGGCGTTAAATAATGGCGCAAATACCAGTAAACTGACTAGCGCAAACATTAGTAAACCACGTTGCATGATTCATTTAAATACTCTCCTCCCATAAATTTTGCGTCTGAAAGGGAAACTCCTACAAATGCATATGCAATAAGGTCAACTGCAAAAACAACTCAGTCCACGCCTTTTCAGCCCTAATTTTGCACTGCGTGTCTTTAGTAAATCCTAACAGTAGTTTTTTAATGTCAAAAGAGGGTTTGCGCTGGTGCAAGCTGTTAGTAAATCTGGCCCATGGGATCTTATAAAAATAATCCAAATTGCAAATTAAATCTATATTCTAATTTATCTATGTTCTAGGGGCTCTATATTCTAGCGGAGCCCCCAGAGTGAGTTTAAGGTGACCGTTATTTCAGAACATTATTTTAGAACATATTAATTCTTTGGAGACGCGTCATGCAGCTGACAGATATTGCGTTTATTTAGTTTTTTCCTTTTTTATTCAAAATATTCACAAACTTGTTAACTATATCATGAATTATATGATATATTCCGATTGTAAAATATGTGAAAGTGAATGTGTTTTGTCGCGCGATGAGTTTGCACCGCAATTCAGAGCTGTCAGATTTACGAAATTTTCCCTGAAATGCATAATAGTAAGTGGCTGATGAACTGGGAGAAGAATAGAGTAAACTTTATTGTTTCATACACAATGTGTATATTATATGAATAAAACATTTCGTCAAATTACATAATTGAAAGGATTATTATTGCAGCTTCCATAGACATCAGTGTATGGAATTTGAATTTAACAAACTATAAATTTGAATTTAGCAATTTGAATTTAGCAGTGATGCACTGAATGTTCTAATCACACCGGTGTGATTGTATGCATCAAAGAGTTAAAATCGACCCCGTTTCGGGGGGCGGATGGGGAACAAATTGAAACTGAGGGGGCACAAATCAGATCTTAGTTGGCAATGCCCCATTTTACCCCTCATGGCACCAGGCCTGAGTCGAACCAATAAGATATAAAAGCTGCAAATTTTTTTAGAATTGAAGCTTTCACGGATGAAATAGTGCACATACACTAAATGGCACCGTCTTTGATTTAGCACAACTATTCACTGTATCTCTGCCATAGTTTGACCAAACTCCCAACCACAATCATTCTTTTTAAATAGACTCATAAGCCTTTACTGCCTAATGGTTTGCCAGCTAATGTAGTATGTACCTTTAGATAATATAATTAAAAAGTTTACAACCATCAATGTAATGACAATTTTATTCTTTGCATGACTTAAAGGGTTAGTTCACCCAAAAGAAAAGGGTTAGTTCACCCAAAAATGAAATGTAAACAAGGAAGCCTGCCCTGAGTTTACTACATATGACAACGGTTCAAATTGTTGAAAAAAGTCGTTATTTTTGTTTTGTTTTTGCGCAAAAAAAGTATTCTCGTCGCTTCATAACATTAAGGCTGAACCACTGCAGTCACAATGACTATTTTAACCATGTTTTCAAGTACCTTTCTGGACGTCAAAAGGTGCAATGACGTTGCTGCCTATGTGTGGATCAGATACCCTCGGATTTCATCAAAAATATCTTAATTTGTGTTCTGAAGATGAACGAAGGTCTTAGGGGTGTGGAACGACATGAGGGAGAGTAATTAATGACAGAAATTTCATTATTGGGTGAAATGAAAGCTCTAGCGTAAGTTCTGCCGGGAAGACTCTAATGTTACGTCACTTATTAGTTTAGATCTAACCAATCATTATCTAACACTTGGAGTATAAAAGATCGGTACTTACACATGTCTGAGTTCGCAGATGCTGATGCCAACCTCCACACCCATCCTCCCCACCACCACCAGGATGGTCCCTGTCCATACTTCCGGGGGGTCGGCTACGCCCCTGCCTTTATCTCCAGGCAGGAAATGCAGAGCCTACAACCCTCAGGTTGTGTGCTACGGACGGGGCCTACGCCAAAGAACTTTATCTCATAATATTCTGCTTACTGATTGTTAATAAATAACATTGTTACGTTTATTTTGCCTCCCGAGTCTTTCTGGTAGAACTAACCCTTTAAATGAGCCTAAATGAAGGCTAAATGATAGCCTGGTTTATTAAAACTTCAGAATTATATTACTATAGACTGAGATGTAAAGAAGCTTTTTGCACAGTGGTGGCCACTAGCGGAGTGAACCGTCAACTGAATTGATTGTTTGAGTTGGACATACCAAAATAAATGTCTAAAATTTACATCTATTATTCTTAAGTTTTTTCATGAAAAGAAATTAGTATTTGACTAACAAATTATATTTTTACGATATACTTACCAGGAAGATATTTTGAATAATGTTTTCAACCGAACAGTTGATGGGCTCCATTGACTTCCATAGTATGGAGGGGGAAAAAAATACTATGGAAGTCAATAGTGCCCCAAATTCATTTGGTTACAAACATTCTTCAAAATATCTTCATTTTTGTTCAGCAGAAGAAATTTCTACAGGAACAACTTCAGGGTGAGTAAATGATGACAAAATTTTCATTTTTGGGGTAAACCAGCCCTTTAAGTTTTCGGTGTCTGTGTGCAAAAACATCTTAAATATCCTCTATGTGAAAACAGAAGAGCAGCAATTAACCTTCTGCCAGACAACTGATTCTGGTGCAAGATCTAGAACTGGAATATTAAATCTCAGTGCGGAACTTGACAGTGGTATTCTTCATCTTCTGTTTGTAGACCTCATCAAACTCTTCATTTTGTGCCACTGTGAAGTGACATTTCCAGTCTCCAACTTTACCTTTTGCAACACAAATGAAAAGAAGATAAAATCAAGTGAAAGTACAGAACTCAGAAGGACATCATTAGATGATTCAGCGGTTTATTAACCTTTCCGCATGAAGGGTGAGATCTTGAAGTCCATGAAAGGGATTGTGACATGGTTGGTCATGTTGTTCTGTTTCATGGCATCAAACTGAACCCCTTTGGTTATTTTCTCCCTTTCTTCGACTGAGGTGGACAAACCCAAGAAGGAGCACAAACGTTCCACCTCACGTCCAGTGTCCTGGATAAGGAAAACACACACTTTAGACACATTTTACACTTGATCAGATGGTCACTTAGTGAATTTAACTTACTTCAACCAAATCCTCATAGAACAAGTACAGTAGGTTAGAATATGTCTGTTTTTTCTCCCACCATCCACTGACATGATCGTACCAAGGACCGAACACATCTGTCGGGAAATTGCTGATGTTAAAACGAAACCTCCATACCAAAGTTCTTGATTGATAATGTAGGGTTTGTAATTGAGAAATGAAATATATTTACATTCTCAGTGTTTTAATATTTATAACATATTTTTTAAATCATAAAATTAAAATTATGGATTGCACCCAAGCTGTGAATGATTAATCTACTTACTTTTCCCTTTCATAAATTTCTCTAAGAAGTTGTTCCAATCTCCTGGTTCAGGCTGTACCTTGTTCATTCGATCAAAATGAAAATAGGAAACAGCATTGTCTTTTGCATTACGTCCTACATACACAATCTGGAATAAGTGGAAGAAAAATAATATGACAATAAAAGCTTATGCAATATTATTTAGTTACAATTTCATTATTTATTTCAGAACTACAATAGAGTACTTCACTTTTATTAATGCTGCACTGTGCAATTTCTGTTCCATTAGCGGGACCAAACTTAATTCCATGCATAGTGACTATTTCCAAACAGGTTTCACAAACATGTCCCACACCTGCCATTTGAATTTAAAGTGGCCCATTGGTTAATGCTATGTTGACACTTGGATCACATTTATTGTTTCAAAAGCTCATCTTTTAAATATAAATTAGAAAACGTCAATATCCAATAAGTCAATATCCAAATAGAATGTCAGACTTTGGCAGATTTGATTACATTTTATCATCACATAGTCAAAAGGATCCGCAGTACTTTACCCTTGAGTTCTGCTCCCAGAAGGACTTGGGTACCAGCTGAACAGGTAAATGAGTTTTGATGAGACGAGGAGAGGTGGGCAGATGATCAGCCATTTCTGTCCCTATAACTGATAATTATGATGTTGTTAAAAGTGTCATTAACCCATGCCAAAAACCGATTTGAGGCCTTGGAACAATTTATAATTTACATTCCAACAATGTAGGAATAGATGAATAGGTGAAATGTTTTATACATATGGAGTTTGTCAAGCTGAAATACCCGATCTCATGGTAATTTGTATTTTACAAGGTGGCTAATTTGTACGAATTTTCAAAAAAAAGTCACCAGGCCCTTTTTAAAAAAAAAAAAAAAAGATTTCTGACTTCCACTGAAAGTCCATTGCACCACAACTTTCAAGCTGCAAAAGTTCATAAAAACATTGTAAAATTAGTCTATTAAACAAGCGGTTTAATCCAAGTCTTCTAAAGAGACACAATCACTTTATATGAACAGATTTAATTTAGGATTTTATTCACATATATATTGGATTTGGGTGGAACGAAAGGAATGAAATCGCCACCCAAATCCATGAAGTGGCCACAAATGTGCTGGGAAAGACAAAGTCGGGAAGGTGATTCATCAACACGGTGACTTGAGGAAGTCCAAGCGGCAATTAAGGCCAAGAAGATGGCCTATAAGGCCTGGTTCCAATCATGTCTGGCCACTGATCTCCAGCAATATAAGAGTCTCAAATCAGTGGCAGTAGCAATAGCTAAGGCAATGACCTGTATGACCAACTAGATATGCTGGAAGGGGTGAACAAGATCTATTGCCTTGCCAGCTCTCGCCACAATGCCTCCCAAGCCATTATCCAGGTGATGCATGTCAAGGACGCAAACCATCAGCTCCTCATTGACACGCCAGTCATCCTCCAACGATGGTGCGACTACTTCTCGCAGATCTCCAATGAAGAGTTCCCACATCCACCAATTCCCAGCCCTGAACCTGTCTCTGGACCCGTCCTGCCAATCACTGTAGCCAAAGTACTGGCAGTCATCAAGAAAATGAAGAACGGCAATCAGATGATCGCAGAAAACAAGCCACCCCAAGCCTGGATGACCAGTGTCACTGTGCCAATCTGGAAGGGAAGGGGCAATGTGAGTGAATGCACCAACTACAGACCCATACATCTCCTGTGCCATACAATGAAGATCTTTATAAGGATTCCCGATGGGCGCCTCTGAAGCATCGCCAGCACCACCCCAAATCAATGCATTTTTTCCAAGGGATGCGGAACGACTGATGCTATCCACACTGCTCGGCTACTCATGGAGAAACATAGAGAGAAAAACAAGAAAGTCCACATGGCGTTCCTGGACCTGGAGAAGGCATTTGACCGGGTCCCCCATGAACTGATCTGGAGTGCCTTTCGATCGCACCAGGTCTCTGAGGCCTATGTCCGATGGACCCAACTCCTCTACCAGGATACTACCAGTGTAGTCCACTTTCCTGCGGGAATCTCGCCAGCTTTCATCGTTAGCGTTGGAGTTCACCAAGAATTGGCCCTCTCGCCCTTCTATTCATCCTATGCATGGATACGGCAATGGCGGACATCCAATCGCCACACCTGTGGACGCTCCTGTACGCTGACGATGTTCTACTCCCCAACAGAGAGCACCAGACCCTCAATGACCAAGTGCAACAGTAAAAAAGATCGGCTGAACGAGAATGGACTGCGGCTCAATCTCACGAAGACTGAGTATATGGAATGCAGCACACAAACCATAGGCACCATCATCATAGACGGTCAAAACCTGAAGAAAGTAGATGCTTTAAATACCTCGGCTCCACTCTCTCGGCAGATGGAGACAGCCTCCCAGACGCACATGCGCATGTCAACGCCGCCTGGTGCCGCCAAGTCACGGGTTTCCTATCACTCTACGGATCAGAGTGTTGGCCTGCATCCATCAAACACCAGCATGGAGATGCGTATGCTCCGATGGTCGCTTGGGCTGACCTGACTGGACCAAGTCATGAACAAGGATGTGCAGAAAGTATTAGGAGTGGTCCCAATCATAGAGAAGATGAGGGAAGCACATCTCCATTATTATGGCCATGTCGCTCGCAGAGGAGAAGAATCAGTTGCCAGACAAGCATTGCGCCTTAGCCCTGACGGACGGCAGCCACATGGTCAACCAAAGAAGAGATGGATGGACCGGATCAAAGAAGATATGAAACAAATCAACGCTGCCCCCAAGGACTCCCTGGACCAGAAGAAGTAAAGAGTGACGTGTCAAAAAGCAGACCTTGCGCCAGTGCAGAACAAACACCAGGAAAGAGAGATTCACATATAAACATTTATCAGCGAACATACATAGAGCACATCAAACATGGTCAACGGCAGCTCAATCATACTTGCATGAGAACAAACCTTATTGGTTCTTGCTCAAATGTGCTGGTGTGACACACAAGAACAAATCTCACATTTGAGCTTCTGTTTACCATATTCAGTGTGCTTTATGTGTGGTTATGTGTGTTTCAATGTTTATATTTGAATAAAAGCCTAAATTAAAGCTGTTTATCATAAAAAGCAATCATTTCTCTTCAGAAGACTTGGATGATTCATATGAATTCATTTTACAATGTCTTTATGAACTGAAGCTTGAAAGATTCAGAAATCTGTCAGATTTCATAAAAATATCCTCATTTGAGTTTCAAAGATGAACAAAAGTCTTATGGGTTTGGAATGACATTAGGGTGAGAAATTGACAGCAGAGTTTTCATTTTTGGGTGAACCCTTGTGTTTTCATTTTTTAACCCTTTAAAAGTCTGTAAAGTAGATGCATGCCAGTTTTGGCAGTTTTTGAAGAGTACATAAAACCTTTGTTTTCTGTAACACTGAATAGCAATAAAATGGTTAACTTTACTGAATTGTAAGTATCTGACCTTTCAAGTCTTGAAAGCATGCCTCCAGGAATGGGACTCTCTCATAGATTGGCTGGGAAGTCTGACGCTCTAGATCATCATCCTTACCAAAATACAGAAGGTCCAGTATATAAGAAACCCATGTGGTACCTAGCAAAATAATGGAAAGGGAGATTTAAAATAAATGTTTTAAAGGTCAGTTTGGAAAGACAATACATGGTCCTGTTTCATAGTGTTATCTAATGGTTAACTTAGCAGTATGCAATTAAGAGTCAAGTCAGCATGCTTGCCAAATTGAATTAAACAAAAACTTAATGCAGTAGTCTCACCTGCTTTGGGATAAGTGGCGATAAGAATGTCATCAGGTCTTGCTTGAAAGTTTTTCACCTTTTCCCAGTTGTCAGTGAAAAAGCGAGTCATAGAAATACCCTCAAAATCAAACATCTCTGGCCGACTATGTAGTTTCAGCTGCAGTATAGAAAAGTTTCAGTTTAATGCTGAAGTCTCACTGCACTGACATTTGCATTACCAGTAACAATATTATTGAACTATATATAGAATATGTTTTTATTTTCATCTACTGTATTCACTTTTAGGAATAAAAAATGTTGTTTAATGCATTACATATAATGTTGAATATTGGTAAGGGTATTCCACAGATAAGCCATGATAGAAATTTGCAAATACTTGTTGCGTGTGGTCTACTGTATGTCATAGTGCACCTGCAATTGTGTATCAAGCCCTACAATTGTTCTTTAAAAAGTACAATATTCTAATGTTTATTAATTCTAATGTATAACTGTTCACATGTTTAACTGGTATTAAACAGACATATTATATTATACTATCGTAAAACACTTCAAGGAGAATTATGTACTCACTGAAGCCATGTCAGGGATTTCCATTATGGTGAAAAAGTGTTTTAATTTTCGGTCTTCTCTTCCACTGTCCTATAATGTTTCTGGCAGCTCTCTTGTGTTCCTCAAAATGCAAACCGGGCTTCTACTCAATGCTATTCAGTGCTGTCATTGCTATTCTGCTCACCCTTTTCTCTGTGCTTTGCACTCAGCTTTAAAACAACATGTTACGCAAGTTCAAACAGCCCTCCCCACAGAAAAGAACTGAGAAAGAAAAAAAAAACTTAGTTTTACATATGTCTTCTTTAGCATTCCAGAAGAGATCTCAACATTGCCTCAAACCCTGTTTGGTCATTTTGTTGAGTATTTTTTTAACTGTGTTAGGAGCTATCATGTTACTATACATTTTCTGTTAATTTATCTGTCAAACTTGATAAAACTGTTTGTCAGCATGCACTTTGCCTTTACTAAAGGGAAATCTTCATAAATGCTGTGGTGACACTGATCCTGGGTCAATGTCCAGAGTTTAGCTACAACCCTGCTTAAACACACGCGCCTGGAAGTTTCTAGTTATCTTAAAACCCTGATTAACTTGTTCAGGTACCTAACCTCTATAGGATATGTGCATTCACTCCCTGTCGTAATTACCATAAATACGAGATTCCTACTTGTAAAAAGCATTCAAGTCCTCGTGGAACTTGTAATTACAACTTATAAACTCAGAATTTTCCAAGAGCTCCAACTTGTACCACCTGACCGCTGCAGATTCATTTTGACATTGATATTGTTGCCATAGAAAGTTTTGAGTTTTGTTTGAGTTGTGTTCTTGTTAGTTTTGTCTTTGTTCATCATTTGCCATGGTTTTTGATTTTGAGTTTTGTTTTCAATAAAAACTGCTTTCAAATAGAATTATCCTTTATTTTCCACCTTTTATTTCAAATTCTTGCTGACACTATTACATTATATAGCTATAATATCTTTATAATACCATAGGTTGATGAACGTTATAAGATGTGCAATTATTTTCCTGTAAACGCACAGCTAAAGTAGTTCAAGGCAGGTCTTGACTGCATTACAGTTCCATATAACTTCACCAAATGATTTCAGTTATTTCAAAGGTGCTTACAGCCCCTTTTTGAGCATTTTATGTTTATTTTTATGTTAATAAACACCTCTCCGAGGCTTGACGCCACACCCACTGCACAGCATAGACAAACAAAACCTTTGTTTTCTGTAACACTGAATAGCAATAAAATGGTTAACTTTACTGAATTGTAAGTATCTGACCTTTCAAGTCTTGAAAGCATGACTCCAGGAATGGGACTCTCTCATAGATTGGCTGGGAAGTCTGACGCTCTAGATCATCATCCTTACCAAAATACAGAAGGTCCAGTATATAAGAAACCCATGTGGTACCTAGCAAAATAATGGAACACGAAAACGTACACGTGCACAGTCAGCATTGCCTGCAACATTATTAATAAAATAGTTTCGCAACTGAATAGCTACATGACATTTCTCAATATCGAGGTAGTAAAGTCGCTGTTCCTTAAGCAGTTCAACTTACAGCTTCGCTATAGAGATGCTGCTGCCGAACACTGTTGAGAGAGCACAGACACATGTAATTCATACACACTTAATCAATCAATATCTCTGTCTCCCTCTCTGTATTAACTGCATTAGTCTGCATATCAATGGCTCAAGCCTCCGTTACTAGCTCTAAAATGACATATTCGAATTAGCGATGAAGGCTTGCGATGAGATGCATAATTAGTCCTAAACACAACATTGTTTTATGGGCAAAAACCTCACAGATGCCTATGAACGTCTATGAAATGTCTATAAATAAAACATCGGAACAATGTCTTGAGGTGAATAATTGACTCCAGGCTGTTGAATTATTAAAAAAAATAATGCAGACCCGAGGTGTAATGCTAACGCTCTGCTTCATGTCGTGATCGCATTCACATCTAGGGTGTGCATTATTTTTCTAGCAATTCAATGGCCCGTCTCAATTATTCCTTACTTAACTCTACTTTGTTCTAGGCCAAGTGTTGGGTCAAGTCTAGATGGTAAACCTTGTTTTGTATTTGGAGTTCAACAACAACACTACCCCTAACTTAGGTGCCGATTTATGTTTCCTCCGGTGGATGGAACCATAATTGCACACATTGCCCCATGTCTGAGACAGTAGATCGGTTCTGATCGGAACCTCCTAAGGTGGCTTCTCAAGGAGAGACACCAGATTCGAGAACCATATGCGGGATGGCCAAAACCATGCCAGCAGAAGACAAACTCTGTCTTCCGACACGCTTGTTAAGACTGCCGGGAGCAGGCTTATCAGCGGGAAGGCACTCAAGTGTGCCCTCAGCCACAGATGTGCCAGAGCATCTATCCCTAGAGGAACTGGAGGTGACAGAAAAAACCAAAGAGGGCATTGAGCTGACTCACTTGAAGAGAACAGATCCACCTCTTCTCTGCTGAACCATGGCAAATCAGACTCTGCCCAAGGATGCAACCTCCATTTCCCGGGCCTCATCCAGTGCCTCGAGAGAAGATCTGCCCCCATATTCAGCTGACCTGGGGTGTCAGGGATGCATTCAACTTGCATGCCCAAAGAAGAATACATTGCACCAACTTGTGAACATTTTCCCCATTGTCAATTTATATATGTAACCTGTTAGATTAAAATCTCAATCTCAGGTAGAATATTTGTAGTCTCAGTCATCAGAAGAAGGGTCATATTTATAGACATAGGTCAAACAACAATCTCCAGGATGGCTTGAGCATCCAATCATACTACTTAAGAATCAAACCTTACCATGTATGGCATTTCAAGAAATATACTGTAATAACAAGTAAGAAATGTATGTGCGTAAATGTGTGTGTGTGTGTGTCTTCAACGTCTGGTTGCGTGTGAGAGTGTCAGTGTGTCCAAGGACTACTACTTCTTGTTTTATCTAGGTATGTACATGATGTGCACAATGGAAAAAGCCCAAGACACAAAGAAAGTCGAAAAGTGAAGCCCAAGAAATAAGAAATTATTTAACAAAACCACAAACATGTTGTCTGTTCTGATGCTTAGCATAAATCTAGAAAATCCGCCATCATTTCTTGGCAATTTAAATGCCACCGAGATGATTGCCCCTACAGCAGGGATGTCAAAGTTTAACCCCAACTCTAATTAAACACACTTGATCGAGCTAATCAAGTTCTTGAAACTTCCAGGCAGGTATGTTGGAGCTGCTTGGCACTAAACTCTGCAGGACAATGGCCCTCCAGGAGCTGAGTTTGACACCCCTGCCCTACAGTCTTCATAGGCTGGGTGACCTTCATAGACAAGCCGTACATCGTAACCACCCTGCGGGCGACAGTCCTCACCCAAAGAAACAACCCAAATTAGACACATAAGGGTCTGATAACATCTGTGTGTAGCATCTGGACCAGACACACAATTATTCATTTTATTTAATGAATAATCCAGAAACTCTCCCTCACAAGTCCTCTTAATTCCATCCCCCACAACTGCAACACACAGGAAGAATAGGTGTCCTGTTCCTGTTTTATTGGCGTCAGGAATGTGCAGAAAAGATAGTGACTCTGACTTCATTCTTTCTGAGAAGGACAAATAAACCCTATATATTCTATATATAACCACTTGAGAAATGTATAAATTTGTATCCAATTTTCCCCTCTCATGATTTTCCTTTTATAGGGTTTGGCCTATGTAATTCTAATTCTCTCTTTTGAACTCTTTTGGTATTAATGTTTCAGAGTTGCATATCATGGTTAACTAAAATCCCATGGGTAGCATGTTTGGTATTGATGGACTCCAACTTCCGTTTCCTATTTGGTAATGTTACATGTTGCTAACTCTGTGACACTTTAGTATTATAAGAATCTAGAAAGTTCTTCTCTCATACATCCAATCCAATGTCTTATGCTCATATCCTGCCAAAGGGACAAAGACTCGTAAAGTTCCCTCCGAGGGGACAACTCCTTATTGGCTCAGACACCTCAAGAGGGTGTGGCATCTTCACCCCTTAAAATCACTGATCACAAGACCACGCTCTCTTCCCCCTCTTCTCTTCTCTTCTTCTCTTTTACTGAGAAACTCTGATGTGAAGATGATGCTGAACTAGAAACTTCTAAGGAACCCAAGCTTCGGCCTAGACCTTCCATTCACCAAAGATCCTCTGAATCCAACTGGTTCTCTTTCATCAGCAAAGATTCAATGGGAGCCTCCACGAATTGCATCAGGACAGTTTTAATTCAAATGGGCGAGACATGCAAGTATCAAACTTAATCTCATTATTTGATACATTAAGTATCCTTACCCCTTTTAATGAAGGGTGTGTTAGAACTAAACTGATGGTTTGCTCAAGGCTGTTGATCTGCTGAATTTCAAACAATGCTGTAACTTCTTGCTTTTCTGTATTCTGTTTCGGCTCTCTTTTTGCCTTGGTAAACTGTATGCATGTGAATGTTAGAGTAGTTTAAGTGTTTAGTCTAGTTAATAAAGTCTTGTTCATGTCACACGTAAAGTTGTCCGTGTTTCATGCTCATATGAGTCCCTAATCATGCAGATCCTGACTACATGCTCTGAGTAGTACTGTACAATAATAAGGTTATTTCCCATAACCTGAAAAGAATGAACATTTCTTAGAATTAATAACGAACTAACACTGAGTGTTCATTGGTCAAACAGGTTAATTGATTGTAATATTAATTTTATTACATTAAGTTAATTTTATTAACTGATCCAAATATTTATAATTAATGACTAGTTATGATTAATTATCATATTTATTTTGAGCTAATTTGCTACATGTGCGTAACCTTTAATGTACAGTCAGGGTAGGGCTGTGCAATACTGAAGAAAAATGCGATACCTTGTTAAATAATGCGATATTCGATATGTGATACGATATATTTCTTTAAATGTGTAAAATCAATTTAAATTATATTTAAAAATATTTAACTGAAAATTATATAACCAATATATATTTTTCACATTCTTTCTGGAAAAAGAAATCATCACTACAACTTCTGAAAGTGACCAGAAGTGTTTTAACATTACTTAAAAAATAATGTCACAAATCTGACGATGTAATTTTAACATCAATGTAAAAAAAAAAAAAATGTATGCCAATATTTAAATACCAAAAACTCTTTGCTCCATAATATATAGTTATATCAACCTAAATCTTAACATTAAGAACATCCAAGTGAACAAAAACACCTGAAACTAGAGGTGGACGATTAGTTATTTTTGTTATTTTAATTTATCTTTGTTATTAAAAAATAAGAACTACAAACAAAAGGACAAATACAATAGAACAAATTCTTACTTGAAATAGCATTCAAGTAAGAAACAATACAGAAACTGAATGATCAAATGTAAATCTAAAACACTGCAAAGTCTTCACATGAATTAAATATACACTGATTCATAATAAGGCTACAAAAATTATTCTGTCAAGAGTGAGTAAATTTCTCTTTATCTTTTGTTTTTTGACCGACAGCAGCAGGTTTACTGTATTACAGGCTGCTGTCCCTTTAAGACCTAATGCACGGACACAGATCCTACTGAAACGCATCCGATATCTTTCCCAACTGATAACGTTCACTTAAGACATAACTGACTGTGTTTAGATGAATACTCACCAAGACAGACATTTTGTCATAACAGTGTGTGTATTTGACCGTTCGAGTGCAATACGGCACGAAAGAGAACTGAAGGGATTGCACGCTGTCGAGAGGCGGCTTATGAATAAATCATTCATATATCGCATACCGTTGCGATATGCATATCGCGATATGTACATTTGCGATATTTCCATAATTTCGATATATCGTTCAGCCCTAAGTCAGGGTACCAACAGACACAAAGAAATGTAGAAAAGCACTGGTGAAGATTCATTCATTAGTGACACTGATGGTTGTGTCATCAGCTATAAGTAATAAATAAATAAATCACAAATAAAGCCACTGCCATGAGGGACTCAGCTTTGGTCATTTTGGTCTTTTTCATACCCTGGAGCAAGTACTTCAAACACCTAATGCCAAGAAAATGCTTTCAGAAAGTGGCAGCCCTGCAAAGAAAGAACTTCCTGCTGGTGAAACAAAACAATTGCCAAAGCAATAAGAAAGCTAATTAAACTATATACACTACCAGTCAAAAGTTTGGAAACATTACTATTTTTAAAGTTTTTGAACGAAGTCTCTTATGCTCATTAAGGCTGCATTTATTTCATAATAAATACAGAAAAAAACAATAATATTGTGAAATATTATTACAATTTAAAATTATGGTTTTCTATTTTAATATACTTTAAAATATAATTTATTTCTGTGACGCAAAGCTGAATTTTCAGCATCATTCCTCCAGTCTTCAGTGTCACATGATCCTTCAGAAATCATTCTAATATGCTGATTTGATACTCAGTTATTATCAATGTTGAAAACAGTTGTGTTGCTTAATATTTTTTTGGAACCTGTGATACTTTTTTCAGGATTCATTGATGAATAAAAGGTTAAAAAGAAGAGCATTTATTCAAAATATAAATCTTTTCTAACAATATAAATCTTTACTATCACTTTTTATCAATTTAACACATCCATGCTGAATAAAAGTATTAATTTCTTTAAAAAAAAAGAAAGAAAAAAAATTACTGACCCCAAACTTTTGAACGGTAGTGTATATTGTTACAAAAGATTTCTATTTTAAATAAATGCTGATATTTTTTTAACTTTTTATTCATCAAAGAATCCTGAAAAAGTATCACAGGTTATAAAATAATATTAAGCAGCACAACTGTTTCCAACATTGATAATAAATCAGCATATTAGAATGATTTCTGAAGGATCATGTGACACTGAAGACTGGAGTAATGATGCTGAAAATTCAGCTTTGATCACAGCAATAAATTATATTTTAAAATATATTAAAATAGAAAACCATAATTTTAAATTGTAATAATATTTCACAATATTATTGTTTTTTCTGTATTTATTATGAAATAAATGCAGACTTAATGAGCATAAGAGATAAACTATTAAAAATAGTAATGTTTCCAAACTTTTGACTGGTAGTGTATATATATATCTTTATTTATCTTATTATTATTATATTTTTCATTTTTATAAATATATACCTGTTTTTCCTACATTCACTGAAAAGCTGTGGAATAACTTTTACACTTTAAGATATGATATATGATATTTATATCTATGTATATATATATGTGTGTGTGTGTGTGTGTGTAATTCTATTTTTCTATGTATCTATGTACCTCTGTTTTTCCATGTCTTTCTTTTTTTTATTGTTCTGCCTTCCTGTTATGTAATCTCACCTTTCACTTTCTCAAGAAAAAAAAAAAAAGAAAAACAAGCTTATTAAGATGTTCAAAAACAAAGATGCAAAGAAAACAAATTGGAGACATTTCCCTTACAGAAGATAGAGATATTGTCAGGACTGAAGGAGAAAGAAGAGATCCTTAAGGCTCTTCCAGAAAACTGGAATGAGGCTTTATTTCAGGGAACTATTAGGTGTCCAGATTGATGATAGCTTCAAGGAGTCAACAGCCACCAAGTTCAGAATAATTCTGTGGTATTTTCAGTTTGTTTAAACTGAGCCACTATTCTGAACCAAACCCTGGCAGGAGGTGATGAAACTTGTGCGATTGTGTGGATACTGAACTGTTGTTTGACACCACCAGATAATGTTCTACTCGTATTACCTGTAAAACATTGACTATCCAGTGGAATTTGCAGCTATGCTGGAGTTATTTAAGTATTCAGTATGCATTACACATTGCATAGAGAAAAGGCAGAGGTTAAGGGTTTGAAGGTCATTTAAACAGGATGGGTAACCCTGTTTATGAAGGGGCCTCCAACGATGGCAAAACCAGTTGTTTCTTTTATTAAGTTAAACTTGTTCTTGTTTTTAATATTTGGATAATAATCTAATTAAAAATTATAAAGCAACAATGCTGTTGTGAAAGTTTGGACAATGTTCACTTGTTAATCTCTAAAACATTTATTCCTTAAAGCTACATTAAACAATATTAAATGAATTTTGATGCCACAGAGGAAGGAAAGCAACTGCAAAAATTGTGGCAACTGCAATTCTTAAGACTGAAACGATGGCAGCGGCTCTCATCCAAAAACCAAATGTAATGTTGCCAGTTTGGGAACATTTCGGCTTCAACAGGTCCCCCTCCTGAGCTGTTTTCAGGGCCTCACTGGATATTTGTGCCACAGGTGATGCATTTTGTTCATGTCCCTCCTCTGCGAGAGCTGTTGCATCTCTTTTAACAGATAACACTTTCATCACACTGGAAAGTTCCTCAGCTAGAGCATTCTGGGTACGGATCTGCATATACTTTTCCATGTCCAGAGGCATCCTGGACAACCTGTAAGCGTCTGCATTTGCTTTTCCAGGTCTGTATTTTATTGTAAACCTGAAGTCTGCTAACTCGGCTACCCACCTGTGTGTTATGGCATTTAACTTGGCCATGGTGGTCAAGGGGTTTTTGTCAGTGTATGCCATAAATGAAAGGGCATAATGGGTAATCCCGAAACATCTCACAGATTGCCTGTTTCATACTTGCCAGAGTGAAGATGGTTATTCTTTTTGGCAGCTGAAAGAGTTCTTGAGTCTTAGGCAATGACTACTAACCTCCCTTCTTGTCTCTGATAGAAGATGGCCCCCTGCCTGTCCTGTGAAGCGTCACAGTGAAGAACATTGAACTCTGGGTATCCTAACACTGACAGACTAGAGAGGTAATCAATGAGTTGGTAGAGTACAGACTGGTGTTTGTCAGTCCATGCCATTGGATGGTAAAAGGGGAGTTAATTTTGATTCTTGCTGTTCTTTCCAGCCTTTGGTTTTGTTTTTGGCTTGACAGCTCTTTCTTCTGTTGACTTTTACATATCCTGTGTGCATGCATGGTATATCCTTTCCCCGAGCTTATGACTGCACATGCGCATTGGCTCCTCCAGCCTGAAAAATTAGCTTTTTTAACACTATTTGAACATAAACAAAATTTAGTTCCCTCAAAAATTCTTGGATCTGTGGGTGGCGATCTGTAGCAATGCATTCAAGCTTCACACCATGTGCCTCCAGATGTTCAAGACTTCTTTTTAGTCCCTCCTTTTCCATATGGTAACTTCCTGCTACCTCATTGCTCGCATTTTAGAAATATGCAAAAAAAAAAGGGAAAAAATCAAGTAAAAAAAATTACATAAATAAAAGTACATACAGGCACCGAATGTTATATGTAGTTAGTGCAGCTGAATTTATTTTATAGATGTATTGGTACTCACCTGCACTAGCTGTATGTCCAATATGATGTTGCTCTCAAGGTCCATTAAGGTATAGGTATAATAATAATATATATTTTTCTGTCTTCTGGTAAGCATTGTTCTGGGCTGCGTTTCCCAAAAGAATCACTGTTTTGTTACGATACTAAACGCAGCCCTGTTTGAATGTAGTGTCGGCAGTGAGCGAACGCTCTCTGTGATTGATTGGTTCTGACTTGCAGCATTTGCGTGTTCAGATGAGCAGGAAAACACTTCTAATATAAATTATTCGCTAACATAGGTTATTTGAACAATTCAATGCATATTGTATGCATTAAATTTATTGTTAAATAAACAAAAAAAAATACTTTCAAAAAATACTTTCAATACTCAACGTCAGTATCTATATATCGATACTTCATATCGATCTGCCCATCCCTAGTTCGCTGGGCCTGGTGTCTATAGAGCTCCGGAGGTTGACGTCACGCAATCTAAACTCCGCCATTTTGGCAGGCCATCAGGAGAGCGCTAGAGCGGCTGTAGCATTGGTATCGATAGTGGTCGAACAATAATTTAAAACCAGACATGTTTAGACCTTACAAACCTTACTATTTCAACATGCTGGACAGCTGCTGTGCGCCAGGATGCCAGAACAGGCGGAGGAAAGTAAAGGGGAAATCTTTTTATCATATTCCTAAGGATCCCGATAGACGACTGAAATGGTTCACTGCAATAAAACGTGCTAACCAACACAACAAAACAACAGATGGTTGTATTTGTATTTTTTTGTCTTTTATCTCAGTATTCCTATAAGTGTTGTATAAGGGTTTTTATGTTTAATAGTAACCCTAAAATGATATGAAAGAGTTTAAAATGTGTTAAATAACTGGGCTGATAGGCTATATAAGAATTTTCAGTATAACGTACACATTATTCCACTGGCCAAACATAAAGCACAATTTTTCACACACATTTCCATAAAAATTTCAAAAAATAATTATTGATTATTTCAAGAGGCAACTAATGACACCTCATTTGGATATTTTCATGTCTGGGAAAAATTTGCGATTAAACGGGTTAAGATTTCATGACATTTCTGATGTCTACTGTACTCACGGTGATATAGCTATGCTGGCTACCTACAAACAAGGACAGCTAGGGCCGATTACGTTACCTAACAACACAGTTGACTTACCCTTCCAATGACGGCGAAGCAGGTTTTAGCCGGCAAACTCCAAAGTTGAATATTCATCACAAAATTAGATTGTGTCCATTTGTACCCCTCCAGGCTTTTGTAGGCTTTTAAAGAGTCTCTGGAGTAGGACGAGGGAAAGTTGATGAGGTAGTTGTACATATCAGGATACTGCAGCTCAGAAAAGATATCCGTTCCTTTATCGATACACGTTAAAAGCACCCCGGGGGCATTATAGGGATCTGTTATGTTTATTATGTTTTGCTATGTACATGTCTATGTTTTTTTAATTAAAGTGTGCAGTGAACTCTGTTGCCTTGAAACTGATGCTGGTGCCATTCATTTCATATTCGCTCCCGGCTGTCCCTGCCTGCCAGCATGGTGGTGTAAACAGAATGGGTCCGGAGCTCTATAAAAGCTTTTATTGGACTAACAAGGAAGTTTTCAGTTCTGAAACTTACAGAATATTCTTATAGTATGATGACCTGTTATATGTCAAAAGCTCAAGGAAAATTTGATTTCTTAGTTCATCACCCCTTTAAAACTTACCATCTCATCTTTGGACACTGCATTACTCAACACATTTCTAACATATGAAACTTATTTAAACATAACATTACAAAAATGTGTGAAATATATCACGAAAAAAAAACACAACAACTTGAATTGCTATGTTTGTCTGTTAACTCGAACTCTCTCGCCATCTACTTTTAAAATTAATGAAAAACGAGGATTCGATGGGTGACATGACCATAAATAATAAAATGACTTCCTTGAAGTGACCATCGCATGTACCCTTAGCTAACGGCCTTGTCGAAGGGCCCTTCGTGAAGGGATTCAGTTGTTCGCTTTCGTTTGGAAAACCCCTACAAATGACGTCCCCTTCTCGAAGTGCCCTTCAAGGGTGCCCTTTATTGCCCTTTATTGAATGGCTTAAAATCACTTGACAAGACTTAAAAACATGTGAAAACGATAAACTTTATTGAGGAAGCAGCATTAGCCCGATTATTAAGATAGGTGATTATAGTTTTAGGGGGGCTGAGACGACATATTGGGAGGCTAAAGCCCACCTAAAAACGGCCTAGAAAAGCGCCTGGATCCAATCAATTTCTGAAGGAAGAAATCAAATCCTGCCCTACATTTTTCTCATTCCAGAAGCCGTTTCACTCGGGTATTCATCACAATAGGGAAGAAAAGACCAGAGCAACTTCTGCTTCATGTCGACTTTAAGCTGCTGTTTTTATTGATTGAAATACTGCAGCAGGTGCTGCATATTGATCCCAACTTGCATTTTGTTCACATATTTTTTGTTTTTCTTCTTTTGAAAGGTGATCTAAATATTAATGGCTTGAAACAGATAGAAAATTGGCAGGCCTGTGCTGCAGATGTTTTGCCCTACAGGTCTCCACACCAGTCATGTGACTGAAGACTATGAATACTGCACTCTATGCCATTAGAATCCGTTCATTGAAATATTGTTGAATTTTCCAATAAAATCTAATATATGTGCATTTCTTAATACAATATCAAGACATTTGGTGGCAAGAACAGTTTTATTTATCAACTTTGTCCCTAAGGACATTAATCATGTCATTAGCCTACCCTGCGGTACAGAGGCCTCCCTCTCAGACTTGGTAATACCACATGGTAGTGGCATTAATGTATTTACAAAGAAATCAAAATGTCAGAAAACAATAAATCACATGCTAATGTATGTGTTTGTTTTCATGCACAAAAACTGCTGACCGACTGTCATGATAACAGCAAGTTTTGTAGCGGCGTAATTTCAGAACAAAAGCAGCTTTAGAGCTGCCTCTAACAAAAGAAAAGGCAAAATAAAGAGAAAAGTTTCAAAAGAGGGATAAATCGCCAGAATAACATCACTATCTTCATCAGCGATACTGATACAAACTCTCATGCATAACAATATTACTTGTGGGCAGGATTCCCATGAATCAGGTAGTATTTTTCAACAACACAAAGTAGTAATTGCTAATATTTAAACCCCTATGCTGGGAGAATGATAAACAGAATGCATATTGAAAAAATGTTGTTAATTTAGACTGCTCAGTTTTATTTGAGCACATTTTTAACAGCAATGTCTGTCACTGCAACAACAACAACAATAAAAAACTTTTCAGCCAGGAAAGATTTAAAGATGGAGAAGATTGAAGACAATAACAGAGTCATTCAATAAAGTTGTGCTTTAGTTCCTTCATACCAGAAGGCTATTCTGGTGCAAATATTATTAAAAAGCAAATAATGCAACTTCATTGTAAAGCATCAAAGACTTAACTGTAAAAATGCAGAGGTATGTATCAGTCTTCTTCAAATGCAACACACCCCTCAACATAATGCATTTAACACATTCTAAAAGCCTGCCTTATCATTATATTGATAAGCACTTAATAATACAATAAATGATTCTTAGCTTAATAATCCAGATATTCTAATAATAATCTTATAATTACATTGATCAGTTTATTGATTTATATACATGCAGAACTCAAACTTTTATGGATCATTTACATTGTGTATGCCACCCAGTAGATGACATTGACCACAGCAAAGGTGAAAGGGAAGACAGCGCGAGCGTAGATATCGATGGTGTCGGCGTCAATGGGTTTACACTTGCAGCATTTCTTCTCTTCACTGCTTTCCTTCTGTGCCCGACGGGATTGAGTGCCACGAACCTCGGTCTCTTCGCGCGGATCTCCAGAAGGGTCAGTGGTCCGCTGGGCCCTGCTTTGCCTGTTTGAGATGAGCAGGCCCTGGTTCATGCCAGTCACAGAGAGCGAAAAGAGAACCATGGCCTGCTTCCCATTTTTCACCATGGACTAAAAAAGAAGATGAGGGGAAAAAGTCACATTGTTTTAAACAATTTAAGCATTCATAAAAAGTCATAGATATAAATTAATTTTGAACTGTATTCCACTCTAAATTTGTGAAGTTGAATACGGCCTATTGTGGCCTTTCACCTTGACTTGGAAACTATTAAAATTAGGGTTGTCAATGTAATGTGTTAATTTAATTAATTTGTTATGAAAAAATAACGCGAATAAAATGATTTAATGCACCCACCCCAGACCTACATAGGTCATCTCATCTGCATTTCATACAGTTGATTGGTGACGAACATAATGCAGGGCAACAACTCCCTGCATGATGGAGCCTAGAGAATGCAGTTAGAATAACCCTAAAATTCAAGATATCAGGGGGAAAATGCCCCTGTATGATCATATGATATAGTTAAGCAATATCACACGAGTAACGACCGCAATATCACACGAGTGCTGTTTTTGTCCCGAATAGCACAAGTGCAAATGTGATATTGATTTTATACAACCGTTTAAAGATGCAATATGTAAGAATTTTGCAGTAAAATATCCAAAAACCACTAGGTCAGTGTTATATATTTTGTTCACTTGAGTACTTACAATATCCCAAATGTTTCCAACTATTTGTAAATCGTGAGAAAATTGCAATTTTAACCAAGGCTCCGGGACGTGTGAGGAGTCGCCTGTCAATTGCGTCATACCCGCGTTAACCTCGGTTTCCGGTTTTATTTTGTAGAAACCATAGAAACACCAAAGACGCTTTAATATTTACATGTTTTAATAGGCAAGGGAACAACTGTTTTGATATATTTAAAGACAGAAAACTAATTATTGTTATATAGCTCAACACGTTTAGTCTTATTGTTTAAATCTAATTTTCTTGATTTTTTGCGAGTACCATGCTTTACCATGCCTCAGAGAAAACCACTATTTTGTGAAGTAGCTAACATAGCATAATCAGATGCAGCTTTATTTTTAGTAACAGTAATACAGAATTTTCTCCATCATACAATACGTTTTAAAATTAATTGCATGCCATTTATCAACACAAGCCATCCAACATTTAATATGATATTCTAAAATCGATCTATCTTACTGCAGTGTGTAACAAGAGTCTCATAACAGCCGCCGAGCGAACGCACAGAGTAACGTTATAACATCGTTTTCAACACACTCAAATGTATCTAATGTGATAAACAGAGCTGTGTTACCTCATACTCATGACCGGAAAAGCGGAAGCAGCGCCGGCGACTGTGACATAATAAAAGTTCAGCTGCTCGTGAGGCGTGTGTTGCGCAATCGCTCCAGCGGCCTCGTTCAGCTCCCACAACACTCAGTCCTGCTCTGCTTCATACTACAGTAACGTTAATAATCGCATCCATGAACATGATTTCTTCCCGAGTCCTATCCCAGTTCTTTTGCACCGGCTGTGAGGTAAAGACCACATGTCCCAAGATTCTGCGCTCAAACTTGGTGTCATCAAGCTACGCCTTTGTTTTGAATAGGCCTCTAGCGACCTCTAGCGGACAGAAAATCTTACATATTGCACCTTTAATAAATAAGAAGTTAATATTGTGTTTTTACTCAATTTTGCCCATGAAAACATTACCTATAAGCAGAACTGTTGTGCATCTCTGATCAACACACAGCGGTGTTTCTTTTCTGAATGAATCCTTGTATGGAGCAAATCATTCAAGTGAACCAACGATTCAATGGCTGTTCATAAAGAGAGCCATTTACTTCATTCCTGAATGAATCAGCGGTTTGAACAAATCGAATGAGCGAATGACTCAATGACTTACTCATTTAGACATTTAACGCCACCTACTGGCAGTTTTAGTTTCTTATTTAGTATAATTTCATTAAAAAAATAATTTCATATTTTGGGGATAGTTTGCCCAAAAATGAAAATTATGTCTATTTAAATTTATCCTTATGTTGTTTCAAACCTGTATGACTTTCTTTCTTTTGCGGAACAAAAAAAAAAAGAAAAAAAAGAAAATATTTTGAAGAATATTGGTAACCAAACTGTTTTGGTCTGTAAATATATCTAAATGCCAATTCAGATGCAGCTTCTGAAAAAAAAAAATCATAGCCTTTGTAACCTAAACATTTATGTGTAATAAAAATTCTGTATTGAATCAAATACAATATTTCATTCTAAAGCTACTTTTTGTAATGTCTATTTGATGTTTTTCTCATTTAACACAATAATGACTTTAAATTATTTTGGGGGGTAATTTCTTAGCCAAATTTGATGTGCAATTAATTTGTGATTAATTTGATTAATTAATCGGCACATCATGTAATTAATTGGATTAAAAGTTTTAATTGCTTGAAAGCCCTATTTAAAATACTCGAAACTTGGGCCAGATTTACTAAACAAGGCAAATTAGTCCAATGCCATAAAAGCGCAGACGGGAGTGGAAGGTTTTGCAGGTTGAAACATGCTTTTTTGAACGTTAAATAATGGCACAAATACCAGTAAATTGACTAACGCAAACCATAGTAAATCATGTTGCGTGATTTATTTAAATACTCTCCTCCCATAAATTTTGTGTCTGAAAGGGAAACTCCTACAAATGCATATGCAATAAGGTCAGCTACAAAAATAACTGTGCCACGTATTGTCATCGCTACTTTTTCACTTCATGTCTTTGGTAAATCCTGACAGTAGTTTTTTTAACGCCACAAGAGGGTTGTTAGTAAATCTGGCCCTTAGTGTTCTGAGATGGGTCAGTTATAGCACAAAGTTAGTACACAGTTTCACCCTTCTAAGCAAAATTAATCTTCTTCTTGTACCTCTGTGTTTTTATTCGTCTTGACTTTGGCTTTCTCCTTCTTGCTGTAGTCTGCATTATAGTGAGCAAAAGCGTATTCGATCAAGGCAGCGAAGACAAAGACGTAGCAGATCCAGAAATACACGTCCAGAGCTTTAATGGCAGAAGCGCGGGGCAATGATGAACGAGCACTGACCATCAGCGTTGTCATGGTGAGAACCGTTGTGATTCCTAAGTTGAATAGACACACAGAACACCAATATTCATTTATTTATCAGGTTAATTTGTGTGTGATTGTGTTAAACGTTCTCATTTAATTTTACTGATTTTTAAAAAATACTTTAGTGAAGTTTACATTTTATAAACTGTAAATGTTATAAAATTAGCACTATTCCCAGCTAACAAAAAATATGTTCTAAGAACGTTTTGCTAACATTCCTATTAAGTTATGAAAATGTTATTTCTGCATGTTCTCTGAATGTTTAAAACATCCAGTTTTTTAAAAAACATGTTTTTTCTTGGTTATGCGAACGTTAAGGGACCATTTCATTCGATTATTCTTCAAACATTATCGGAACGTTACTTTTGAATGTTCTCTGAATGTTCTGAAACAAGTAGTAACATTTAAAAAAATGTTACATGAACATCCAACTAAATGTTTAAAAAAACGTTCCATGGACGATGTATAAGTAATGTTTTTGTGCTAACATTTTGAGTAGATTATTAAAGATCAGATATTGTCATTGAATGAACTTTCTATTAATGTTTCTGGAAGAATGTTTGTTTAACATTAAGAGAATCTTGCCAGAACATTAACTAAAGTTCTGAGAACGTTCCCTGTTAGCTGGGTTAACACTTAAACACAGACCTAAAGACACTCTTGCAGGCACAGCTGATTGGCTGATCCAGAATGAAACCCATGACATGGCAACCAGTAGGATGGAGGGCATGTAGGACTGGATGATGTAAACTCCTCGGTTTCGCCTTAGTTGGAATCGTAAGCTGAGACGTGGAAATCTCCCCGCTGTTTCAAGAATGACAATACTTGGCATTTAAATATGATATAGCTTTTGAGTTAACAAAACTGATTAAAACCATTCAAAATGATAACAACAGTTGCCACAGCATTAGCAATTAATATTTTGGTAGAGTTTAGTTATATCAGATATATCAGACAATGTTGATGAAAAGCCTCAAAGCCTCACCGGATTTAAAGTTCAACAGCTCCGTGACAAAGCGATAATCTGTGATGGTGAACTGGGACAGCTCCAGTTTGTCCAGCCCATGAATGATTTTTTGACTCTCTGACCAGTGATACACAATGTCCTCTGAAGAGTAGCCGTCTGCAAACCCAACAACAGGAAAAAAACATCTCAGTTTGCCTACAGCTGCACATGACATTTCTATTTGTCTCTCAAACAAGCTGTTCTTATAAGGTTATGTTCATATGAGAACAGGAAAGAAAGGAATATACACTAGAAAATATACAATTTTAGTTAGTCAAAAGCATCGTCACAGTTTGTTTTTTGTGCAGGGATATGTTTTGCTGTTGTGGACACTTGCATGATCATTTTAAATGTAGCTCATCTCAAAATGTAATTGTAACGTGTGGGACGAGAAAAGGCAGGCGGAGATGAGAATCTAAGTGTCATTAAGTTTAAATGAAAAGAACAAAACAATACCAGTAACACGAGGAGCATGACAAACAGAAGCACGAGCAAACAAGCAACCATTACATACACTAATCAACTGACAGAGAACAAGGGAAACACAAGAGGTAAAGAGACTAACAAGACAATCAGGGACTAATAAGTAAGAAAACTACAATCGGACTACAAAATAATGCACAGGAAAAGGGAACACAACTTCAACATAAGTGTTCTGGGATGACATAGGGAACATATGACAGAGCCCCCACCCCTCTAAAAGAGAGGCTTCCAGACACTCCACCTCAAACAAGAAATACAAAACAAAAATCCAAGAGGGTGGTGGAGCAGAGGTGGAACAGGGGGAGGGATGGAGGGCCAGGCACATGGAGGTGGGCCTGGAAACCAAGGCAGAGCCGGCAGTTCAGGGAGCCAGGGCGGAGCAGGGAGAGCGGGGAGCCAAGGCAGAGCAGGCGAAGCTGAAGGTCACCAAGGTGGAGCAGAAGGAGAAGGAGACCACCAAGGTGGAGCAGAAGGAGAAGGAGACCACCAAGGTGGAGCAGGCAGATCTGGAGATCAGGAGGCCATGGTGGAACAAAGACAGGGAGCCCAGAATGTTTAAGGACAGCCTCCATGACCGTAACAGAGAGCACAGAGATTTCTGTGGTGGCAACAGAGCCGACACAGGGTATAGAGAGTTCAAAAATGGCCTCAATGGCCGTGGCAGGGAGCACTGAGTTCAGAGCTCCGCAACCATAATGGAGCTGTTGGAGATAGTTCTGAGACAGCCTCCATGGCTGTGGCGGACACCGCTGCCTCGGGGGAAGTCTGTGGGGCCCAGACACACAAAATGGAGGTTTCCATTACTGGGGGCACCGAGGAGAAAGGGAAGACCTCCGAGACCACCGGGCTTGGGGGCACTGGGATCGTCGGGCTAGAGAGTGCTAGGACCGCTGGCATCAGCGGTGGATCCACCACACTGGATGGCAGACTTGTCCGCCATGAGACGGATCCAGTGGCTGGGATGTGTTGGTCTGTGGGTTCAGTGGTGAACCAAGCTGTGGCCGTTGGAGCTTGGGCCGTGTAGGAGATTGCCCCAACTTTGCATGATTTAAATATTCTCCTCTCATACATTTTGCATCTGAAAGGGAAACCTCTACAAATGCATATGCAATAAGGCCAGCTGTGTCCATGCCATTTCATTGCTAATTGTTCACTGTGTCTTTAGTGAATCCTGACAGTAGTTTTTTTAATGCCAAAAGAGGGTTTGCACTGGTGCAAGCTGTTGGCTCAATATGACCAAAGAGAATGTCTCGGTTACTCAGTAACCCTAGGGAACTAGATGCTGCGTCAATGGCTGACGCTATGTAGGATGCTTCTAAATGTGACATGCACATGGACCAGGTACGTGCCAGCCAATATCGTGGCACAGCCACTGGAGATTTACCCTGGAGATTTGAGTCCTTGTGCTGGTACCTAATGCCATGTCTAAATTCCTGCCATCTTTGCACGACCCACACACAGTAATCAAACGTGTCAGACCACAACTTCTGGCTACGCTAAACCGGAGTTTGTTTGGGCTTTATGTCAAAGTGATGAAATATCATCCCCAAGCTCCTCTAAACATCCCACAGGCTCATGTGTAGAAGTCGACTCACACACCTGGTCAGATTGAGCGGCGACTTTCTGTTGTGGGCATAGGCATTGGCTCAGGGTCCTTGGCGGGCGTTAGCGTGGGCTCCAGATCTGCGGTGGGCTCAGGCTCGCCATGGGCGAGTGCTCTGGCTCTGCAGTGGCCATTAACCCTGGCATCAGCTGAGGGTAGGCAAGCACACTGCAGACATAGCAGGATTGCCTCTCTCCAGGTTCCTCTTCCCAAATCAGATAAGTTAAGGGGGCTGTAATAGTTCGCCCCCATCCAATATAGCGATTTTAATGTTTCATCAACAAAGTTGGGTTGCAGAGCAAGTCGAAAAGAATGACAAAGGTGAAGATTTGAAATAAATAAATAGTTCAGTCATGACAACTCTCGGAGTGAATAGATTTCACCCAGCACTTAAATAAATAAAGCTACGTGGATTAGGAAGTACCTCTGATTGGTTGGTGTCACAGTACTGGAAGAACCAATCAGCGATTGTTAGAGTTTCATGACTGAACTTTATATTTATAATATAACAAAATAATATCGCAAAGCAAAGCAACAGCGTGTACTTAAACACGAACAACACCAGACAATGACTAAACAGAATCGAAGGCATAAAGTGTAAATAGGGCCTTAGTGTCTATGAAAACGAAATAAAAACAAACTAAACGTGACAGACCTATCATCACATCTGCTTTCAAAATTTATTTAGCACATAATTATTTAGCTCATTCTCAAAACCATTGAAGCCCTTAGTAATTGCTTTTATTGCTATAAAAAATTATTGTGTACATCCGTGGCCATTTGCATAAACTGCTTAGACTCTTACAAGATAGTCATCTATTTTTTTTTTTTTTTTCTTTAAGTCTGGTCATAACTTAAACAGGTAGATTAGTCTAACTTGAATGGAAAAGTAAGACTGATTACCCCTCGACTAACTGCTAGTTGGTCAAACTAGTTCTTAAGACTCAGTCTTAACATTTTGCATCTGGCCACTGATGATAAACAAACATAAACAAACACTATAAATTAACGTGCCACATATACATTTTCCCCTTACTCACAGCTTTCCAAGTCTAGCATGCATTCCTGTTCATCCATGGGGTATTTGGTGAGGTCCATGTCACATGCAACTGTAGATGTAATTCTGAAAGGGAAAACATCACGATAAACATTTCGAACATGGAGCAGGTCACAGAGGAGAAATAAACCATCTGTTAAGACACTGGACAGCTTGTAAAATATGTGATCCTTTTAAAATAATATTGCTGTCTTTCTTCAAGGGAATTGTTGGATAAATGCAATTTTTATCAATGTATTTGTACATATTGGTAATGAAATAATGAACAGACCACTTTGCACATTATGGCTGTAATTATAAACATTAGTGTTGTGAATGTGATTTGACTTTTTTACTTAAATTTTCTTCCCCTTTACAGTAAACTGTCAACATTCTAGCTTTGCTGTTCTGCCAATTATTGGCAATACAAAAACACAAACTAATTTGAAACACATTTAAAACATGCCCACGAACCGACTGCTGTAGAGAATGACTCCATCAGGCTGCAGGCGTATGAGTTTGTTCTCCACAGTAACATCATGAAACCAGGCTGATTTGGCGTTAACAATGAATGTGTCTGGTACCCAGAGTTTGTCTACGAAGCGGCTGTCCAGGCCCAGAGTTTTGTTCGTGTGGTTGTAGGACAGACGGTCATCTCTCCAACTCTGCCGCAGAAATACTGTCATGGTGTATTCCTGTCAACACAAATGCACACAAACAAAACATCTACGGTTTTATGTTGTTGACTTATTGATGTGTATTGTCCTTATTTACAGACAAGTTTACTTTAAATCAAAAGATAAATAAGCCACTATGCATTACAATGATTTTACCATGACTATGGTGTGTAAACCCCCTTAACAGTGGTAAAATCAATCATTAATATAGATGATAATAGTAATTATCATTATTATTATAGGAATTATCAGGGCCAAGCACACAAACTGCTGAAATAACCAATTAAAAAAAAAAAATTGGACATGATCTTAGGCAAAATGGATGAAAAACTATAAATACAATCAATTGCAATCTTTTGCAAAATGGGTGTCGCTGTGACCAAACTGATGTGGTCACACAGAGTTTGGAGTCAATATGCCAGAACATTGCAGAGATACAGCCTCAGATTCAGTTTGGTACCATGCCATCAAATTAGTTGTTGGTTTGGTCTAGCAACACAAAATAACTTTTGTTAGCATGATCTGAAGATGGATTGACTAATCAACTTGAATTCCATATCTTTTTAACAGCATGATTTTAAGTTTTTTTTTTTTTTTTTCAATAATTAGAAGGTAATATGAGACAAGTTCACATTTTAAGCACAGGTGTACACATTTTAGTTTCAGTGATCACAGGTTTTGTAACTTGTGTGTCAGTGATAACAGGTGTATTCACTTTTGTTGCTTCGAGTTTCTACCTTGGGGTCTTTATTTTCATTATAGTATTTGCTTTTAACTGTTCAAAAGAAGAAATGCTGTACTTGTCAACTAGAAATAATGCTATTATTAAGAAGTGATAAAATGTTGAATCATTTGACATTATTATATTGCACTGGACTCGCTCCTACTGTTAATTTTACTTTTTATTCTGAAATTGAATCCACTCCATTTGGAAAAAAATATATATATATTTAAAGGATAATTTTAGCAAATGCAAAACCTGAAATTAGTTACATTAATGACAAAAATATAATTGTCCAATACAATAACCATACAAATCCAATATAATAAACCATAAATGTGAAATTGGGTGATTTTCAAACATTACCATGTTGGCTTCTGAGATATGGTCAATACTGGCTACTTCAATAGCCATGGAGACATTCACTGGGGGTCCTGTGAAGAGACGTGTGAGAAAATAAAATAAATGATCCATCTTCATCTAAATCAGTGGTTCTCAAATTTTTCTCAAAAACGTCCCCCTAAACCTTTAAAAAAAATCCCCTACCCCTCCTTCACCGTGTCTATACCTGATGCGAGTGGCGCAACATGACGCGACTAAATACAACAGTACCCATTATAATCAGTGATTCTGTTTACACTGGATGCAGTGCAATGCAACACGACAAATCCCAGACAGTAAACTGATTCCCGTTGTATTTATGGCATACTGTCCTGACACAAAGAACAAATGGATCTGCAGCGGTCGCTTTGTCGCGTCCAGTGTAGACAGCTTATATATATTAGTCTTGTCCTTGTCCCTGGACAGAACTGAGAGTTGAACTGGGTCAGGAAAGGACCTCGAGTCAGGACTCGAACTCGGATCACCTGAAGCGATATATGGCTCTGACATGAATGTCATGACTGAAGGTGCCTCAATATAAAAATTTGGTATGTAGCTCCCAAAGCGACCGAGGACCTTTAATGCCTGGTTTATGCTTGATGCACATGGACATCTAATTACATATTAATATTTCACATTCATTGTTCTCGTTTGACTGATGAGCTCTTGCAATAATAAGCTAGTGTGCAGTTTGAATATAGTTTCATAAATAGCCAAGAAAATAAAGGCTAACCTGCCATATGTTGAGTATCAGTGGGTAACAGTTGAGTATATTATATATAGTCTGTCTGCTTTCTGGACTATACAAAGCACAACCCAAGTTACATCTCCCACAAAGACAAAAATGATGAATGTCATGAAACAATGTTTTCAAGTACATTCATTTTATGGTTTATGTATGAAATGTTTGGAAGGCAAAATCACATTAATGTTATGAAATAACAGCTATTAGTGACATGTACAATACATCATAAATTCAAATACAAACCTATTGTATAGTAAATAAAGCTACAAAACCTACCCCAACACTAAACCTAATCATTCCCCTTCAATAAAATTAAAAATGACTGTAAACACTTTTAAAAATAATAGTTCCAAAAAGGCAATGCAATAAAAGAATTTTTGGTTCCCCAAAGAATCTTTCAGTGAGAACATTTTTATCTTCGTGTGAAGAACATTTTAATAAGGAAGTGGCTATTTGCACAAAGTGAAAATAGCATATTTTCTTAGCAATAGATGCTATTTACACTAAAAGTAGCAGTTCTTTGCAATAAGTGCAAATAGTTGTTAGATGCTATTTATACTTATAAATAGAGGTAAATACCTCAGTATTGTTGTACATTAACAGGATGAAATTATAACATAGTGTAAATGATTATATTTATTAAAATTATTAAATGGATGCCACCTTATTGGGACAATAAAGCCTTCCCTACACCTACCTCTAACCCTACCTGATAAATATTTTATTAATAAACACTCGTTAGTCACTTTATTTCCACTTTTTTCAAATATTTTCTTCATTTTATTGAAAAAAAAAATGCCTTTCCAATCTGATATGTGATGGGGAAAAGGGAGAAGAGCAAGTTCGGCAAAAGGCAATTCAAACTTGAAACTAGGGAAGACAGACCGGCAGGCAGTTGCATAAAAATAGACACAGTTAAAGGGTTAGTTCACCCAAAAATAAAATTTCTGTCATTAATCACTCACCCTCATGTCGTTCCACACCCGTAAGATCTTCGTTCATCTTCAGAACACAAATTAAGATATTTTTGATGAAATCCGAGAGGTATATGACTCGTCCATAGACAGCAATTTAATCAACACTTTCAAGGTCCAGAAAGGTACTAAAGACATCGTTAAAACAGTCATGTGACTGCAGTGGCTCAACCTTAATGTTATTAAGCGACGAGAATACTTTTTATGCGCAAAAACAAAACAAAAATAACGACTTTATTCAACAATCTCTTCTCTTCTGTGTCATTCTCATACGTTGTTTACGTCCAGCGCTTCCAGGTTTTACGTCAGAACGACTCATTATTGGTCGGCTCCTGCATCAGAATCACATGCACGCGTCGTGCTGATCATGTGATCAGCGTCGGCCAATACTGAACGAAGGTCTTACGGGTGTGGAACGACATGAGGGTGAGTCATTAATGACAGAATTTCCATTTTTGGATGAACTAACCCTTTAAGACTGTGTCTAACTAGTAGTTAGCCAACCTTTTGGATTCAAATTAGACCAATCTTTTTATGTAACTGACTTTAAAAAGTTATGACCAGTCTTGAAGAAAAAAAAAAAAACTAACTTGTAAGACTAGTCTTTGTTCAGTTTTTGCAGCCGGCCACGGGTGAATTCCACCGGTTCTCAACTACAGTCTCATCCGACACACTCAGTTCAGTTCAAGGATCTCTCTCCCAAAGAGCTGATGATCTGAATCAGGTGTGAAGAGCGCAGCTGAGAACCACTGATCTATTTAATATGACCGGTACGCCTTCTCACTAAAAATAGACTAGAAATTAGGGCGCTGTTTTGGCAGGAACGCTTAGTGTGAGGTTTGTTCTGCAGAGGGGAAAAAATAAAAAATATTGATGGTTGAGCAGTGTAGTGCAATCCAACGTGATGATCTGTAGATGTCAAACTCACCTCCGATCCCTGGGCGAAAGTTTCGAGCATAACCTTTCATTAGATCATCCAGATTAGGCAACCAGGATATTTCAATGTCTGTGCCTACATAGTCACCAATATCACTCAGCATGGCCCTGTGGGACAAAACATAAACAAATGTACTTCACTTTCTCTTGAAAACAGTTTGTACAAATTTCTTTCAGGATTCTTTGATGAATAGAAAGTTCAAAAGAACAGCATTTATCTGAAATAAATGTCTTTACTGTCACTTTTGATCAATTTAATGCATCCTTTCTGAATAAAAGTATTAATTTCTTTAATTTTTTTTCAAAAAAAAAATTCTGACCCCAAACTTTTGAACGGCAGTGTAAAACTTTCTATTTCAGATAAATATACATATGAGAAAGACTGTCTCAGTTGACATGCATAACAACATTCTGCAAGACATGGCCTTGTACAATTCAAGGTAATCCATTGGTCTAAACAAAAACTCCAGATTTGAAGGGTCTGTATCTGGAAATATCTTGAGTTTTTGTTTAGACCAATGTAACCGATGTGATCGCTGTGGGCTTGAACTCATATGCTCTGGAGCTGCCCAAAGTTATCAAACTACTGGAACAGTGTTTTTCTGGCTTTATCAAGAATATTGCATAGGCCTATTGATTTAGATCCCTTGATGGATGTTCTTGGAAGTGTAGTATCTAACATTAACGTTAAAAACGGTGAGGAACGTAGCAGCAGATCCTTTAAGTCCTGTAAGTTGCGAGGTGGAGCCTCCATGGATCAGACTTGTTTGTTCAGCACATCCCACAGATGCTTGACTGGATTGAGATCTGGGGAATTTGGAGGCAGAGTCAACACCTCAAACTCGTCGTTGTGCTCCTCAAACCATTCCTGAACCATTTTTGCTTTGTGGCAGGACACATTATCCTGCTGAAAGAGGCCACAGCCACCAGGGAATACCGTTTCCATGAAAGGGTGTACATGGTCTGCAACAATGCTTAGGTGGTACATGTCAAAGTAACATCCACATGGATGGCAGGACCCAAGGTTTCCCAGCAGAACATTGCCCAAAGCATCACACTGCCTCCGCCGGCTTGCCTTCTTCCCATAGTGCATCCTGGTGCCATGTGTTCCTCAGGTAAGCAACGCACACGCACCCGGCCATCCACGTGATGTAAAAGAAAACGTGATTCATCAGACCAGGCCACCTTCTTCCATTGCTCCGTGGTCCAGTTCTGATGCTCACGTGTCCACTGTTGGCTCTTTCGGCAGTGGACAGGGGTCAGCATGGGCACCCTGACTGGTCTGCGGCTATGCAGCCCCATACGCAACAAACTGTGATGCACTGTGTATTCTGACACCTTTCTATCAGAACCAGCATTAACTTCTTGAGCAGTTTGAGCTACAGGAGCTCGTCTGTTGGATCGAACCACACGGGCCAGCCTTCGCTCCCCACGTGCATCAATGAGCCTTGGCCGCCCATGACCCTGTCGCCGGTTCAACACTGTTCCTTCCTTGGAGCACTTTTGATAGATACTGACCACTGCAGACCGGGAACACCCCACAAGAGCTGCAGTTTTGGAGATGCTCTGACCCAGTCCTCTAGCCATCACAATTTGGCCCTTGTCAGACTCACTCAAATCCTTACGCTTGCCCATTTTTCCTGCTTCTAACACATCAACTTTGAGGACAAAATGTTCACTTGCTGCCTAATATATCCACCCACTAACAGGTGCCGTGATGAAGAGAGAATCAGTGTTATTCACTTCTGTCAGCGCTCATGATGTTATGCCTGATCAGTGTATAGTGTGTTTTCATTTAACAATACTAGCATGAAGATTAAACATACTAAATTTGAAAAAGAAAGCTGCACCAACACACTCAAATCTAAAGAGGAACGTAATAAAACATTTGGAGCTAGAGAAAGTGTAATTATCCCTGAAAAAAAAATAAATAAATAATGATATCATATAATTAAACAAAGAACATCATACGTATTGCTTGCCCAACACTATGTAAAGTATGCACTACTACTATAGCTAAGATACAAACTCTACATAAAAAATTATCGAAGATTTAAAAAAAAAACAAAAAAAAACTATAAGTCAGAGAAAGTAGCATGTTATACCGTACTACAAGCTGCATGGAAAAAGTATTTATATTTTTTATTGTGCAAAACATTAAAAATAGTAAGCTGTAATCTGTAAGGTGTTCAAATATCTTTAAAAGAGCCAATACAAATTAAATTATATTGTCATTATAGTGTAAATCTTATTGTGTGTTTTTTATTATTATTTCTTGGATGAAACAGCAATTATATGTATAATCAATGGTCAATTACCAGCATTGACAACAAAGCTGTCACTGCAGCACAATATTTGCAATTATTTGCAGCATATTCATTTGTATGGAAGCCCATTTCCGCCACTAAATAAGAATACAAAAAAGGTCTGCACTCTGAAGCACTTTAATCATGGTACAGGAGATAAGTTGACAAACGTTTCGGCTCTTCACCTTCATCAGTGTAACAATTTCACTCACTCTCAATAATAATATAGAAAATGCACTACAAATCCTCAGGTGATCATGTTCATAATTAAAGCAATCAGATAATCAGTCCACAGACTCCAGTTTAAGTCCATCTGAAACAACAAATCACAATTAAGGACAATACTAGGAATAATCACATCTGGCAAAAAAATAAAAAATAAATAAATATAATATAACAACAACAACGACCACATGAACTCCAGAATAGCTCCATCATATAAAAAATAAATAAATAAATAAATAAATATTGGGAACAATAACACATCAGGCAAAATTGCCGTTCATAAACACTGTACCCAAAAAAAATAAAAAAATAAATAATAATTATAAAAAACAAGAAAGATCGTAATCTTCATTTAAACCTACAGGAGACATGGTTTTTAAATTAAACATCCAAAAAGCTTCTCTTCTCAAGAGTTTATTATCAATGTCACCACCACGGCGGGAGTGAGTTGTTCAATACGATGATTAAATTCAATGAAATGTCTAGCAATCGGAGAGGTTACGTCTTGTCTGCGAATGGCTGATTTATGTTCACTTACTCGAATCCTCAAAGGTCTTGATGTTTTTCCAACATATACCAATGCACATGGGCATTGGAGTAGGTAAATCACATTCTTACTTGAACATGTTATACATGATTTTATATGAAATACTCTTTGTGTGGAAGAGCACGTGAAACTTTTACAGTTTAAAATTGAAGAACATGATGTACAATTTCGACATGGAAAACAATTTACTGAAAACGGCGCTTTTTTTGTTTTCTTTGGTCGTTATTTAATAATTGACTTATTTTGGAATTTTTAACTTTATCGAACGCTGATTTAAACCAAGTATCCTCTTGAGCTAAAGCGATTGCTGAGAATTTCGGATTGTTCATCAAATTCTTCTTCTGAAGCGCAAATGCGTCTTAATCTATAGACTTGGCTTAAAGGTAAACCTTTTTTCAACGGTAACGGATGATGACTATCAGATTTTGGATATCAAAACATCTAAAAAGTGAATAGAAAACAAATCTTTTTCAACTGAAAATGTGATGGAGTCTAATCTAGAGTTCAAAAACAAAACAAAATTATGCAGCTCCTCTTCACTTCCCCTCCAAATGAGGAAACAATCGTCGATGTACCTTGCCCAGTACTTGATGCAGTGCCCAAAAGGGTTCTTAATTGTGATTTGTTGTTTCAGATGGACTTAAACTGGAGTCTGTGGACTGATTATCTGATTGCTTTAATTAGGATCGTGATCACCTAAAGATTTGTAGTGCATTTTCTATATTATTATTGAGAGTGAGTGAAATTGTTACACTGACGAAGGCAAAGAGCCGAAACGTTTGTCAACTTATCTCCTGTACCATGATTAAAGTGCTTCAGAGTGCAGACCTTTTTTGTATTCTTATATTGATATATAGGTATCAGCACCTAACTAGCTGGGAGAGCGCGGTGAACGCTTTGATTGGCCCACTAAATAAAAAAATAAAAACAGTAATTGCGACTTTTTATCTCACAATTCTGACTTTTTTTCTCACAATTCTGATTTTTTTTTTCTCACAATTGCGAGTTATAAAGTCACAATTCTGAGATATAAACTCGCAATTGTGTGATATAAAGTCACAACCGTGAGAAAAAAAGTCAGAATTGCAGAATTGAATTCTTTTTATCTCGCAATTGCAACTTTTTATCTCGCAATTCTGACTTTATGACTCACAATTGTGACAAAAAAAGTCACAATTCTGAGATAAAAAGTCGCAGTATTTTTTTATTTAGTGGCGGAAACGGGCTTCCATACATTTGGTTAACCAAAGGGTTTATAGTTAACTTTTAAAAAGATGTAAAAAATATGTGAAACCCTGTGAAGTGAAATAAAAAGGCAATGACTTCTGTTGTATCCTTTAGTTATTCATAGGAAAGCATTCACTTTTTTAAAGATTTAATCCATACCCATTATTTTTAATGATCATTTTATGTTACATTTTTGGGGTATTTTATGGTAATTTTTTGACTCACGGCATATTGATAAAATGCCTTTTGTGTCCCATGGCAAATTAAACTGAAAGGGGGAAAATTTATTATATTTTAAGTGTAAAAGTTCCTTTAGGAGCCAAATCACACAGACACAACAGGGTGAACATGTTTGAGTGTTTTGATGACAGCATATAGTATTGTGATGCACGTTCCTGCTGTAAAAATACAAATATATAACCTGAAAAAACAATATTACTTATTACATACACTAAAACAATCTTTTTCACAACGTGAAAAAAAAAAAAAAAAAAAATAGCCTACAACATAGTTGTGTTTGTTGGGATGGTCCTAAAATAGGCGTGTATAGATTAGGCCTATAAATATGTTCACATTTTTGATTTGAAGATGTGAACTACAGTCATGTTTTCGTTAGATTCATCCCCCAAAAAAGAACTGAAAAGCTCCTAAGTAATAAGTGGACTGAACACAAGGGGGCAAAAGACCCTATAATGTGTTGACATGTTTCTACAAGTGAGATGAACTGTGAACTGCACATCAATCTAAAGACAGAGACGGGTGTATGTGCGTGTACAAATAAATACATGCACCTTTTAGTCTGTAAGAAAAAGAGCACCTCACGGAAATGTACAGAATGTTTATGATAGCATTAAATCTATACATAACCACAACGATCTATTTATAAACCAAAGGACGCGCACGTGAAAAACTGCCCCATTTCCAAGCAACAATGTGAATATGAGATATAAGCTTACTGTATGTGAATATATAATGATAAGCAGGCGCTTTACAGATACAATAACCTATTACTCAATATGTTTATGATGTCCACGAGAATGAAGACTTTTAGCTAAAATTATAGTCAAATCTACATGTTTAGCATTAAGCTTGTCACTTAACAACGGGTATACTCCTTTCTGTGTCATGTTGGAGGCTTATGCATATGATGAAGCTCACTGGAAATATCAACCTAAAAGATGGTTGTTCACAGATCAGATGCGTTCATTCACTGCTTAAAGCCTTTTGATAAAGATTTTACTCAATGAGCAATATATTGGAAATCAAATAAACTGCGCTCTGTACTCAGAGATATGTGTGCGCGTGTATGAACGTGTCTGCAGCATCCTCATCCTCATCCTGACGTGAAGGACACGCGCATCTCACCTGCTCATTCTGTTCCCCCCGATGAACACAAACCAGAAGATCGTCACGGCGAAACTCAATGCATCCATTTTGCGCAAAGATGGTTCGGACTGAAAGCAGATCAGGCAGATTCAAATATCCCGGTTTTAACCGCCTCTTGGGAGAATCGCAGGTAAATTATGATCCAAAAAATGATCCATATTTTAGCCTGTGTCTTATCCCGACTGCGGAGAAAACGACACACAAATCTCGCTCTCAGATATCTCTCTCACCCTCTCTAAAGTCTGAACCATCACGAGGTCCGTTAAACCGTTTCTTGAACGAATCGTTCTTATGAGTCGGCTCGTTTGAATGATTCTGTCGAATTGGCCAACCGATTCGCCAAGCGTTCGTGAATCTCTCGACTAGCCTATAGGCAGAACTGCTTAGTACTTACTGAATGCTGTACAGCTACAGTATACTGGCTACTAAAAAAAACTTCCCTTACACTTTGCAATGACATCTCTTCTCTGATGACAATAGCTAACCTCTCCCCTCAAGCAACCTAACGCTACCTGTCACATGACATCGCAGCAATAGCAAACCGTATATGGGCCATTTTACAGGATTGGTGCAAACTGCTGTCCCACAGCCAAAAAACACATTTAAAAAACATTTAAGTATTCAAATTTTAGATGTTTACTAAGATCCTTCTATTATCTATTGAATCTCACAATACAATTTAAAATATCAGTAAGCTTAATATATATAAAATCATCATTTATTGGGTACTTTCAATTGGGAGGTGGATGACCCTAACCCCTAAATTTCAACTTGTGAAAATGATATTGAAATAATTTTTGCAATTTTTTCATTGTTGTTTTTAAAAAAAAAAAAAAAAATATATATATATATATATATATATATATTTTATTTTTAAATCATGAAACTTTATTTTTTTAAAAATGTGTCCCGCATTGTCATGTCACTACCGAAACAGTGTATGATATAGTCCATTGGCTGAGACTGATTTTAACACACTTCTACATTTATGATCAGGAAATATTCCTGTGTCCCTCCCTCTCATAGCCTCTCTTTCATAGTAGATAGGTCCATCATTTTGAGTTAAATGTGTTCAAAAGTCTGAAAATCTGTGTGTAACTTTAAGAAACGTCACTACCAAACACCTTTTTTCTGCAATTAAGCAAGCTTTTTTGCGTGTTATTCTATAAAATTGAGTATTTGTGTGTACAACTGTTCAGATCTGTGCTAGCTAACCATGTGCTGATTAGCATCTATGAGCTAGGCTCAAAAGTATCTAAAATTGTCACTACCGAAACAGTCACGACTGAAACGTGGTGAAGTTTCGGCTGTGACATCGTTTTTTTGAGTGTTATTCGATAAAATTTAGTTTGTTTTCTGTGTACAACTGTTCAGAACTGTGCTAGATAACCATATGATGATTAGCATCTATGTGCTAGGCTCAAAAGTATCGAAAATTGCCACTACCGAAACAGTCACGACCAAAACAACATAGTTTTTTGGGTGTTATTCCATAAAATTTAGTTTTTATGTGTGTACAACTGTTCAGAACTGTGCTAGCTAACCATGTGATGATTAGCATCTTTGGCTAGGCTCAAAAGTATCTAAAATTGTCACTACCGAAACAGTCACGACTGAAACATGTGGTGAAGTTTCGGTAGTGACATCATTGTTTTGGTAGTGACAAAAGGGAACACATAATCGTTTATTTGGGGGAAATAAACAAAATTTTAGTACAGTTATGCAAATCATTAGAATTTTAGTATGTTTTATTATGCAAATCATTAGTGTTTTAGTATGTGAGTTCAAATTGTGTAATGTGATGTGGTCACTACCAACACATTACTGTCACTACCGAAAATGTGCAGTCACGAACGAAACATGGGATGTTTTGTCAAAAATAAAGTATATTGAATTATCAACAAAGATGTTATTCACTGTTAGACATTTTATTGTATTTTTGCGGTAACTTACTGGCAGCACTGTTGCCAGTAAGTTACTGTAACTGCCTCTGTACAGTAGCTTACCGCAATTTTATTTTACAGTATGATGCCCTTACCGCATTTTCTTTTTACAGTACAATACCCTTACTGCAACTTATTTTACAAAATCATTATTTAAAATATTTTATGAATGCTATTAAATTTAATGAATTCAAAATACGTGACTTGAGTCCATTTACATAAGAATATGTTTTATTCACTGTCACTATCAATTACATCCATTTTATTAAAAAAAATAAATTAACTGAATTCATAACAAATCAAAGCAGAGATCATGATAAAATGACAACAAAAAGCATGAACAAAACATCGCAGTTGGTCTTGGATGGCCTCCATACTGGTACACCACTGGTGGCTGATCTGAAACAAAACAGAGGGAAAATGTGTGAGAAATGGTCATGAGTTTCTCATCTAAATTTGCTCATGGACAGACGAAGTAACAACTTGTGCAACAGCAGTTATTCTTATTTATTAGTTATATCTATCTATTTAAGCCAGCGAAAGCACTGGTAAAGTCATGCAGCTGGTTAGCTTCATAGAAGGCCTTCCCCTCAATGCTGACCATCCAGTGGGTCGCAGACATCAGACTACTCTTTAAACAAAGGCATCTTCATCTAAATTGTTGCATGTAATAGAATTCTCAACAACTATTTATCATACATGATCACCCATGGTGTGATAGGCAGCGTCACCTCCTGCTCATCTGACATCTTGGTCGAGGTTGGCTGAATAAATAAATAAATAAATAAAAGTCTCTCAGATATTGCAAATAATTAAATACTTGCATCTGTACATACTTGCATGTGCCTAGTTTTTAGTTTTTGCGTGGTGACTTTGCGATGAAAGATGTCTGTTTCTCCGTCTGTTCCTCAGTCTCTCTGTTTTCTGGTCACTGGCTGTATATGATCTGCATATAAAATAATGTATACATATTTTTAAGTGCATGCACTGAATCGTTTTGTCATGTTATGCAGAGGCATATCCCACATGAGACTATAAAACAATCACAAGATAAAAATGGATGCCAAATAGGCAGAAATGTAGGCAGTTGTTTTATTGTTGAAATAATAAAATGTTATGCATTACAAGATGTGATGATAAGATCACATAATGCATCTGATAGTTAGTCAAACATACTTACAAAGCCTGAGTGCAGTGTCTTTTAAAAGAGCCTTTGGGGTGTAGTTAGCTCCTGTTGACACAGGCAAAAGAGAGAAAAAGAAGAAACATTATTATTTTTCATCAATGATTATTCACTAATGATATTATGTCATGATGAACATGACAAATCACAGATATAGGAAGACTGCTAGATTGATCACTTACACAATCAGATAAAAAAACAACACTGAATGTATATAAAAAATAAATTCAAATTCAATCCAAAAATTATATAGGCCTATATATATTTTAGGAGCGGGAATGAGAGAGAGCAAGACCCTTTGAGAAAACGTGCTGACGTCACACATTTAACGTTATTCATTTAACTGACGATTAAAATATACCACAACTGGCCGTAAAAAAAGACGTAAAACCATTGTTCGTGTAAATACTAGACTGGATACATATACTGAAAAAGGAATGCAGTCAAATGTATGACCATTTAATGGGTTTCATATGAAAGCGGCAGTTTTTGAGGGAAACCATCAGTTCCCTCAGGTTGTTCTCTTAGTAATAGCCTATAATTACATCTTATGTACTTTCTTCATATATTTAGCTGTATTTAGTTGATATTGGTAATGGTTTACGTTGTAAAAGTAATTTATAAAAGACATTTGTTCAAAATTTGTTAAGTAAAAAGTAAATAATAAATATGGTATTTTACTGGGCTTTTTTGCGGTAAGTAACTGTAAAATTCCGAAAATCTGTAAAGAGTCCGAAATTCGCGTCCGAAATTTTCGCACGTTAAAAAAATAAATACGACCTCACGTTGTGTCAATCACGTTTACACACTGCCTCCGAAACTTTCGTCCGTCATAAAAAAAAATTCGGATCAGGTTCGATTTTCTGCGTTTTGCGCATCCGTGGCACGCATTTTGAGAGACGTTTTGACAATTCAGAGCCACCGTACAAGCGAACGCCAAAATCCCGAATGCTATCTGACAAGTTGATCCACGTCGTCTACAGCACAAAACAGCAGCACTGTATGACAAACAAAGTGCAGAAAGAGACAGAATAAAGATAGAGTGTGCCAGTATCGCTAGCAAAGCATCAAACTGAGCCACTGACATCCTGAAGTAAACTCTGAATCGTTCTCACCTCCTTGATGAGGTGAACTCTCCTTTCTCTCTACGCAATCTCGGAATTGGATGGACCCAATATTTCCTCTTTCTTTTTCTCTTTTTAAGAAGAGAGAGGACAACTAAATCATGCTCACTGCTTGAAGACTCCATTTTGTATTGTTTTGCGAATTTTTTTCGCAACGGATTTATTAATACGCATCGGACTCAGTGTGCAAGGTCTCTGTGCGTGACAAATTTTTAGGATCACGAATACGAAAAAACGCATACGAAAATTTCGGACTCAATCAGTGTGCAAAGGCCTTAACACTATAGTGTTTGGTTCAATGTGTATTTAAACTAATGAATCCTTAACTTTGAAATCAGTATGATAAACGTTATGCCTTTTACAAAGAAAGATTGGATTCAAAATACAACAAATCTCATAAAAATATTAATAAAATTGTTATTGATTTACCTGTGAAAACTTTTTTTTTTTTTTTAAATAGCAAAAAATATATTTACAATGTAGATGTAAACAAAATCTTAATAGGTCAATGTAACCCTTCTTATTAAATTATTTATCATTGTGTTTCGGTAGTGACAAATTTGGGGAGAGGAAAAATATTCCAAAACTTTCTGAAAATACAATATGAGAATTAACTGCACAATCACTAGAAATGTGAACTTGGATATTATACAATTTGCATACATACAACATTTGTGGAAAAATACTTTTTTTTTTTTTTTTCAAGATGTTTCCAACTCTGAGTTTGAACCAATTCTGTAGAATGGCCCATATAATCAATCTGGGTTCATTTATTTCAAATATAACCATAGAGGCTATATAAAAAATATAGGACATACAAAGAGAAATGTCAGTGTACCAGCAAAATAATTGACACAACGTGCAATACCAGCCCAGTTCCTAAAGTGGGAACAGTTTTGATCGTTGAATTGAAAGTTCCGGTTCAGCAAAACTAACCGTTCGAACGAACCGATACATTTGAATGAATCAGATTTCCCACATACCTCTACTAGCCGCGACTCCCTCCTCTTCGTTCACATCAGATTAAAATCCCCCGCTCGCGGAGGCTGCGAGCACCCGCACGATAAAACATTGTTCTTATGTAACATCAGCCCTGCTTTACTGTCATCTGTATCTCACCGTGAATGCTTCTTATGAAGAGGTTTGTAAGGCATCAAACACGCATTTTACCCACGTTTATAGATTGGGTTTTGTTCAATCATTTGCACTATACGACTACTGTTTGCTTTGTTTGTAACCAGTCTGATGAGTTTTGTTGTGTTGTCTGACATACAGTATAATGGCCATGAGCTTATAGGACTGAAATGATGTAATGGTGTGTTCAGTGACGTTTATTGCATAAGCTCTTCTAGTAAATGACTTGCATGACTAAAGCTGAATATTTAGTCACATCGCCATAAGAAACCCTTCATGCTATAAACCATGTTTGTGCTTAACTTTCAATCTGATTAAGAACAGTATAGTCAGCTGTATCAGCAAAACAGGCCAAGTGTTTAATAAGCTGTTGTTCTGGGAGTTTGTAGCTGCCGAGGGAAGAGAAAAAGAGAAGACAGTAGAACAGAGATGGATTGAGATGGGTTAGTTAATGAAATGTGGTCCTCCGACACACACACGCATGTTTTATGGGGACTTTCCATAGACATAATGGTACAAACTGTATATTATATCCCCTAAATCTACCCATCACAGAACACTTTTTCAAAAAACATTGCTTAGTATAAGCTGTTTTCCTCATGGGGACCAAATAAACGTCCTCACAAGGACAGGGATTTCGGATATTGCCATCTTTGTGGGGACATTTTGTCCCAATTATGTAGGCTTACCTGAACCACACATTTGTTCTTTTTGTACCCCGCCCTACATTTGTTCTTGTTCCAGAAGCCGTTTCACTCTGATATATGTCAGAATAGGGAAGAAAAGACTAGCACAACTTCTGTTTATGCCGACTTTAAAGGAACACTCCACTTTTTTTGAAAATAGGCTCATTTTCCAACTCCCCTAGAGTTAAACAGTTGAGTTTTACCGTTTTCGAATCCATTCAGCCGATCTCCGGGTCTGGCGGTACCACTTTTAGCATAGCTTAGCATAGTTCATTGAATCTGATTAGACCGTTAGCATCTCGTTTAAAAATGACCAAAGAGTTTCGATATTTTTCCTATTTAAAACTTGACTCTTCTGTAGTTACATCGCGTACTAAGACCGACGGGAAATGAAAAATTTTACTATACTATCTATCTACTATACTATCTATATCTATACTATACTATCATTGCACCTGCTGCACCCATGGTACGGCAGCAAAGTTCCTTGATTATTACGCCGGAATGAGAGTATAGTTCCTAGTCATGTCGGCCTAGAAAATCGCAACTTTTCATTTTCCGTCGGTCTTAGTACGCGATGTAACTACAGAAGAGTCAAGTTTTAAATAGGAAAAATATCGAAACTCTTTGGTCATTTTTAAACGAGATGCTAACGGTCTAATCAGATTCAATGAACTATGCTAAGCTATGCTAAAAGTGGTACCGCCAGACCCGGAGATCGGCTGAATGGATTCGAAAATGGTAAAACTCAACTGTTTAACTCTAGGGGAGTTGGAAAATGAGCCTATTTTCAAAAAAAAAGTGGAGTGTTCCTTTAAGCAACAGGCACAAGGCTGTGCTATATTATAGTCACAGCAGACAGTCTTTTCTTCCCTGTTGTGACCTAAATCCAGGTGAAACGCTTCTGGAATAAGAACAAATGTAGGACAGGGCTTGATTTTGTCTGTGGGGAATTGATTGGATGGTTGTGGTTTGCTATTGGTGGATCTCATGTGAGTGACAGGTTGCCCCGCCCTCGTCATCAGAGATGTCGCTGCAAGAGGGAGGGGAAGATATTCTGATTCAAAATTGCACATGAATTTAAAACAATAATGATGTGCACGGAGAAATAATTTATAATAAAAACTGCAATATTCCATAAAAAAACAAAAACAAGAATTGTCTCATTTGATTTCATGGTGACTTTAAGGAAACAGCTCTTTGACTCATAAAAGGTTTTGTGAATAGGACAACACAGGCATGTTGTTTACTTGCAGCCACTACATTTCCCAAGGTGCAGCGCGAATCTGTTGCCATGGAAACACAACAACAGAAGGCTTGCTCTCTCACGCTGTCGGTTTGACACGCTGCGACTCCAGAAAGTTGACAGGAAAAAGTAGGTAATGTGTGCAAATTCTGTAATACGAATATCTTTTTAGGCAGTGGATATGGCGCGTGTGCAGAGAACCAGCCAGACAAATGCTAATAAACACGACTTCACGGGAAACTTTGTAATATCAAATATGACGGCTAATCCTCATAAACCCCTTTTTAATATTATTTATTTTCTTATCTGCATATGGCGATTGATTATTAGGCCTAATGAATATAACGTTAGACCCTTTTCACAGACTGATGACGCGTTTTAACGGTCATCAATATCGTAAATCCTGCAAAGTTTTTTATATTTTCATTTTTTAAAAAACGTATGTACATTTATAACAATATACTTAGTATTATATTACCTTTGCATCAAATTACAAAAAACTAGTTAACGCTGCTGTGAGGGTGTTTCTAATACAGCAGCAATGGGAGTGACAGTAAAAATGACATCTTTCTCTCTTCTGACTGCCGTTATCAATCGCTCTCTCTCTTTTCCTCTTTTTGAAAGTTGTGAAAACACTATTGTGGAGTTTTTCTTTTGCTATTTGAGCAAATGGAAAAACAAAAAATATATTTAATGTATTCTCTCATTCACCGCTATAGAATTTTACCCAACTATGACGACTTCCGCTTCTGAGAAACCCGGAACGTGCTCATAACGTTCTAGAAAGGTTCTCTCAAAGTTATGAACAAACGTTTTTCTAGTAACGTTTGAACGTTCTTTTTGAAGTTATGGTATTTAATAATGTTATAAAAACAAACAAAAACATTATTTATACATTTATATACGTTTTTTTCCTGAAATGTTTTAGTTGAAATGTTTTATACGTTTCTCCGAAACGTTCCCATGATGTTTGCAAAATTATGAAATGGTCATTTTGTTCCCTTAAAGGGATAGTTCACCCAAAAATGAAAATTATCCCATGATTTACTCACCCTCAAGCCATCCTAGGTGTCTATGACTATCTTCTCTCAGACGAACACAGAGTTATATTAAAAAATATGCTGGCTCTTCCAAGCTTTATAGTGAAGGGGGCGTGAGATTTTGAAGCCCAAAAAAGTGCATCCATCCATCATAAAAGTAATCCATACAACTCCAGGGGGTTAATAAAGGCCTTCTGAAGAAAAGCGATGTGTTTTTGTAAGAAAAATATCCATATTTAAAACTTTATAAACTATAATAACTAACTTCCGGCAAACGGTCGTATACATCGAGTTACGGCGGAATGGAAGGTTAGCAAAACATTCTTGGATCATATTTTTGTTATCTGGGTTACTCCTGCAGGTCACGTGGAGATGGCGAACAGTGCTGATCTCTCAACACCTACAACTGAACATGAGCCTCATAGTATTGGCACACACAGAGAAGGTAAAGACATGTACACACACACACACACACACAGAAGGTAAAAATGTACACACCCTGTACACACACACACACACATTAAGACCACCACAAGTTATTATTAGCAGGGCCATAACCACCATAGACACTGAGAGGGACAAGTCCCCTAATAATTAGAAATGGCCAAATTGTCCACACCAAACATTTGATATTCTTGATGTTGCTCTGCTGCACTCCATTACGCTCCGCTCTGTTTGATGTTATGATGACAAAAGGTTTTAAAACCCACATTTTAGGCTGCAATGTCTAAATGATTGAGAGCCAATCAAACCAAAGAAGGCGGGCCTTACTGTTCACAGAAGACGAGGGTGAATTCCAACGCGATGCTTTAATTTTAACGGTGAAAGAGTGCGTGGTAAGATGCAAGTAGCTAAACATATAATATTTGACAACATGTTTTTACCACCGACATTAATATCTAATGATGCAAACTACTTAACTTTTTTTTAAAATAAAATTTTACTTTTTTTGAATTGAAAATTTACATTATACATGTAGGCTAATTCATAACTGAATGTGACGAGACAAGATATGTTGGATATTTTAAAATAAACTATTATTAGCAAATAGTTTAAATTGATTAACTTCTCCCCCCCCCCCCCCTCCCTCAATGTTCAAAACATGGTTATGGCCTTGATTATTAGTAGTTGTAACATAATATATCAAATGTTTAATGTATTGCACAAGTTTTTTATGCCTGATGTTATATTTCCTTTAGAAGAAGGCACTGTGGATGACATCTTCAGGTTTGAGGATGACTTCCCTGATTGGTCCACAGGGTTTGACAGCTCTGAGTGGTAGGTGTTAAAATTCATGTTCATTATTTATTTTGATGTCTTTTTCATCACGGAAGCTACAACTGAGACTGTTTTCATGGATGTGGAGACATAAATGAATGGTTAAATTAATGAATTGTTAAAAAAAAAAGATATCTAATGCATCTATCAACTTATTTTGATTTTATAAACCATCAACGTATTTCATTTCTTTTTTTTTTTACTTATTTGATTAATATTGTTTTTTAAACACATTTTATCACAAATTAAATTTCACCACAAAGATGAATGACAATAATTGAACAAATAATAAAAAGTTCAAAGTATGGCAGGTTAACTGATGCATGCTGACATCCCTTAAGTAAATATGACATGTACACAATCACTCAAAAGTTTGGGGTTGGTAAGCATTTTTTATATTCTTTCAATAAAAGTCTCTTCTGCTGACCAAGGCTGCACTTATTTGAGTAAAAATACAGTAAAACAGGTTCTAGCATCATAGGTCCTCTTTAATGTTAATTTTGCTATTTAATGCCATATTTGCTTAATAAAATAATTAATTTCTTTCAAAAAAAAAAAAAAACCCTTACTTTTAATAAATATACAAACCTTTGAACAGTAGTGTTTATCTATTTCTGGCTCTTGTCTATCTTAAGGGAAGTGAGTGATGGTGAAGATGGAACTGACACAGGTGAGGAGAAGACATACACTGACAAAAAACGCATGTTCAAGCTAAAAGGGTTTCTGGGCCAACTGGACACCTTTTACCAGCAGAAGAGACTGAATTTGCTACAAGCCAGGTCCGTATCCTCATTTAGTGTTATAACGTGGCTCTTCCCATAACCATTAGCAGATAAATCTGCCACAACCTCTCAGGGTGGGAAGGTTTTTACACTGAATCTCTGCCTCCCACTGTGTTTTCAAATGTACATCATGGTGTGAGCACATGCCATAGAAAAGCTGTTGGGTAGGTGAACTGAGCAGTTCAGAGCTGTCAAGCTATAAACACAGGCTGAACGCCTTCTCCACTGAAAATAGTGCATTTGGGTAAACCTCAGAAAAACTGAATGAAATGTTTGGGTTATATTACACTCAAAAACAGAAGAAACCAATCAGAAATTCTATTTTGTATAAAGTATGAAAGTTTAATAACAAAAAGCAACCCTCCTTCCCCAAATTCTCATTACTGTAATGATCTAAAAAGATCTAATTCTCATTACCTTAAAAAATGTACAACTTTACAATTGTAAGTGCACGTCATGACAGTGTTTGCTGTACTGATACGCTGTTTTACAGTTATGAGAATGAGATTTTTTTTCTAATTCAGGGATGTAAACCGCTCACTTCTCAGAGAAATAATTTCACTTTCAAATTAAAAAATTAGCCCAAGCTTTACTCACCCTCAAGCCATCCTAGGTGTATATGACTTTCTTCTTCTGATGAACACAATCAGAGATATATTAATAAATATCCTGACGCATCCGAGCTTTATAATGGCAGTGAACAGGATCAACGAGTATGAGCTGAAGATCCATCTACATCCATCCATCATAAACGTACTCCACACCAGTTATGAAGTAAAACTCAAACTCGGCAGGAAAAAAAGACTGCAAGCTCGGGTTTGATTTGGGTAGTGCAAGATCCTGTCTGTGTAGTAACTAAAAGAATGTTTATATCATATTTTCTGGCTAGTTTACTTTAGTTTTTTATAATACACCATACTTTCACCCAAACTGAATAATTAAAAACAAGTTTAAATGGGTAAATCTTCTATAAATATTTTTGATTCTTAATTTTCTTTTCTGACATATTCCAATTCTTGTTAAAACACACTAGAAATGTTTATTCTGTGCATTTTGAGCACTTTTTGGGTGAAATCATATTTATTTTGTCCATCAAAAGTAGCACAGCAAAAATAGACTCGGCGGAAAAACCCCCGCTTCACTGCTGCTCACGCGCTGCTCCTGCTCCCACTCCCGGTGTGAATGCAGTCATTGGTTAACATGTACGCCGAAAAAAATACGTGCACTACACGTTACACTATGTCCTACGCCTTTCGTATTCAGCTTACGAAAAAAGCGTAACTGATGCGACGGGAAGAGGCGGTCTGGCGGAAGCTAGATATTTTACTTCATAACTTGTTAAATATGGATATTTTTCTTACACAAACGCATCGCTTTGCTTCAGAAGGCCTTTATGAAGACAGTTTCTTCAGCTCATACTCGTTGGTATCGCTCACTGCCATTATAAAGCTCGGACGCGTCAGGATATTTATTAATGTAACTCAGATTGTGTTCATCAAAAAGAAGAAAGTCATATACACCTAGGATGGTGAGTAAAGCTTGGGCTAATTTTCATTTTAAAGTGAACTAACCCTTTAATACAACGGACACAGCAATATAAAGCTGAATGTTAACGACAGTTGGTTACATGAAGCAAAAAACTGTGGAAAAAGCAAAATGTGAGTTCTTTAAAGACCGGTGAATTCAGAACATTAATGCTATAATAAAAATATTATGTAATGCTATTATAAATGTTATTTAATGTTACACTTGATATTATGTAAATTACTTTGAAAACACTTAAAAGTGAAATTGCAAAAAATTTTTGTAATTGTAATTCAATAAATAGTTCTTTAAATTCAAAGACCTCTGCTTGTCCTGCTGGATTAAGCTGGTCTCCCAGCCTGACCAGCTGAAAAGTGTTGCAAACCCCTCTAAACTTGACTAACAGACCAACAAAACAGCTTAGGATAGTTTAAGATTAAGTTTTTTTTGTTGTTGTTGTTGTTTTTTATGTCTGCCAAGATCCAGTGAAACAAAACTTTAATTGGTTAAATTATATAAAAATTAACTTCTCTTTGATTTTAAGGTAAAATATGATCCATAAGCAAGTTGTTTTTTGACTGGTACTATTGATTCTCTAATGGCTCTAATACGGTACGTAATCATTTCTGTTTCCATTGGCAGAAGTTGTGAACGGTACCAAAATACCACTTTTTTGGGACCCTTCCGTTGGGGTACCTAGCAATAGTACCAATAGTACTGGTACCAAAAGGGTGGAGCTACACACGTTGATTGGTGGACAGAGAATCGTCAATTGCGTGTGCTTCAAGGGGAATGACAACACAATATCGTTGCAGCACAATGTGTATTTTTCGGCTGTTTTTCCTTTTGCAGCCTTCAGCCTTTGCTCAAACAAAGCTGCTGTATGTCCTCCATTGTTGTTTACTGTCACTTTCTTCTTCACGCGAGAATGACGTCGATCGCTACTTTCCGGCATACACCATGTCTATCAAGTAAGGGTACTGTTGGTGGTGGAAACGCAAGCCGGATCAGGGTTCACCGTCCCGAATCGTACTGTACTGTACTGAACTGAACCGTACCGCTCGGTGGAAACGAGCCATAAGAAGTGCTATAAGGAAGGAAACACAGAGCAAATATGGACAGTGTTTTAAAATCAAGATCTATCTAAACATCTGAAAAAAGAACATACATTTACTAAATTAACAGCAACATTTTTAAGATAATACAGCATGTTTTCAGAGAATATATTTTCAAGTTTTTTTTTTTTACTCCACTGGCAAATACTTTTTTGTTTATTTGTTTTAAGCACAACATTCACTTCATAGAAATGAATATTCATAAATAGGGTGAGAAAAATAGATTTATATATTGTCTGTATTGTTCATGTATTGTTTTCCTTGTTTTAAGGATGTTTAGATGTTGTCCCTAAAAAACAAGACAATAAAAAACAAACAATGCTGATTAAGAAAATAAAGTGTGTGGATTTTTTTCAGCCCAGTTTCATGAGAAGTCTTAAGAATTCATATGAGATTTTGAAATTATAAGTTGGGTTGTGCAAAAACATATGAGCCAAATCTCAAATTAAGCATAAAGTCGAACCCCTAACCTAATCGCAATAAAAAAATATATACGTGCATTTTCATACAGTCAAGTATGATGCTACATGATTTTGCCCTCTTGAGAGTGTATAGATTGGTTTGAATGGTGACCTAAGGTCAATTCAGACTGCACCAACACCGACAGTCACCAGATTACAGCATGTCACTTCTCAGATATTCTGATTCAGCCTGTTCAATCAGAGAAAACAAGCTCCGACAGACGCCAGCAGACTCCGACGGGTAACACACTGATCCGACAAAACCCGACGAAGTGTCTGTCAGTGCGTTGTGAAGCAAGAATGGATCTTCATAGTTTAATCGTTAATCTCACCATTCTCTATAATGGGAAATGTATTATTTTCTTGTTACCAAATACAACATTTTCATTGACTTGTTAAATGAAGGTCTTCTGAAATAACACAGAAATGTATTTGGAAACCTGAATTTGAATTTTCTTCAAGGGAGGAACTAAAAGCATTTCACCTTCATGTGACTGAGCTGGAGGAAAATAGAGACAAGATTGAGTTGGATATAGAAAGAGAGAAACAAGCTGAGAACAGGTAAAAAACAATTAAAATTTTGTGAATGAAGGTCCCTGAAGAAGAGAAGTCTCTAATTCTGCATTGTTGTGTGCAGCGTGGCTCTGCTCCGGCTACGTGCTCAACACAAGCGTGTGTGCGCCGAGCTGCAGGTGGAAGAAGATCTGGGCGCTCATTTAGCCATGATCTTGAAAGAGCATGAGTGAGTTTCATATCTACAATAATGTTACACTTAATACTTGTTGATTTTATTGTATTTATTCTCCCTATCTTGATACTGTAACTTGCATTCTTGTCTTGATATTTGTTTTTATTGTGATTTTTTTTAAACTCAGCTTTAAACTTCTGCAGATATAGTGGTTGTTTTGCTCATCAGCAAGCAATAGTGGAAATTCTCCTGTTCATTTTGTAATTTCTAAATTGTTAAAAATTTTACATTCTTTTAAAGTGCCTCTATTATGCTATTTTAAAGGTTTCTCGTTTTGTTTTGTAGTCTCTTACAATAGGTTTACATGCATCCAAGGTCAAAAAACACTTTAATTTTCTCATAATATACATTGCACATCACCTCATTTCTCAGAGTCTGAAAATGGTTTGTTTGAAGATTCGTGGTCAGACGGCCCAGTCTGTTGTGATTGGTCGACCGCTTACAGCGCGTGTCAGAAACGAAACGCCCATTACCATATATGAATTTCAGCTCTGGATCTTCCTCAGCGCTTGATACACAGTGATACGAGCAGTAATGATGGCGTCGGTCTTACCGTATCACTTCCAGCGCGAGTCCTCATCCTTTGGAAGTGCAGCAAAGTGGATTTACAGCGTCTTCTCAACATTTCGACAACACAAACTAAACTCTTCCATGCCTTAGCTATAACTACAGTGTTTGAGGGCGGGGCAAAGTATACGTTGTTTGCAGGCAGCCAATGAAGACCACAGGCTGGCATTATGCAAATTTGTAACAAACCTAAGTATGCCACCCCTGCACAATACTTGCCAATTTTTTTTGCAAGAAAGCCTCTTGACATTTTTAATCATTTGTCTCCTTGACACTCTTTTAGTCAAGTGGCTCTAAAATTTACTTAACTCAAAAGTTACTGCGCTATCCTGCAACTCTTTCAAAAAGTACTATTTGTTTCGTCAAAATGTAGTGAATCTACTGAAGTCAGCAGAAAAAGTCATTACTTAAGTAAAGTAGAAACATCGCAAAACTCTACTAAAGTACAGTAACGTAACAGTAATTATTTGTACTTTGTTTTTAAATACAGGTACCTCTGCCAGTATGGTAGTTCATGTTGTTCATCCTGATGCGTTGAATGCTGAATATTTGATATGTTTGTGTGGTCATGGGTTTGATGTTTTGTTTCAGTAAATGTTCTGGATGGATTGGGGAGGAAGTCTTGAGTTGTGTGTTTTTACAGTATTTATACATAGGTTCATCAAACTCTCTTATTCATTTCAAACAAGAAATCCTGTTTTACACAGTATGATTTAATCTACAAATCATGGTTGCCTAACAGAAAGCCTTTAATATGTTGTTTTTGGGGATGTAGACTGTAATTGGCCCTTCTTTTCAGGCTGGAGCTGTGTCAGGTGGAGGTCGAACTGGGTCACTTCTTGGCTCTGCGTCAGGAGCTTGAGCTGGAGGAGAAGAACGTCCAATCTCAGGACAAGAAGAAACAAAAGCTCAGATTCCAGAGAGAGAAGAGCATTATCAAACAACGTAGACACAAAGCACAACATGACAAAATGTAAGAGTTTCATGTGAAATGTCACACAATTGCACAATGCTTTTATCACATCCACCACAGTTTTCTTGGAACAGAGAGGCATTTAATGGTGCAGTAAACGCTTTCTGAGAAATGCTGTTGAAAACTGAAATCAACATCCAAACATACAATTTTGGGAATATTTTTAGATGTCTGTTCTGTGTGTGTGCTGAAAAAAAAAAATTGTATTTGCACATAGTCCTGGCTGTGTCAGAAATCGCATGCACCTTTAACAGTCTAAATCATGTCACACTTAGACTTATAGCTGATTTTTCACCTGATGGATGGTAAAATGGGTAAAAAAACATCACATAGATTTTCAAAGGAAGAAATGCAACACATTTGAACATATTTAAATTTAGTTGACATTTTTATCCATAGTGACTTGCAATGGAGTAGAAGCTATTTATTATTTTTTCTTGCCAAAAGAACAATTTAAGTAAAATCTTATCTGACTCTCCTGACTCAAAATGATTTATTGAAAATCTCCTAATGTTTGTTCAAATTTTTCAGACAACAGTGTTATTTGTGTAATCTTCTATGTGACAGTGAACGTGACAAGGTTTTGCAACAGCAGGCAGAAGTTCACAGGAAACAACAGGAACAGGCTCTTGCTAGCCATCTCAAAGCAGCTGTCTACCTCAAACAGACTCTACAGAGGTGATATACACACATGCAAGTTTTTAGTTGAATTACAACTTTCAGTTTTCTGCTTTCATAATAGCTCCCAGTCTATTAAACTGTATTTAAAAGAAGATAATAAAGAACTTATTCTTAGAGCTCTTGTGTTGTAGGATGAAACAGAAAGAAGCTGAGGCTGAAGAGAGGAGGAAGGAGCTAATAAAGAAGAGGGAGACAGCAGTGATGACACTTAAAGCCAGTTTCGCTGCCAGTCAGGTACATTTAATCAGTCGTAAGTGTTATGAGTTGAGTTGGGAGGTGTGAAGAGTGTGGAATTCTGCACTATGAATAAAGTGTAATATGTGTGTAATGCTTCATGAGGCCTAGTCAGGCTCAGCCCAAACAAACAACATGGGGCCATCTCTCTGTGGGCTCACCACCTGCAAGGAGAAGCTTAGGTGACTGGTGCGATGCACAACTAACAACAACTATAGAGAGGGGCTCATGCGGACAGGACCTTGGTTGAGGAAACAAGTTTTTGATGCTTAGAATGAGGGGAAGGAGCCAGAGTTGGTGTGAGAGGTTGAGTGATACTTGCTAGTTATAGTTTGCTTCACTTTCACACACATCTCAGGTGTAAAGGTTGGACTATGTCTTTGTGTCGCAGGTGGAGAAGGCTCTGCTTATGTTACTCATATGTTATGAGTATTCAGACTTGGGGGACCGAGTACTATTGGCCAATTTTAACGCCCAATCCTGCCTGTCTGAACCCGAGCTGTGTTCTGTTGTTGGACTTTGGTTCTTGTCATGAATTGGACATAATGAACACTGTGTTCAAACATATGGTGCTACATAAGGGTACTAGGTACCAAACCACCTTAGGCCAAAGGTTGATGATTGACTTTGTTGTCATATCTTCGGCCATATGTTTTGGACACTCGGGTGAAGAGAGGAGCAGAGCTGTCTACTGATCACCACCTGGTTGTGAGTTGGATAAAATGGCAGGGGAGGCTGCCAGACTGACCTGGGAAACCCAAACGAATTGTTGAGGGGTGTCCCAATACTTTTGGCACCTCGGTTGAGGTTCCAAGCGTGCCGTACCAATACTAAAATGTGACGTGTAAACACTGCAGATCACTGATTGGTCAGAGAGAATCGTCACTACCAGCGTCATTGGATTTTAAACACGAGACACCGAACCCGCTAGATTTAAATTGTCAGCAACAGCCACTGCAATATCATTTGTTCGCACAACATTTTTAAATGACTTGCTTGAAACGACCGTTGCATGCAATTTGAAAAAAGAAATGGCTGTATCGTGGTCAGTAGATGAGGTAGCGGTGCAACTATAATGATTAGTCTATAATCCCACCCACTTTGAAGCGGTACTAAACTGCAGTGGAAAAGCAAATCAAGCCAAAGTAAAGCGAGCCGAGCCGAGTCGAGTCGTACCACGCGGTGGAAAAGCACCTATAGTCGTGCTGTTTTCAAGCACACCCACTGTCCATACTGGTGACCACCAAACCAACAACCACCAATCCTTGCTAGTCCCAGCATACAAAGCATACCTTATGTTGGTGAACAGCAAAGCTGGATTTTTTCAGCAGGGTTGGCCAACATGTATTGGCAGGCTAGAAGGACTGCAGCCGCAGTGGTTGTGGAAGCAAAAACCTGGTTATGGGAAGAGCTCGGTGAAGCCATGGAGAAGGACTTGTGTAAGTCGGGATGGAAACTTGCTGACTTTGGAGGTGAAAGGAAGACTTTGAGGATCTTCTGAACCTGAAGGACATGCCCCTCTTCACAAGAAGAGGCAGACTTGAGGAAGTTATTGCCCATTTCCTTGGCGGAAGTCACTGGGATAGTTAAAAAGCTCAGAAGTGACAAGGCATCAGAGGTGGATGATAGGTGGATGTAGTCGGGCTGTATGAGCTGACACGCCTGTTCAACTTTGCATGGGAATCAGGGACAGCGCTTGATGATTGGAAGACAAGTGTGGTGGTTCCCATTTTTTTTTTTTTTTTTTAATGCTTTAATGAATGCTCTCCGCACATAGTATACGTTCATCAAATACTTTTGCTTCAAATCCACTAAATACCAGCGTCAGCCCATTCAGAAATACCGGTTCTTTGGCAGAAACTACTAAACGCCACTTTGTCAGCAAAATCCTCTAAGTCCACAGAAGAACCAATTGGGAGATGCGAATCGAATCATATGATTTCAAGATGAATGACAGTGTGCGTATGAGCCAACTTTCAATTGCCGAGCTGCAAGTTTTATCATGTTTTGTCCATTGTTACAGTGGCGATGACAGGATTTCGCGAGTAGCAAGTACACACAACAGTGTCCCTTTTGCTGCTGTAAAACTGACAGGAACGGACGTTTTACTTTGTCTTCTTGTCCAAAGAGGTGGACTTTGGACACACATGGACTTTTTTTGCAGCAAAAGACAGTCAAATTTATTAAAAACCAGTGAACTGACTAAAGTGACATTTTTGAAAATAAGGCATTTCAATAACTAACTAATAACCTTTTCATTGCCATTAAAGTGAAATTACTGAACCTAAACATAGGAGCCTGGTAAAAAATGCTCATTTAAAAGAAAACATGTCAGATGGACTTATAGGTTTTTGCATCTGAACTCTTCATACACTATATTGCCAAAAGTTTTGGGACGCCTGCCTTTACGTGCACATGAACTTTAATGACATCCCATTCTTAATCCGTAGGGTTTAATATGGAGTTGGCCCACCCTTTGCAGCTACAACAGCTTCAACTCTTCTGGGAAGGCTTTCCACAAGGTTTAGGAGTGTGTTTATGGGAATTTTTGACCATTCTTCTAGAAGCACATTTGTGAGGTCAGGCAGTGATGTTGGCGAGAAGGCCTGGCTCACAGTCTCCGCTTTAATTCATCCCAAAGGTGTTCTGTGGGGTTGAGGTCAGGACTCTGTGCAGGCCAGTCAAGTTCCTCCACACCAAACTCACTCATCCATGTCTTTATGGACCTTGCTTTGTGCACTGGTGCGCAGTGATGTTGGAACAGGAAGGGGCCATCCCCAAACTGTTCCCACAAAGTTGGGAGCATGAAATTGTCCAAAATGTCTTGGTATGCTGAAGCATTAAGAGTTCCTTTCACTGGAACTAAGGGTCAAGCCCAACCCCTGAAAAACAACCCCACACCATAATCCCCCCTCCACCAAACTTTACACTTGGCACAATGCAGTCAGGCAAGTACCGTTCTCCTGGCAACCGCCAAACCCAGACTCGTCCATCGGATTGCCAGACAGAGAAGCGTGATTCGTCACTCCAGAGAACACGTCTCCTCTGCTCTAGAGTCCAGTGGCGGCGTGCTTTACACCACTGCATCCGACGCTTTGCATTGCACTTGGTGATGTAAGGCTTGGATGCAGCTGCTCGGCCATGGAAACCCATTCCATGAAGCTCTCTACGCGCTGTTCTTGAGCTAATCTGAAGTTTGGAGGTCTGTAGCTATTGACTCTGCAGAAAGTTGGCGACTTCTGCGCACTGTGTGCCTCAGCATGCGCTGACCCCGCTCTGTGATTTTACGTTGCCTGCCACTTCGTGGCTGAGTTGCTGTTGTTCCCAATTGCTTCCACTTTGTTATGATACCACTAACAGTTGACCGTGGAATATTTAGTAGTGAGGAAATTTCACAAATGGACTTATTGCACAGGTGACAACCTATCACGGTACCACGCTTGAATTCACTGAGCTCCTGAGAGTGACCCATTCTTTCACAAATGTTTGTAGAAGCAGTCTGCATGCCTAGGTGCTTGATTTTATACACCTGTGACCATGGAAGTGATTGGAACACCTGAATTCAATGATTTGGAGGGGTGTCCCAATACTTTTGGCAATATAGTGTATGTACAGAATAGAGACAAAAGAATGTTGATGGTGATAAATTGTTTCTCTTATACAGGGCAAACATACCAATGATGTGTGTATCCACTGCAGCACTGGACAAGTGACCCAAAGAACTTTATTTCTGGGCGAATGTTTGCATCTGCATAAGCCATTGATAGATCTTCTCTCCATGTACTTAGGAAACTATGTGTGCTAGAAAACAACGACAGAAAGCCTATGAACAGAAACAGAGAGAACAGGAGCAACAAATGAAAGAGTCTCTGGAGGCCAAAGGATTGAACAGTACTGAATACATCCACCGACTGAGACTGCAGGAGCGGATCAACAAGAAAAAAGCGTGAGAATTTCCCATAAAGTTTTATTGTGAATGCTCAAAAGGTTTTTAGGACAACTATTATACTGTATGTTTTTCATATCTTCTATCTTTTTTATTGAAGGGAATTTGAAGATACACAGCGAGTGGGGAAAATGGAGATTGTGGCTAAATTGCTCTCGGAAAGGAACATGAAGGAGAGGCGTAGAAAATCTCCTGTACTGAGCCGTGAGAAAAAACGTGATGAGAAACTCTTGCAGAACATACTGCCTCCAACTGCGCCTATGAGAGAGGTACCAGTGATTGCTTAGCGTGACGCTCACCATATACATTTATCATTATAACAATGAAATGTTTGTATATTCTGCGCTCCACAAAGAGAAAGTGCAGTAAGTGTATGAATGCTGCAAGTTTGTCTGCAGAAGTAGAGATCACATTGCATCATGCCATGGTAAACCAAAATGTGTCTGCAGTACATTAAAAGGGTCTTATCATGAGACATCACTATTTCAATTCAGTTCAATTTACATTTATTTGTATAATGCTTATTTACAAAACAGATAGCTTCCAAGCATGTTGAGCTTCGTTTCAAAAAATATTTCAGTGATACAATGTCATTTGGCCCTACTGAACAGGGAAACTAGCATGAAATCAAGAAATTTCCTTAGGAGATGAATCTAGATTTAATCTTGAATCCAGATTTAAACTGAAAGAGTGTGTCTGAGCCCAGAACATTTTCAGGGAGGCTACATCTTTGTATTTCACCGATCTTGTATCATGATACAGTCCATCATGCTCATTAAGATCACAAAACTCTACTATTGATGGTACCTGAGATATCAAATTCCACAAAAGGAGTTAAAGCTTTTTTCTGTTTGGCTCCTAAACTCTGATGTAGCCTTCCTGAAAATGTTCTGGGCTTAGAAATGATGAAGGCTGTCCCAATTCGAAGGCTTCTTCAAATGTGGCCTACAAATCCGTCCTTGGTTTCCTGGATAGAATCAATGGATCCTTCGCAGTCTAGCCTATCCCAAGATTCACTGCTGGTGAAGAGAAAATGCTGGATTACCTTTTTAACTTACTCAAATATCTAATGATACAAATGTAAAAATGAAAAAAAAAAAAACAACTTTAAACCAGTTCAAATGTTGTCTTGTATCTTACTAAGATGCGATTTTATAGATAGTTTATACTTTGTACATGGACCAAGGTGAACATATTTAGACAGGTTGTGAACCCTGTTTTGTTTTTAGACAGTTGAATATAACTTTCAAAAGTCAAAAGTAACTCTTTTTAATTTTGTCAGTGCAAATACATTTGACAAATCAATGGGACAGACACAGTAAATTAAGTTTATTCAATTTTATTAAATTAAAGTTAGTTTAGTTTACTAAAATCGAAAAAGTTTTTTTTACAGTGTACTAGTGTATTCCAGTCTTGAGGTCATGAATGCAGCTTTTCTACATCAGAAACAGGTCAAATATTTCCTAACTTGGAATTGTTTCTAAGGTGGAAGAATGCATTTTTTGTAACATACAAAATATGATTTTCAAGAGACAAGTTGCTGTCTAATAAACACCCAGGTCTTTAATTGTAGAGGCTGGAGTAACAGTACATCCATCTAGATGCAAAATGTATTGTTAAGATGTTACGTGAACAGGTTTTTGGTCCAATGAATAAAATCATTGTTTCATCAGGATTTAATAGAAGGAAAGAAAGGAATGAATTAGTAAAACATACTTGTGATTTGATATCTTTTTTTCTTATGTCATGGACGGGGTGTATCGTAACCCCTGTACTGTGATACGCCTCTATCTCTGGTTTTGATTTATGCTCATCAGCCAAAACAGCATACTAACTGAACAGAGATTTGTTGTCATTATCTCTGTGATGTCCTATTTTGTGTGAAAGCCATCCTTAATGAACACTATTTCTGTGTGCATAATATCATGGAATCATTCTGCACTACAGTCATAGAGCCATATTGTTTATACCTAAATATACAACTGACCCCAAATCAAAAGATGTTGATGGAAGCAACATACTGGTTCACTAACATTCACTTTTTTCCACTTGCTGTGTTTAATTCAGGAAAAGCATCCCAGAGCATTTTGCGTCAGGTCCTACAGTGACAGTGATGTCAGTTCCTCTCCAGACTCTGCAGAGCTGAAGTTGGGCGAGTGTGTAGAAATGGAGGATGAAGATAAAAGAGAGATGAGCCTGGCCCAGCCCGAGTTCACCGGCCTTTGGGAACACAAACACAAAGAAGATATGGTAACAATTTCAGTAAAATACATAAGCATGTGACACTTAAGGGGCTACAGAGCATGTTTTTTCATCTCATTGTACTGCTTTTCCATTGTTTTTCTATGCTAGATGGACATGCTTGACCATTGTGCTCGAGTCTTTTACAACACCTTGTTCATGACATGGCGTTCTAAAAATGGGCCAGTTTAAACTTTTAAAAAACACAAAAAATAAGCATATTTTCACTCCACTGACCTGCATCTCATGTTTTTAACGTATTCTGTGTGAATGACCCCTAATTTATTCATTTTCTTCAGAACTCATTTTACTATATTTAAGACTGATGTGAGTTGTTTTTTCAGTATGTAATGCTTTTGGGAAACGCAGCCCAGTTCATCACACAATGGCTCAACCAATGGAGTGAGCTTTGGTTGGGACTATCTGTTAAGACGAGATGAGACAGCCACTCAATGCTGAGTGTTGCAGTTTCTACCATTGGCATATCTCAAAAGCACACTATCTTTGCTCCAAGATTGCAACTGTGATCTACTGCAGACTACATTTGAAAACAGTTGAAAAAGCAGTAGGTATGCAGGAGTGGAGCAAGGGCAGTCTGGTAATAATAATCAGTAGTACTGCTTAGACTAGTCTTACAAGTTAGTCTTAATTTTTTTTTCATTTATACGGGTCTTAACTTTAAATCAGTTACATAAAATTTGAATCTGAAAAAGTAAGACCGATTACCTCTTGGCTAACTGCTAGCTGGTCAGACTAGTTCTTAGGACATAATCTTAACATAGTGGCTATGTTTACGCTACTGGCCCCTAGTTTTGCTACACATAGTAATCACTCATTTTTATTTTACTCTTCCCTCAATGCTGCTTTTATTATGCTGTAGTAAAATAAATATCATTCTTTCATTTACAGCTACAAATCGTTGTTGTTTGTGTTTGTTTTAATATCTGTCATATCTGTCCCCCTAGGCCACATCAGATGAAACATCTTACACCACAATGAAGACTGACATGAACAAAGGTTTGGTTTCAAAAGCAGCAAAAAAGACTATAAAGGGTAGAGAATCAAAAGGACCATCATTCATCAGCAAACCAGAGATTATTCTGTTTAAGGTACCGAATGCAGACTTTTTCCAAATCAGAAGAACAATAAAAATGAATAAATTGCATGTTGCTTCTGAACTGTGTTTGCAGGATTGCGATGTTGGGAAGGTCTACAAGAAGAAAGTCACACTCACCAATGTCACATACACGACTAATTACTGTAAGCTGTTGGGAGTGTCACAGAATCTTAAAGATCATGTGTCAGTGAGGTAGGCTGATTTTTTTAGCATGTCACATAAACAGCTTACATTTAGGGGTTTGCTTATCAGTCTCATTTTGATAGAAGGGATGTTCTTTTGAAGCCAGAGCAGTTTGGCACATGGTACTGGCATCCTTTGCTCTCTCTGTTTGTCTTGAAAAGATTGAAAAAATTCTATCATCATTTCCAAACCTGAATGGTGGCTTTATTCTGTGGAACAGAAAGTGTTCTCCTTTTTTATCTTTTCTCTTGGGTCCATTGATGTTTGGACTCCAATGTTCTTCAAAATAATTTATTTTGTGTTCCACAGAAAAAACACATGCAGGTTTCGAATGACACGAGAGTGAGTAAATAATGACAGAATTTTTTAGTTTTGGCCGAATTATTCCCGAGTATGACTGTGGGAGTGAGTTTTCTTTTGCCTAAGCCAGATTTGAGCCACATTGGCTACGTTTACATGTCCACCAATAATGCGATTATTTCTCATAATCAGAGTAAGGTCTTAATCACAGTAAGATTTTTACATGACACGAGCAGAAATCTTCACTCCAGTTTACATGCAATTTTCATTACTCTGATTATTCGCTAATAAGTATGGTTATACAACACTCACAGTATGAATGTTGCCGGCCATTGTTTTAATCTACTCGCATCAAATTCAAAATACATTTTTATGGACGTACTGGATATTATTCAGCGCCATGATGAACATCGCAACGCCGGGTTTGCCTACGCTGCCGTCGTGTTCTTTGCGTCGTCTGGATGAAGATACGGAGCAGAGATTGTGCAGTGAGTTGTGATGACAGAGTTTAGCGATTTGGAGAAGAGAAAACTTCAGAATCACGTCACGGAGTTCATTCATGAAGTTGTGTGAACAACACACAGCATCCGTGTACGTCCGAACACATGCACACTTTGGCCAGAGCGGGAATAATGTGATTAAGGTGTTTACATGCCTATTTATTGTGATTAAAATCGGCGTACACCACCTAGTTTAATGCGATTATGGTTACAACGATTATGAGCTTAATCGCATTACTTTAATCGAAGGTATGAGGGAGGTAAAGTTTAATCGCAATATTGTGATTATGAGGGTTCGTGTAAACAAATACACATGTATACATTTGTTTTTCTATCATGATGGGGACTTTACAGTGACTTTTTTATCCCCTAACCCTCACAGAAACATTTTCAATTCTTTACTGTATTAATTTGAATATAAAAAATGACCATATAACTGCACAGCTTTCTGTAATTAGTTCTAATCGCAATTAATTGCACCTAGCATTAAAATGTGCAATCATAAATATAATTTCACATTGAATCTACAAATGAATGTGGAAAACAAAATAAAAACAGTATTTTAAATACTGTATTTGATATTTTAGATATTTGTTTAATGACATCTTTTACTAAGTATTATGAATGAATGTAAGTGTCACTTTTTATTTATCAGTTATTAAAGGGTTAGTTCACCCAAAAATGAAATTTCTGTCATTAATTCCTCACCCTCATGTCGTTCCACACCCGTAAGAGCTTCGTTCATCTTCAGAACACAAATTAAGATATTTTTCATTTTTGACCAAAATACGTGACTGTTATGTCGTATGTTAGCTGGGACAGACGTACATCTGTCTCGAGTCTCGACCATTAACGCAGCAAGCCATATTATTTTATAATTGTATAATTGTAATAATCCCGAAAAAAGCACAAACACGGCAGAGATGCCAAATTCAGCGGCTGGAATTAGCTGAGGTAAAGTGACGGCTCACAGACAGCAGCGCAATCCACCTGTCACTCAAGTGACCACGCCCTTAATTATGCAGAACTTTAAGGCTTAATATAATTTAAACGGATGAGTTATAAAAAAAATTCACCCCCCTCAGAGTTGTCATGAAGGGCAAAATTAGCTGTATAGACCAAAATCACAATTTCAACCAGGCTGTAAACATGTTTTTTTTCTGCTGTAAAGTTGGCCATTTTAACATGGGGGTCAATGAGATTCTGCTCTCTTTTCGAGCCTGTCCCTAGCAGCCAGTTGATGAATCGCAGTTTAAGTCACTTCCGTATTGGCTTCAAGAGAAACTGGGGGAGGTTGCTGCTTGGTCATGACACATTGGGAACATATAGAATCTCTGTAGACTCTATATAATCATGCCAGTTCATTGGCTGATGCCGCAAAAGCCCAAAGCAAAGTCCATATTCACAGGACTGACCTACAAGGCATGCAAGTCACCAACCCTCTTAAATGCCTAGAGTAGGGCAACATTAAGAGATAACATCTTCAGATAGAAATAAAACAGGCTCAAACAGGATCAACATGTCCTTTCTGAGAACCATTTGTGAGACGGCCACTATGGACACACCTGCAAAATTTGCACACAACTACATATATGCAACTTCCGGTTCACATGAGCTGTGTCCCAGTTCAGATGCGGCATACTTTGAAGGTCATGACTTTGAAGTCAGTTAAGGTCGAACCAAGCATTGTTAAATGGGTTGTCTAGCCTACGGGGATTGCTATTGTGGCCTAGCAACTGTTACAGCTGTCGTTGACGAGTGGCAGAAACATTTGTACTGGACTCTTTTGAAAACAAAACAGGGTTCACTGTATAAATATGCTCCATTTATGTACATAATAAAATCTGTAAAATCATTATGTCATTACTGTAAAAAAGATATGTCAACATTTGAACCTTTAAAAAGTTTATTTGTACATTCGTTCAAGTAAGATGAAATCTAATACTTACATTTAAAAGTGTAATCTGGCATTTTCTCTGAAAAAAATCCAGTTGTCACTGGCGTGCAGTGAATCTTGGTATAGGCTAGGCTGTGAAGGATCCAGTCATTCAATTCTTCGCGGCTCAGAGAAAGGAGGACGCATTTGTAGGCTGTATATGAAGGAGCCTTTGAATTAAGACAACCTTAGTCGTGCCACCGTGACGCTTTCGGCCTTCGAGCGCAGCTTTCGAAGGATGCAGCCTCTGAATTGGGACGCAGCTATAGACTTTAAACTGTTCTTCTAATTTGAACATTGGGTACTTCCCACAGTGTAGCTGATTTTAGCTTTTACTCTCATTTGGTTCCCAAAATGTAGACAAAATCACACAGACACACCATAGTTTAACAAAACCAGAAAACAGACTACTTGGCTTTTGTCTCTTAATAGGAATTAGTTTGTGCTGTCACACCATTTTTTATTTCAATATTATCAACCTTTTAGCATATGCTAACAACAAAGTTTGATGCAAATGCAGGGTGAATCTCTCATGCTGTCAGTCTGTAGTTGTTGCAAAGAATTTCAAATTAGTCACTATCAAGCCGATTGCTTTTATTCACTAATTTAATAAGTGTGTGACCTCTTTTCTTGCAGTTTCGAGCCACCAGGGCCCATGTCTGCAGGCATGGCTTGTGAACTGGAGGCTATATTTAGACCTTTGGTAAGGTTTTTCTCTACTCCATACTTGCATCACATCTGGTGTTTGTCACAGGAAAAATATATCTTTGCTTCACTCTGTAGGTCCCATGAGATGCTTTGGCAGACAAAATAAGATGAATTCTGTTTTAACATGTTTTTATTATAACCCTGCATGTGGGTAGAGATAAATCATAGAGAACAGTGAAATTGCTCATAGCAACATGGGATGGATCACATGAGCTCCGCTAATTTTACTCTCATTGGTAGTTGCTTTGTCACAATCAGTTATTTGTATAGCACTTTTCACAATACACATCATTTCAGAAAATCATAGTATTGTGTCTATAGTGCCTTAATGCTTTAACACCAAGCAGTTTTAGGGCTAAGAAATTTAATCAGGGAGCTGATCGTTCACTTTATAATGAATCCCGCTCATGTGTCACTGCTAATTTGCATAAAGTAAAACTTTAGTGAGTGGCATTGAAACTCCTACATTGCCTACGGTCACCAGAAATCACCAACTCTCACTGAAAATGATTGACTTTCAGTGGTTTTATCATTGTCAGTGTGAGTGCCCTATTTGAAGACTTTCTTATGATAGAAATTAAGTTTTTTATGATAGAATACCATAAATTGGCATAAATGAGATCTGGGCAAGACAAGTGATTGAGCCACCCGTGATGAACCAAACACACTTTTCTTTTAATACCAGTTGACTTCACTTACTTAAAAACGAAGGTGTCCATTACAGGACAAATTTTTATTATCATTTCAATCCTGTTCTACAATGTTTTTTTTTACCCTCTTTAAATATTATGAAAATGATCAGGGAATGCTCCACAGTAATAAATATTCAATATTTATCATAGCTCGATGTGGATTTGGATGGTGAGATTCACTTTCAGTCGGCTACTGGACCGTTTTCTGTGGCCATAAAGTCCTCCAAGAAAAAGTGTGAGGTAGGAGTTTTTGTACAGTAAATGACACGTTTCACGCGATTAATTTAAAATTTCACGACAGATACGCATTTTTGAGGTTTTGGTGGGTTGTTATTGCATTTTCTCGAAAATCCCATTATCTCCTTTTTTCCCAGATGGTTGTTGATCACTGTCTTGTGGACTTTGGCACTCATGTGGTCGGACAGACAGTTTCACGAGTAATCACCATGACCAACAGAGGAGCTCTAGGCACCCGTTACACCCTGACACCCGTCTCCACCCGTCCCCTTCAGCAAACCTTCAACAGCACACTGGTGAATAACACTGATACGTCTGACTGTTTCCTCCAGTAGTGCCTCTGTGGTCATAAATGAACTGAGTGAGAGAGATCACACAAACACAAATTTTGGGGGTGTTGAGATAAAATATAGAGGGACTGAAGCCCACCTAAATAGGGTCTAATAGGGAGTGTATGCTTGGTACTCATATTGTATGCTCAAATGTTACATATTTGACTTTAAATAACAAAAACAAGACGTTCACTGATTGTCATGACAACATAAAGTTTACACAGGATTTAATTTACAAATAGTGGGGAATATGAGACAATGGACTCTATTATGATAAAATCATTTTGGCCAAAAAATTGAACATCCCAGCTAATACAAGACAGTTGGCAATCCTATGATCAGGTCACATTTTACCAAAAAAACAAAACAAAAGAAAAAATAAGAAATGACAGTACATCGTGACATTATTTTCATGACAGTTAATCACAGTTACTTCCTAACTTCTTAATGTGATACAGAAAAATATTGTCAATACTGTAACTGTGACCAGGCGTTTTATTGTAATTCTCATTATTTTTAATTGTGATTCTGATTAGAGTTTCATTATTGTATTGCCATCTTTTTTACTGCCTAAAGGCCAATTCACACCTAACCGACAGACGGCAACAGACACTTCGTCGGGTTTTGTCAGATTAGTGCCTTTCTCCTGTGGCAACTGTTGGTGTTTGTCGGCACTCATTTTCTTCAATTGAACATGTTCAATCGGCGTTTGTCAGGTCGTGGAATGTCTGAAATGTGACATACTGTAATCTGGTGATTGTTCGTGTTTGTCAGCATCTGTTGCTGCTGTGTAAATTGGCCTTTAGACAAAAAAAACTAACTTTTTTGTAATGTCACATTGCAAACATATCATCGGACAGTTCTTGACAGGTTTCGTGAGATTCACCCGTATGCTACAATGCAACTTGTGTATTATTCAGTTTTATTGATTAAAGGCCTAGACAAACATTGGTACTTAACACTGATTAACAGTTGTGCAAAGAGCAGGTTTTTGAGCTGTTAAGATTTTGGTCAATCTCTCTCTGCCCAGGATTCTGGTAAAACCAGTAGTTTAGAGATGCCCAGTCTGAACGCAGAGAACACAGCAGAAATCCCATCAGGGATAGACCTCGGACCAGGTAACACAATGCTTTTCTCCTGTGGTACAGTGCTTTTTCAATAATACATTTGAAATGTGTAATTTTAATTGCAAACATGTAAAAACAATAACTATGCCAACATGAACTCAGTGTTGACATGACTATTTCATTTCAAATAGGACCTGGGTTTTTATTAGGCTCTTTGAACAATGACTTGAACAATGACAATGACAGAGCAGACAATTCAGACATGAATTGACGAGTCGATAGAAATGGCGAATATAAAACATACTTATAATTTATTACATTTGAAAAGTACTGATAGAAATAGTTTAGTGTAATAAAAATGATGTACAGATGTACCACTTTTTCATTCTTCTTAGCTTTGACAATTGCTTATTTCTATGAAAATAAACAGAATTGTATCTTAATTGGACATAATTGTATATATGTGACATGTATGTGTATGCAACATACATGTATACATTTTGTACAAATTTTTTTTTTTGTTAGTAAATTCTCCTTGTCTATAATATCAGGTGTGTCTCCTGTCATCAGTCACAGTCCTGATGAGGTTTTGATGGCTGATCCAGGATCAGTGGATACTAAAGTGGAGCAGAGCACCTATGAGCCTACTGAGTTTAGTATTGAGGAGGTATGAACACACTGACCTGTTTACACACATCAAGAAAACCAATCAAGAAAGGCAAAAATCGAGTCTGGTTCTCAAAGTTTGAATTTATTTATTTTGCAGACACATTTATCCAAAGTGACTTTTAATTGTGCTCCCTGTCCCGATTAGAATGAGTTCTGTTTGCTACTTAGTTCACTTAGTTAGTGTTTACGTTCACCTGTTGTTCATTTAGTTCCCTCGTTATCTTTGTATATTTAAGTCCTCAGTTTCCTCTGTTCTGGGTTCAGTGTCGAATGAGTTTATGTGTTATTCTCCTGGTGAATCTCCTACATTGTCTGTTTTGGATTTATTAAAGTTTCTGTCTACTCCTCTTTTTCATGCGTTTTATCACAGCTACCAACTGTTACAGCTAGAAAACAAAAAAACAATAACCGACCATGAACCAAAGAAACCAAGGAGTGTAAGGATAATAATGAATCAAACTAGAAACAGGTAGAGAACATAATCGGTAACTATAGTAACAAACAAGGGAATACTTGGTAACTTTTTGTCTGAAATCGCATACTCTCTTGAGTAGATACTTATTTTAAATAAGTTTACTTTGTGACCGCTAAAAAAGTATGTTCTATATAGTATGAATGTGTGTAGTATGAAAGTAATCCAAATGTACTACATTCGCCTGAACTACAAGCGTCAGTTGCATCACTTCAGTGGCAATCACAAATTATGAGTACTGAGTACTAAACACAAGAACTGTGAAATAAAATTAAAATCAAAATTAGAGTCCTTGAACAGAAATAGTTGTGACACTTACAAATGAGTAATACAACAAAGAGCTTTACCCGAAAGGGGGCAGAACCATGAGAAGTGTTTCACGTTAAATGGAAATACAGGTCTTCTCTTTGCAGGCTTATGAAGGTGATGTCGGCCCATTTATGAGTGTCAAAATACCCATCATCTTCACACCAACCATTCCAGGAGAGGCAAAACTGGATTTTCAAATCATGTTTTCTCAACCTGGTTGTGAACCGGTAGAGTTTTCACATAATTATAAACAATGTTTTATGTTTCCATACTTTATATTTGCTTTAACATCTCAAAATATTAACTTCACATTTCTCCTTGTTTTCTGAATGCATAGATTGTGGTTTCAGTTTGTGGGGTGGCAGAGAGCGCACCTGTGTGGGTGACCAAGCCAAATATTGATCTGAAAATCTGCATGTATGATCGCCTTTATCAGGACAGCATCGAAGTTCAAAGCAGGTGAGTTGCACCAGTTAGATTTTTATCAAAGACAAGATCCACATTAGCCACTGAATTCAGTAGGAGGTGGATTTGACTTAAGAAGACCTGTTGTGCTGCCTATCAGTAGGATGACATTACTTTGCAGGACATAATGCCTGTGTAAAGTAATTGTTACTGCTCATGCCAGTAATATTTATCGTCAGTTCAAGCAGGATAAATGATACAAAGCTAGAGTTTCTGTCAGGACCACTACTGTCAAAGATGATTGACAGCAAGAGCAGGGAGCGCAGTGATAACCCCCTTTGGGTTAAACGGAACAGAACCATCATAAATTTATTACAAATATCATTGACGTTCTTAATGACAATAAATTGATGTAACAGCATAAATCAAAATAAATGACAGTCTGATTCGAAGAGGAATATCAAAGGGCCAAGTCCTGACTGTGGACGAGAGGAGGAGCTAGGGATAGAGGAGGGTATTTAGCTCCTGAGCACCGATAAAGCTGTAGGAAAGGAGTGAGACACAGGTCATTCTATAGGGAATTGCACCCTTGTGCAACGTAACCTTGGTTCCCTGAGAAGAAGGAACAAGATATTGTGTACTTTGCGATGTAACTTAGCTCAGAGTCTTTCTCGAGCTTCGCTCTACTTCAGTTGAAAGATTCTCAGGCAGTGTCATTCAGTGTCGCCTAATATATCGGATCCAGCCTATATTTCACGCTACACTGGCGTGATTCAATAAGGCTTCAGTGTTTCTGGAGAAAGGTGGTTTCTGAAGCGCTACTGATGTGGGTATGTGGCTAGCAGGGCGGGGCCGAGAGCTGTGGGAACGGAGCGAGGCCAATGGCGCGAGTGCTAATGAGCATCACCTGCGCACCACACCGGTCTCGAGTCTCAAGGAGGAGCTCCAGAAGGATGAAGGTGAAGGATAAGAGAGGACCAAGCCTGGACTTTATGTTGTTGATTTATGTTTATATGTGGCAGTCGTCCATGAGGGGCTGCCACTTTTGTTTTGTTGTTTGTTTTGTCGGTTCCCTCCTCCTTCTTCCCTGAACACAAACCTTGTTACAAACAAATATTTCTTTGATGCCTGATGGCTTGGGCATTTATTCATTGATCAAATGATCTGAAGCTGCGTCACCAAATGTAGAACCTCCTCAAAACACCAGCCCACATCTTGCAAGCGTCAGTTGAATGGTCTGATGTTCTCAGTGTAGCTCTGCATAGTCTGGTTATTTAAAGAATTCCCAGGATGAACTTACATTATATCTGCTGTTCTGGAAGCTTCTTGCAGCAGGCAACATTGGGGAAAATGGGTCATCTGTTCTCGATCCATATACATAGTGGGGTACTGCATATTTTACAGCCCTGCTGATGTGGATTTGAATGAGTGGCATGCACAGATCTCATTTGCTTCTCATATTTTATATTTTTAGTCTGGTTGTGCTTTTATGCTTTGTGTTGCTGAGAATGTTTGGTTGGGATTACACGTACACCATGGATATTACATTGTACAATGCAGTGTAATTGTGTTTGACTTTAAATTGATAATGACTCCTCTTTCAGATATGAATATATTGGTTCTTTCTGTTTAACCAATGTCTTCTTTCAGTCTGTTTTCTTGACTATTGAGAATGTTAATATTTGGTGGTGTGTTTTTTTTTTTCTTTTCCAGGGCCAGCTCAGCTCTCAGATTGACATTCAAGGTGTGTAAAGAGATGAGGAACCACATGTCTATCCTACCTAAAACAGGATTTATCCAGGCCAAATCCAGCTTCAGTGCTCAGCTGAAATTTCTGCCCAGGTAGACCTCAATAACAACACTTAATTAGATAAATAATACTAGACTTAAATCTTTGCTTGATGGGGTGGCTTCCATGCTGTTTTTTTCTGTTAATTTCTCGTTATTACTTAAACAAAGCTGGGAATTTACTTAGATTAAAAAGGACCTATTATGCTTTTTTTTACTTGTTCAACTTTCTTTGGTGTATTATGTTGCTGTTTGAGCATGAAAAAGCTCTGCAAAGTTCCAAAGTACGAAGTCACTCCAATAGGAGTGCCTTTGGAGTGACTTGGAAATGAAATGCCTCCATTGAAGTGTTAAGTTTTCTTCTGGGAAAGAACACATCACAATATTCCTAATTTAAATAATTCCAGCCCAAGGCATATGCAAAATAAAGGGGTGGGGCCTGGTTGAATTAGAAGTGTGTTGAAACTGACGGTTATTATGAAGGGCATGACATTTCCCAAACACGCTTGAAGCGGTTGACCAATCACAACACACTGGTCCAGCTGACCAATCAGAGCACACTGTGCTTTTCAGAAGATGGGGCTTCATAAAGACAGGAATTAAAAAGAGTGCTACTGACAGACTGGGAAGGGAGGAGGTGGCGGTGGAATCACGTCGTGGCAAGATGTCTGCTTCTTGACTGCCAAGAACTGCTGGGTTTTTTTCGACCTCCGCAAGGTTGAGGCAGAGATGCCACTCCTGGACCACGATGGTGGACATCGCCTAGCCGAGAGCCTGCGCCATGACCTTCACTCGGAGAGCGAAGTCGGTCGCAGAGTGTAGTTCATGCATCAATCCCGACTCAGAACTACCCTCGTGCAGCTCTTTTAAAGCTTTGGCCTGAAAGACCTGCAGGATGGCCATGGCATGCAGGGCGGAGGCGGCCTGTCCAGCAGCACTGTAAGCCTTCACCGTTAGAGACGAAGTGAACTTACAGGCCCTGGACGAGAGTCTGGGACAATTCCGCCTGATGGCAGCGCTCTGCGGGCATAAATGCATTTTAATTGCATGCTCCACCTGTGGAAACAACGTATATCCCCTGGCTGCCCCACCGTCAAGGGTAGTGAGGGTGGAAGAGCTCATGAAATGGGCCCTGACGGTAACCCGCGACTTCACAAGCTCTTCATGCACTTCCTGAAAGAAGGGCACTGGTGCATGGCGCAGCTGTGAGTCGCGCTCTGAACCCAAATACCAATCAACCACCCGCGAACTCTCGGGACAGGGCGGAGGATTACACTCCAGCCCGATGTTCGTGGTGGCTTGTGCAAACATAGCTGCCAACTTTTCATCAGACTCAAACTGAGCTACCGCACTCAAGGGTGGGAGTCCAGCTGAGTCTTTAGCATGGGAATGCACAAGCCTGCCCTCCGATGCTGCAATCGACAGTTCATCCTCTTCTCAAGCCCCGAATGAGAAATTAGGTTTGCGCTGAAACAAACCACCTAATTCATCCAAGAACTCGACCAGGCGCAACGGCCGGGAGGTCCATGGAGATTGACCCGGCGGAAAAGCTCCCATTGTTAAATTATATCTCTCTCAGTGCTTGGTGCCCCGGACTTGTGCATAGCAGAAGGACCGGGACGGGGATCCACTGAGGTGAATCTCTCTCTAATGACAAGCCATGGTCATGTGCTTGCCAAACACATGAAGCAGTGATCGTGGCCGCCCAAGGATGAGAAAGTGAAAGTGACGTGACGTGTGGCCAAGTATGGTGTCCCATACTCGTAATTTGTGCTCTGCATTTCAGCCATCCAAGTACACACACAGTAGTGAACACACACTCACCTTGAACACACACCCGGAGCAGTGGGCAGCCATTTTTGCTGCAGCACCCGGGGAGCAATTGGAGGTTAGGTGCCTTGCTCAAGGGCACCTCAGTTGTGGGTAAAACACAGGTGGAAAGGCATCTTTTAAAAAGACACTTTGCCAGTGCTTTGCTCTTTTAGAGGAAAGCTTGCACTTTTATATCGCTAAAACGCCCAGGGGAAGCTCTCTCTGTGTAAGAGAGAGATTGCTGAACTGCGCTGTAACACCAGCAATCCGTCAGTCGAGTATAGGTGACACTCACTCGGCTCCGAAGAACAAATCTGAATGAGTGGATGCAAAAAAATTCTCCTTTTTTTTACCCATATGTCTGGGGCAGTGGCGCATGCAAATTCCACTCGCCAATTTTCATTGGCGGTGATTGGGGCTCCCAAGTATGACCCCTAGTGTTAGTCACTGACACCACGTCAAATAGGGAACCTATTCTTGTAGAGTCCAAACACCAAAACCAAGACTTTGTAAAAGGGCATAATAGGTCACTTTAAAACACAGTCTCGTGGGTAGAACTACAATACCCATCTTGGTCATTCATACTACATTTACTTAAACTTAAATATATTCAGATTTGTTGGCAAGGAAATTAAACCTCAATAACTATTTGTCATTATTGTGTATATCTAACATGTACATAATACTTTATTACATAAATCGTAAATCTCATTATGTTATTTGTAACAAAATATCCCCAACCCTGTTTAATTTCAAATTTCTGCTGATCACCACTAAATGCTTCATACATCATAAAATTATGATTGCTGCAAACATTACTAGGATGGATTAAGGATGGATCTAGTGATTTACTCAGAGAAAGTTACAAAAACAAACAACAAACATCAAACATGACGGTTGTGAAAAATGAACCATTCCCTTCCTTGAAAAATGTAACTTGTATCATAGGAACATCTCGCAACATAAAACCCTCGAACCATCAATAAAAGCTCCCGAGAGAAGCATGTGGTCATTTAGGAGGAGCTGAATTTGAATGAGGCTGCTGAGATATTTTTAAACCTGAACTGTAACGCGCTGTGCTGCAGTGCCTTCGGATCCTGAGAGCGAGGCTGAGAAGCGTGTGTGTGGTGCCTTCTCCTCGCCCACATTTATCATCTGACAGGGCAGCATATTGATAGCTAAGCTGATTTGAGGTCAGATGAAGCTGCATTACATGATAAAAGTTAATGGAACATTTCGTGGGCCTGACGTGCTGCAGTGAAGGAAGTGAAACTGCATTAATCTGCTTTAGAGGGCTTAAAATGCAGATTAAAACTGCATTAATAGCGTCCGCACCATTTCACTCATCTCTCTCTCTCTCTCTCCTGTGATCCAAACCCACAGATCTGTCTTGACTCCTGCTTATGTAATGCTCTTCACATGGCTCATTCTCAGTGGAGCCTTTTGTGGGCCGTTGTTGTAGGATATTATTGCACGGCTCTCTGGAATACGTGATTGTGATTGAATGGCAGGATCCTGTGGTCAAATAAATAAGGGATAACATGCCTGCCATTTTAGCTAATTAAACCCTGACAGAGTGATTGGGATCTTTGATCTCTCTAAAGAGGTTTATTTTGCGATTATGTCTGGATGACTGTATACACCATCTCTATCATTCTATATTATTTCATGAAATACATCCATTCATCCATGTATCAAAGGTTTTATGCTCAGTATATATTAAAATTAATTATGTCTTTTGAGGCCTATTTTTATTACAATCATTTGCAATAGTACAGACAACATATGAGATAATAGAAAATAATATTATGTTGGTAAAAAGTTCAATACCAAGACTGACCAATCAGAATCAAGTGGAGATGTGTAATAATAATGTAAAATAACTCTAAACTGTATTTTGATTTTTCTTGTTTTAAGCATAACTCAAGGACCTTACAATAAGTTTTCATTTGTTAACACAAGTTATTGCATCAGCTAATATAAACTAACAATAAGCAATAGATTTTTTTCACAACTGAACAATCTTTGTTAGTTATTAACAAAGCAGCTGAAAATTGTATTTTTGCTTTGTCTACTCTTTAAACAGCATTATGGTAAAAATACCATGCAAGAGTAGGGCTGGACGATTATGACCTAAAATCAAAACCTCGATTAATTGAACATTTTAGCTCGATTACGATTAATGAACGATTATTTTGTTTCTGGGTTGTTGTTTTTGTTTTTTTGCCCTCATAGTTCACTTACAAGGTTTGTATTGTAATGCTTGACTATTAAAGGTGGGATATTTTTTCCTATTGAAAGAGCGATCTGACATAACAGCTCACTTTCAGCAGTTATTTTATCTATGGTTCGTAACATTACTTACAGATTTCTGCTCGTTGTAAATGTGTAATAATAATGTAAAATAACTCTAAACTGTATTTTGATTTTTCTTGTTTTAAGCATAACTCAAGGACCTTACAATAAGTTTTCATTTGTTAACACAAGTTATTGCATCAGCTAATATAAACTAACAATAAGCAATAGATTTTTTTCACAACTGAACAATCTTTGTTAATGTTAGTTACAATTGTTCTTTGTTCATGTAAGTTCACAGTGCATTAACTAATGTTAACAGATACAAATATGATTTTGAAATTGATTTATCAGTAATTGTTGACATTAACTAAGATTAATAAATGCTGCAGAAGTATTGTTCATTGTTAGTTCATGTTACCGTCAGTCGCTGTGACTGTTAACACTCCCCCGCTGAGAGACGCGCACGCCGACTCACTCCGATTCCCCAGCGTCTGTGTAAACAAGGCTTAAGACTGAACATTCAGCTTGTGAGACAGACATTTCTTAACACAGTGTACATTAAAATGATAGTTACTTTATGTTTCTTATTTTCTTAGTGCGGATAACTGTGTGATAGCACTTCATTCTGAAAGCTCACTTTGATTTCTACTGTCAGTCTGAAGGCAAATATAATATAATTTTATAATAACAATATAATTTGTTGGTTCCTTCTTTTGTTTTGGGGTTTAAATAAGAGCCAAATGTGTTCTTGACAGGTTTCCTGAGTTTCAGTTTTTTCATAGCACCATCATAGATGATTTTTTTCCCAAATCTCTGAAAATGTGTTTGTGCCAATGCAGCTTTGCAAAATGCAAAAACAGCTTTGCTGAGCGCTCTACTCATGCCTCTCATCTGCAGTGTAAACACTGTGATAGATAGCATGTAAACCGCTAGACTGTGTTCATGTCCACTTGTGTTTGTGGAGGAGTGCACACCAACATTTCTGTATGAATGCTTAATCCTTGTGTTGCACAAATTATGTGTAAAAGAAAACAAACAGTTCATTGACAGATGTCATTTGTCCATTTGAGATGCGGATGGTAAATCCTCTTTATTGTTGTAGTAATCCTTCACACACAAACATAGGTTCGATATAAGAGCTTTATGACATTTCCGTGTACAAGAGAGCCACAGTTTCAACAGACTAGCAACAGAATAACCAAATAAAACACATCAGAACTTCATTGTTTTTTTTTCTTTTTCACATTGTTTAATTTCCAACATATTCCTCATTATTTGGAGATAATGATATCTGAAGAAATGAACCTTTTGAATCAGTTCACTAAATCACACTGGACCGTATTTCCTAATAACAAGGCATCTTAGCTCTTTAGAGCGCTCTCTGTGTGCAAGATTATAAATGTTCGAAAAACTGATATAACAGGAATCGAATGTGCTACTTCAAACGTAATTTTAAGCCAATTTTTCAACACGATTTGTATTGTTACGATGTCTGTAGTATATGTAAATGAACAATGTTTACTCTTTCTCTGTGTTACCTCATGATGCAAAACACGCAGGCAGACTTTTGACAGATCCAGGGCTTTCATGAGACTACTGATTGTACTTGCCCATTTTTTATCCCCACCCACGGACAGTTGGATTGACAGATAGTTATTAACAAAGCAGCTATTGTAAGAGTAGGTCTGTCACTGAAAATTGTATTGTGCTTTGTCTACTCTTTAAACAGCATTATGGTAAAAATACCATGCAAGAGTAGGCCTGGATGATTATGACCTAAAATCAAAACCTTGATTAATTGAACATTTTAGCTCGATTACGATTAATGAATGATTATTTTGTTTCTGGGTTGTTGTTTTTTTGCCCTCATAGTTCACTTACAAGGTTTGTATTGTAATGCTTGACTATTAAAGGTGGGATATTTTTTCCTATTGAAAGAGCGATCTGACATAACAGCTCACTTTCAGCAGTTATTTCATCTATGGTTCGTAACATTTCTTACAGATTTCTGCTTGTTGTAAATCAGATACAGATAAATTAGCACAGTACCAGTATTTAATGAGAGCGATTGCATGTGTGAATTAGTCATATCGTCTCTCTATTAATTTTGAAGCTGTGGGTTGTAAATAGTTACTTCAAAAGTAGAAAAATATATGCTATAATAACTTTTGAGTTTCTAAGCTACCTTAGTGATAAATCACAGGACAGCGCTGACATCTCAGTGCGCGCGATCTTCACGTTTTGTATGAGCGTTCGTGCCACAATGCAGCACGGTAGCTTGATATAATAATACACATCCGATCGTCTAAATCGCTTGAATATACAAACTGGCAAATCTTAAAACACATACAACTGACAAAGTTTAGTGAAGATGCAAGGCTCACCGCTCGCGCACCATCTCTGTGTGTTGACTCGGCGTTCACCTGCGTGTTGAGTCACGTGACTACACACGCGGTAGTATGTTTCTAAGTGGGAAGTATTAACAGGATTAAAAAACCGAAATAACCGACATGGGAAAATTACGTCAGTTAGAGGTTCTGAATTTCGGTTTCGATTACTTTTCAATTAATCGCCCAGCCCTATGCAACAGCTTTCTTACCTGTACGTGACAGTGTTTTGCTTTGGGCGGAATTGATGGAATGGCAATTTCTTTCAGCTTTTTCCCCTCAATTTGGCCTAAAACACTGTGTTCGTGGTCATCCAGTTTGAAATGATGACTACAAACACAGAGGTTTTTCAGATTTTTCTCCGTATTTACGATTCTTTCCTACAACGCGCTGGATCCTTCACCGAAAATAACTCACTCCTGCTAAACATTTAACATACTCTTCGAGTTCTTGCAACCGGGAACAATAAAAAGTCAACATTATTGTGAGTAAAAGTTTGCTAAGAAGTATTTCTTACTCAAGCAAGGTGGTATTTAACTCTGGTCAAGCCTGTCCAATAGGAGCAGACTGAGAGTGGCCTTGGTCGGCAGCATGTAAAGTGCATTATGGGTGTTGAAGTTTTTCTACCTATTTGGCAAAAGGGTTTTCTTTAGTATAGCACCATTTTTTTTTCACCTTTCTACCACATAGGCAGCCAAGTTTTATTGAAAGCCTGAAAGTCTGTATATGACGTGCTGAATGTCAATCATTCAGCCTATAGCATAACAGTAAAAATACCTGTAATTTACTTGATGGGAAAGGTTTTGATATCTAATAATGATCAACCTAAATTTCTATATAAATGTGCCTATTATTTTGTTATTATTTTGTGCAGATTGATCTATTTCTTATATAAAATTACCACTTTGTTCATTTAATTGCCATTTGCAATGTTTTATTTTTGCAAATTCACCTGTGGATGGAGGTACAAGCTTTCAGGATCAGTGAAGACAGCGCTTCACTGATCAATTGCCCTGTGGCTGATCTTGGCAATGACAAGAATACTGAGTAATGAGGTTCACAGTGCTGCCAGTATTGCAGAGTGCAAAGTGGAAGCTGCACTTTAGTGACATGAAGCGGTGCTCTACTCTTTACTACACAAAAGGGATAATGGTGACATCGGTGCTTAACAACATTGCAGAGCATGGGTGTCAGAGAGTAAGATGAAGGGAGTGTTAATGAGGAAGATGTCACTGGGAAGTCATTTTGGTGAGACAAGGTGTGCAATATATGGCCTGTTTTAATGCGTGGCAGCAAGTCATTGACATGTTTCCCCCAGTTTTGTTTTTAGTTTGTTTTTTGTCAGCCTGCAAAGCCATTAGAGCATTTCTCTGATGACGTGTTTACTGGCGTGAGGGCGGGGCAACCTGTCACTCGCATGAGATAGCAAACCACAACCATCCAATCAATTCCCCACGGACAAAATCAAGCCCCACCCCACATTTGTTCTTGTTCCTGAAGCCGTTTCATGTTTCATATGTAAGTACATTAACAATCAAGTACTTTTGTACATTTATTCAAATAAAATTGAATAGTAGTACTTTTACTACAGTTATATATTATTTCTATATTATATTATGAGCATCTGTACTTTTACTCAAGTACTTGATCTGTGTACTTCATCTACCACTGTGTGTAGTAGTGTGTTTTAGTTTGGCTTAAGTCAGCTAAAAATAGCTTTTTAGAGCAGAGGATGTGTCAGGATGTGTTCACAAGCAGGATCCAATCAGATTCCTGTTAGGGGCGTTTGTTCCATTGACAGATGGGCCATGTGGCATCCCGCAAAGCTGTTCCACAGTCCAAGCCAATTCTAGAGCACCGCTCCCACTGATTCCATTAACTCGGAAGAAGCCATTCCTGAATATCTCTGCTGGAATGAGATAAAACAATCTTGATTGCATAGATCAGAACATTTACATTGAAATTGAAAAGATGGAGATGTAAGAAATGACAGTGTCTTGCCCTAAAATATGAATCCATCTGATTTTATTATAACCACATCAGCCCATAGAACTGGATTTATCATAGAGAAGAACAAATATCTACACTTGTTTTTTCTGCCCATTTTAGGGTGATCACATCCTGAGCGAATGGCCATCAGGGTACAGGTGTGGGACAGTGGGGTGTCTGAGCTTTATTAACATACAGAACACAACTGTTACAGCAGGAACAACTTCATTTACAATAGGGACACTAAACTGTTTTCAAACGGCTTATAATGTTTGAGATTAGGATGTTCTGTTCATTCTGACTCTTAAATCTTGTTTCATGTACTTTGTCAAAAATACACAGCATGTGTAGAGCACATGCATCAGCCACCAAGACACATGTCCAACAAGGCATCCTTTTTTGCTTTATTGCATACATTTATGTTTAATCTCATATATAAATGTCATTATGCAATAAATAATACAGTATTTATTTACTTTAAAGCGTCAGTTTTATCAGGTCTATTGCGACAGCAATCCTCGTCATTAAGCACTACCACAGATTATTTTCTGTCATGCAGGTGTTTCTCATTAGCATTTGCTCCTCATTTCACTCTCTGTCCCGTCCTGCTTCATACCACAGTAACGTTAGTAAAACTTTAATACATGAGCACATCCATGAACATGATTCTGGCAGATTATTTTCCATCAGCTGTGGAGATGAAGATGACAACTCCCATGATTCCACACTCATACACGGCGTCATCAAGCTACGCCTTTGTTATTGTTTTGAATAAGAGACCTCTTGCGGCAAAACTTACATACTGTGCCTTTAAATGGTTTCTTTTGAAATTTCCGTTCAGTTGATGAGGATTTTTTTCTTCATTAGGTGTATCACTATGAAATATGAAAATAAATTTTAATATAGCAATCAAAAATATGCTCGTAGAAGAGTTGTGTTCAGGTCAAAGATCATGACATTTTATATTTAATATTAATAAAAAGGTTGTTTTTTTTCTTTCTTTTTATAGACAGAGCTTGTATGCGGATGCCAAAAGCTTCTTCAGTAAGGACACAGGAGTTCTGGAGGTTCCCCTGACTGTACAGGTGGCAGATCAGGTAGGAAGTGTCATTCTCAATGTAAGGTTTCAGATACACACATTTCTTTGTCTAGTGGCTCATTGTCAGTCAGCATTCTTAATGCTTGTGTTCTCATTAAGGCTGAATGCATATGTAATAACTCTCACTCTTTGAAAGGTTATTTTTCTTATATATATATATATAGAGAGAGAGAGAGAGAGAGAGAGAGTGAGAGAGAGTATATATAATAAACAAGATGTTTGAAAGCCTGAGAAGGGAATGGTCCGATATTGTGTATATGGATTGCTTATTAGCATGCATATTACTAAGATATTGGCTGATTATTAGTACTTATAAAGCACATATTAATGCCTTACTCTGCATGACCATATTCTATATCCCTTAAAGGATTAGTTCACTTTTAAATGAAAATTACCCAAAGCTTTACTTACCCTCAAGCCATCCTAGGTGTAAAAGACTTTCTTCTTTCTGATGAACACAGTCAGAGTTATATTAATAAATATCCTGACGCATACAAGCTTTATAATGGCAGTGAACGGGACCAACGAGTAAAGTGCTTCCATCCACATCAATCCATCATAAACGTACTCCACACGGCTCCAGGGGGTTAATAAAGGCCTTCTGAAGTGAAGCGATGCATTTGTGTAAGAAAAATATCCATATTTAACAAGTTATGAAGTCAAATATCTAGCTTCCGCCAGACCACCTTCCGTATTCAACTTACAAAAAAAGTGTAATTGATGCGACGTCAATACGGAAGGCGGTCTGGTGGAAGATAGATATTTTCCTTAAATATGGATATTTTTCTTACACAAATGCATCGCTTCGCTTCAGAAGGCCTTTATTAACCCCCCGGAGCTGTGTGGAGTACGTTTATGATGGATGGATGTGGATGCACTTTCTTGAGCTTCATACTCGTTGGTCCCGCTCACTGCCATTATAAATCTTGGACGCATCAGGATATTTATTAATATAAATTGTGTTCATCAGAAAGAAGAAAGTCATATACACCTAGGATGGCTTGAAGGTGAGTAAAGCTTTGGGTAATTTTCATTTGGAAATGAACTAATCCTTTAACCCTACCCAATACCTAAACTTAACAACTACCTTACTAACTATTAATAAGCAGTAATTAGGGGTTTATTGAGGAAGAAGTCATAGTTAATAGTTAGTTAATAATAAGAATTGGACCAAAGTGGACTAAAGTGTGACCGGATTGTTAAATTTATAATGAAAATGTAAGTTGCCTTTGCACAGGCATAAATCGCTGCCATGATGCAAAGGTATTGTGGATGGGTGTCAGGGCATTGCTATGCGGTTGCTAGTGTAGACATAAAAGAAATGTTTCAGTTAATGAAACCTCCTATGTTCTGGATTTTGAAAGCATCAGCTGATCATTTAAATGTTTTTAATTGTTTGCATTTTCTTTCTTTTACTAACCCGTCAGTAAAGGATGTTAATAGGAAACAGAAGTGAAAGGGGGAGATAATGTTTTAAAGGAAAATCAAGTGAAATAATTCCATCAATTATCAGATATTGTTGATTAACTCGGGTGAGCAAACTGCAAGAGCACAGTGTCTGTTTTCTTTTTTACATTATGAGAGCTGAATAAAAATCCCACAACACTGTGCTCTGTCTGTCAATGTGACGAATATAATCATTTGCAGCATAACACAAAACGTGATCCAAAATCATGTTAATGTCAGGTGTAAATGAGTCCTGTGATATTCTGGTCTTTCCTTTTCGGTCCCTCCTTTTATAGGATTTATTTCACCCATTTTATCAGCCACTAGGTGAAAATCTGTGCTATTTGAAAATACACGCAAAGCAAAATGCTCAACTGAACACAAGCTCACAACACATTAGCCATTTACTTTGTTTATAATAACACACTGTGATGACAGCACTGGTTGAACTCCCATAATCCTCAGAACTGGACTCAGGTTATCATCCCTCTATTTCCGCACGCTAAAGCAGAAAGCAGGATCTCATCTCGTCCTCTCATCCTCTTCCTCTTCCTCAGCCAGACTCTTCATTCACGCCAGGACTCTTACTGATCTCAAACCTGTGCCCGGTCCAGAGTGCTGGCACATATCCATGCCCTCCCTGCGGCCCCAGCAGCCTCACCTCACCTCACTATCAAATGCTTCAAATAACTTCAGTCATATCTGTAACTAATTATAATCATTGCATACAAATCAACATTTTGCTAACGTTCATTTTAAGTTATGAAAACGTTATTTCTGAATGTTCATAATGTCTGTTTTAAAAACGTTTGTTCTTGGTTACGCAAATGTAAGGAAACATTCCATTTTATCATTTTGCAAACATTATAGGAATGTTACTTTTGAATGTTCTTTGAACATTCTGAAACTAATAGTAACATTTAAACAACATTAGATGTGATGTCACAGGCTGTAGTACTGCAAGATGGCGGCGCCCTTGCTACAAAAGCATCTTTTTTTCTTTTAAATGTTTACATTTATCAAGTTTGTTATATAATTTTTGTTAGAGTGGAAATCTATTTACTAAATAATGTAAACTGACTGACTGCTTCATTTCCACTTTAATATATTACAAAGCAAAGCAGATGAGAAAATCAACAGCATAGAAAATAACGACAGCACATCAGTTATGTCTTGAATGTAATAGGCCTCTTTCTGTGTCAGTGCAAACACAACCTGTCAGGGAACAGTGCAGAAGACCCAAATTCAGAGTTGCAGAACAGAAACTTTATTTAGAGAATAACATTTAGAGGACAAACAAAGGGAAACAGCCGTCTGGTCACTGAATCACGGGGCAAACTCCAACCGGTAGGGCAGCAGGCAGAGAGAGAAGATCCAGTCAGTCCGGAGGGCAAACACAAGGACGAAGTCAGAAACTGGGAATCAGTCCAGAATGGTGACCAGTATGGAAGGTTAGGGACTGATTACCAGTAACCAGAGACATGTGAAGAGGGTAGAAACTAGTGATGTTCACAGAATCAAACTTTATTTTCATGCTGATGACACAAGACGCACTCCTTGCTCAGCACTGAATGAGCCAATGAGCATGTCCAGACGAGTTATTAAACCAAAGAACCGTTTAATTCAGTTCTTTTTGTGTCAGACATGACCAAAAAGCTGACTTTCAACTCTGCCTATAGGTTTGATTTGTTCATTTATTTGGTTCAATAACCTGATCTTGCATCATCAACCCAGAACTATCAGTTCAGTTCTGTGAACAACTCATCTGGTTACTGGCTTAAAAGAACGATTTGTTCAAGAATCGAATGTCACTAGTAGACTCCGGGTAGGACAGTCCACAGGAAGGAAGAAGAAACTGGGGTTAGGTTGGGCTGAGCTGAACCAGGCAGAAAACTGCAGAAACAGAGAGCAGACATAAAGGACAAGGCAGAGCAAGACTTGACTGGACAAGGCAAGCTTTAGTAAGATCAAGATACAGATCACTCTGGTGTACAGCACAAAGCACAACACAAATGCATGTGGCACAAAACAATCCGGCAAACACAAAAGAAAGAGAAGCACAAAGTATAGAAAGGAATGCACACAAGGAACAGGTGCGAGCAATTCATAGTTTTCAGGTGAATTCAGGTGACTGACGAGGAGACCTGGAGGGCAAAACATCCACAGAACTGCAGCAATTTTCCATCTCAAAAGAAGAAAAACAAAAATATGTGAAAAATGGGCACTTGTGATCCATATCCAGCACCTGCTGCAGTATTTTAATCACAAAAAAACAGCGGATATTCTAAAATGCTTAACCTAAAAAACTTAAAGTGCCTTAATGTACTAAAACAGTGATATTAAAAGATCAAATTCAGTAAACAGCTTATTAATGATGCACACTATATACAGGCAAGCAGATGAGCCCAGAATATGAACTCAATGCACTACACAGTTAAGTGTTTGGTTTTCTATGGAAAAACACTTAAAGGGTCATAAAAAATCAAAGCTTCCCACAGAAGCACGCTGCAATTCACCATTACACACAACACAATATACGTATATTATACATGGTTTTGTAAGCTCACTGTAAATTACACAAATATGCACGTATCCCGTGACTGCTATAATTTAATGAACAAATAAATGCACAGCCGTTTGCATTTGTACTCGAAAATATGAACACGCTGTTGCATCTTTAATAACTTTTGAGGCTTATTTTGCGGCATTTATAAGCCATTTGATTGGTTATTAGGCCGTAAAGACTGGTTACACTCGCAGTGTGGATGAATCGCATTCGTGTCGAAGACTCAGGGTCTAATGAAGAGGACTTATGTGACACAGAAACTCTTAGAAAGCAAAAACAAACACTCATTTTTGACTCATTAACGCACCTCTCACTTACGCAATCTCAGTGTCATAGGAAATCAACACGTGCTGTCACGAATAATTAAGCAAAGTGTCTTCTCATAGGATAAGGACACGCAGTCTCATGAATAATTATGAGACAACAATAAGTCATCGATATTCTATAGTGCAAGAAAATTATGACACAATTAAGATTTTAAACCTGAAAGATGAAAATAGCGCAAAAAATCAACTAGTTTTCTCCTACATTTAAAACTAACAGATAGTAACATTGTCTTCTATGATGTTCAACACACATAACACTGTTAAAATCTCAGAAAATTTCATGTTTTCAAGTTTCATGACCCTTTAACAAGAAACTGCACATTGTGTTTATATTCTGGGTTTATCTGCTTGCCTGTATATAGTATGCACCATCAATAAGGTATATATTGAATTTGGTCTTTTAATATCTCTGTCTTACTACATCAGCACTTCGTGCAAACCTGGAGGGAAATGGAGGAAAACCTTGTTTGGCCCTTCAGGTGGGCATTCCTGTAAGGGTGTGACGTCACGTGAAAACTATGAATTAACAGAATGAGGACTAGACAAGGGCTAAACGATGGGGCGTGGTAAAAGAAAACAAGGAGATGGGACAAGGTGAGCACATGGCAGATGCAGAGAAAGAGAGCCGTGTGCATGCTGACAGGATCAAAAACATTGCAATGTGAGACTCGCACGTCGCGCCTATCTGCCATGGGACTGAGCGTTTGAATCCCTCAAAAGGTCTGGGAATACTGGAGATAAGATGAATAAATGTCACATGCTTCATCATTGTACAGTCATGTTTAGATTGGAGACTCTGGAGTGAATTACATTGATAACTGTGCTTTAACTAGGTGAGGCCTGTCCTGTTTACGGTCCATGCAGTGGTCACCAGCTCCGACCTGCTGTTTGACCGCACTGAGGTGGACTTTGGACACTGCTCCGTTTATGAGTCCTCCCAGACTTCAGTGCGTCTCACTAACTGTTCCTTATTGCCGCAGGAGTTTGGCTTTGTGGGTATTCCCAAGGTGAGCACAATATCCAGTGCACACACTTCACAAAACTCACACTAAAGATTTGCCACACAAACCATGACCTCGTTTGGTGTGTGTAAGTATTTTGCCCAACCAACAAAAATGCATTTGGGCTTTTGCTAACATTTTGTGTATTTGAAGTCTGATGTTTCATTGTACCAATATCAAATGAATCAAAATGATGAATGCAAACACATTTAATCAGAAATGAGTTTTGAGTGAAATCTGGTCTCTGCGATCAGTCCTGTGACAGACTCAGCTGTGCTCAGATTCACAGAAAATGTGTAGAAATTATATAAAGTTCAATCAAAACACAGTTTTCCTCTGTTCCATTGTTACTGTAGTTACTGAGAGAAAGGGAAAAACTTTTAATTATGAGGCCTTAAAGAAAAACATGTATGTGAATATGTATGTTTATATCTTCCTCTTTAGTTTATTGATGTCCAGCCTAATGACGGTTTTGGCACTTTGCTGCCTTCACAAAGCATGGACATGTACTTGATCTTCAGCGCGTCAAAGGCAGGGGAGTACAACTTCACACTCACCTGTAAAACAAGCATTAACAGGTAGGAGAATGAGAAGCAGTTTACCAGAAGATCTGCTACACATCGACTGAATCTTTGAAGATAGCATAATTTTTCATTAAAGGGATAGTTCACCCAAAAATGAAAATTATTCCATGATTTACTCACCCTCAAGCCATCCTAGGTGTTTATGACTATCTTCTTTCAGATGAACACAATCCGAGATATATTTAATAATATCCTTTGTCCTCCAAGGTTTATAATAGTTGTGTATGGTAGGCCAAATTCTGAAGACAGAAAAACTGCATCCATCCATAAAAAAATAAATCCATACGACTCCAGAGGGTTAATAAAGGCCTTTTGAAGCGAAGGGATGCGTTTTTGAAAGAAAAATATCCATATTTATAACTTTATAAATTCAAATAACGAGTTTTTTGCATGAACTATCCCTTTAAGAATATTCAGACATTAAACGATGCCACATTTAACGCATACAAGTATCTATAAAGAGCACAAAAGCAGTTTACTATAAAAAGCAGTCCAGTGCTGACTGTGCCAGAACACAAGGCTTTAACTTCAATGGCTCCATCTAGTGGCCAACAGTCCAAACTAACAGAGTTCTGGGCACTAGCATGCTTCCTCCACACTCTGTCAATGTACCTGGTGTTTTCTATCCTTTAATCATTTCAGTGGCAGTTGCTCAATTGACACAGGCCCTGTGGAAGTACGTAATTAGAAATGTTTGCTCATGGGCACTCGGCTATAGACACTCAGTTGTTTTGGTGTCAGTCACCTGTGAGCTGTAAATGTCATGTGACTAATTACTCTAAAGCAGCAAGTGGCCAGAAGGTGTTTGGATCTGCTGGGTCACATCTGTCTTTCCTGACACCATCAGCTGTTGCTAGGCCTGATACTGTCATGCAAAATGTATTATTATCTCTGTATCTCTATATCAGTATCAGTGTTTCTGAACTTCCTGAAACGCCTCCATTTTCTTCACAATATTCCTCATTTAAATAATTCATACGCAGAATAAAGGGGCGGGGCCTGGTTGAGTTAGTTAGTAGTGTGTTGAAACTGGCGGTTATGGTAAGGGGCGGGACATTTCTCAAACACCAATCACAACACACTGCTCCAGCCGACCAATCAGAGCACATTGTGCTTTTCAGAAGGAGGGGCTTCATAGAGACAGGAACTAAACAGAGCGTTACTGACAGACTGGGAAGAGAGGAGCTGAACAATGGAGAATATGAGGAAAATAATCAACATTCAAGCAGGGAAACCTGCTCTAGTAGAGCCCAAAAACAACATCAAGACTTTGAAAAAGGGCATGATAGGTCATTTTTATGTAAATGTAATAAATTCTGAGTGCTTATGTTTACAAACATACCTGATTTCTTGACTGCTTGAATTTATTGGTGATATTCTTCACTCTTCTAACTCGTATGCCTCTCTATTCTTGACTCAGAGACTTCCTGTTATCTTGTCACGCGACTGCCGTCCAGCCTTCTCTGAAACTCTCTGATTGTTTGGTTGAGTTTGGAGGGACGGCGCTGGGCGACCGGACCACTGCAGTGCTGTATGTGGAGAACCAGATCAGCTCAGGGCCTGAGGCTGCGGCCCGGCTCTTCGCCTTCTCTGTTCCTGAAAACTCTGACATCACCATCACACCTACTTCAGGACGTGTACTGCCTGGACAGGTACTGCTAACCACTGAGGCAATTCACAATCATTCACATCTTTTCTGCTTTATTATCCTGTTTCATTACTATATTTTTGGTTTTGCCTTTGATTCATCAGTTAGGGGAGATCGGGGCTAGTTGTCACATTTTACTACAGTGAATATTTCTCATAATAGGTTTTGTATAGACACATGCCTTAAAGTTTGGGCCACAAAAAGACTATTGAATATTCATACCCTTATTGGAAAAAGATAAACCAGTGGGGCATGTTGTCACACTATATAAAACAGAATGTATGATAAAACAGGGTAATATATTGTTTTGGACAACAAATATTGTAATTGGTGAACTGTAAAAAAAAAGCACTTGATGCTTAATTTTTCCCAAGGCTCTTAATTTAGGAGTGCATTAAAAAACTTTAGGGCCGCAATGAAAATTGATCAAATAATGTGTTTTTCCTTAATAAATGGTTACAAGGAGACATTTACAAGCAAATTGATTTAATTTATTAGAATACATGAAGTACACTAGGTTTTTAAATATTTCTGCTTCAAGTTGTGTTTAATAATTATGTATTTATTTATAGGCCGACTTTAAACTGTGTGTGTGTGTGTATATGTATATAAACTGTAATAAAAAGATTATTGTGCCGATACTAGTAAAATCTAGTAATGTGTGTATATATATATATATATATATATAAAGCCTGAAATACACTGGGTCTCTTATTGTAAAATGTCTATGATTTATGGCTTTTTATACGCACACATGCTCTTAAATACATTTTACAGTTTGCACACATCTATTTTTAATTGTGACAACTTTATCCAACCTGATATTTATGAAAAATACCCTAAGAACACAAGTTAACTTTACAAATCCTTCATTATATGGTGAATACAATGTTTTCCTTTGTCTTAATGTATGTCAAGAGTGGTTTTATCATGTTCACTTGAATTTTAGTTTGGCATATAAAACATCTTCATTTACTAGATGTTTGAAACAATGGATAAGCATTTGAAAAAGTCCATTTACACAAATAAGCATTTTTGACTCATATCCTTGTAGTTAGTGAGATTTAGTCCTTCTGACAACCTGCTTATATCCCTTATTTGTTTGCCCTGAAGTTTCTGTGTGATAGCAGTCTCAGGTCTGTTTATTGTTGTCTCCACAGAGGTGTCTGGTCCAGGTTACGTTCAGCCCAACACTGTCTGATGATGTGATCAAAGCAGAGGCTGTTCGCCGGAGGAACGAGTTTCACACTGACACCAGCAGCTGCCAACATACGCAACCTGACAGCAAAGTGAGGAGCATCAATCATATCACTTCTCACACAACATACAGTATTGCCAGCTGTTGTAACTTCCCTGCTATCTTCGTTCATCTACAGAGCAAAATTGAAACTCCGTTGCTTCTGGTAAAAGATCAAGGCAGCAAAGTGACACCTGCAAACAGCAGCCCCGTCCGCTCCCCGAGCCCAGCAGACGTTCAAGCAGGGTAAAAACAGTGCCTTTTGTGACGTTGCCATCATTTTCAGGGGACGCTTGAAAATATAATTATATTTCTATTATTTCTTCACAGCTCTTTTGAATATTTGGCTGCGAAGGCCTCACTTCTGCGCTCTTTTACTGAGCGTCGCACTCGCTATGTCATATCCTGCTTCGCCACTACATCAGACATGTCAGAGGAGCCCAGATACAGGTGATGATGTGAGAATGAGTGTACATAAAACTGATGAAAATGTTTCCTTCAAAACATCTTTCAAATGTTAAAAAAGAAGTTTAAGCTTCACCAGGTAATTTTTTGTAAAAACTTATAAAGTGCTGTAAAAAGTATATCCAAAGTCCCTTTCAAGGAAAGTCTGTTCACTCTGTGGCCAAATTTGCAACACCTCCGGACAGCTGTTTCGGACATCTAAGACCAAGTCATATCTATTTGAATGGGGGAATCCTGAAATCACAAAAACTACTTGCCGAACTCACAATTAAATAATATATTTCAAATCAGCAACAAAATCTGACATGAACTGTCCCATAAACAGGGCTGTACGTTAACTTTTTTTGCACATAGCACTGGTGTTACAGAGGTTGAAATTTTTGTAGCACAGGTCAGCACAATTGTAGCACAAGTATAATATGTATGTTACATGTCTGAAAACAACCACAAGTAGTGCAGTTCATTATTTAAACAGGCATGTGACTGACAAAAGGACGTGTAATGTTCCATACAGGGCACACAAAATACAACCCTTAACCAGAAATGTGTTACAAAAATGTGAAAACATTTTATTTATTTACCCAAAATGGCAGACTGCGGAAACGTAGCCATTATTGCTTAACATTGTCAATTTTTTTTTATATAGCTCAATATCTCTGATCACAATACAAACTCCAACATCCCTTCAACCTCACAACAACATTAAACTTAAGTAAAATTCAATTTAAAGGAGAGCTACATTTCACATTTTCATTAACATTGATAACATGGAAAATGTGCCACACATAGTGGATGATTTCTGCCACCTGGTGGAAAACAAGCACTTTTTAAATGAAAATGGCATGAAATTATTATTATAACCAGTAGATGGCTGCAGAGGACCACACGAGCTCATTTGCCATAATTATTTTCACGTTTTGACTATTATAACAAACTTTAGCACTTTTATTGTATTGAAGTATGAAGTATAGCAAGTGCAGGAAAATTCACAAAGTCTCATACCATTTAGATGAAGGGAACTTTTTTCTTTTTCTTTTTTTTTTTAATAAGCCCAGACCCAAACCCCCAAGCAAAACTTTAGTTATATGGCACCTATTTCATACATAGAATGAGCTGCACGTCAAATACATCACACATAAAAAACAAGTAAAAATAACAAAAGAATGTAATACATAGAATACCGTAAAACCACAGCATAATGCAAGCTAGGGTAAAAAGATATGTTTTTAACTTTATTTAAAAAAAAAAAAAAAAAAAAAAATCAAAAGAACTTGATATCTATTGGTAATGAATTGCATACCTTTGGAGCATAATTAACAAATCTGCATCCCCAATTTTCTTTCCTCTGTTGCTGGGAACCTCCAGTAAACCAGCAGATGATCTTAGTGTTTTTGGTGGAATATAATTAACGAGAGTTGGCAATATAGTTTGGTCCTTGCCCATTACAGGCTCTGCATGTATGGAGGAGGACCTTAAAATTTATTCTAAATTTGATAGGAAGCCAGTGAAAAGCAGCTAGAACTGGAGTTATATGTTCTCTCTTTCTGGTTGTAGTTAATAGCCGAGCTGCTGCATTTTGGATGAGCTGAAGTCTTATCAATTGTTTTTTTTTGTGGAAGACGGGTAAAAAGTGCATTATAAAGTTATAAAATAACATTTCAGGAACAGAAAACTCGTTTTTTGTATTAAAGGGGACCTATTATGCCCCATTTTACAAGATGTAAAATAAGTCTCTGATGTCCCCAGAGTGTGTATGTTAAGTTTCAGCTCAAAATACCCCACAGATAATTTTTATAGCATGTTAAAATTGCCACTTTTTGGGGAATTTCAGTAGAGTTCAAAAACAAAATGAATCCACCTCGTCTTCAGCGGCTCAGATTTCGGGAGTAAATGGAGAGAGCTCTGTGGATTCATCCATCCAGCTACAGAACACCTAAAACGCTCGGGAGACGTTCTCGTCAGTGCAGCAATAGCGGACTGTGAACTCGCTGTGAACTCGCTCAGGGCGGTTCTATGTTAAAACGGCAGTGTCTGTCAACATTCGTGGGCGGGGCCTGTGGCTAATGTGACGTCACACTGCCAGGGATCTGGAAACGGCTTGTTCTGAGACACTGCTTATGATTTATGGGGATTAAAAAAAAAGGAGTGGTTGGATTTTTATCATCATAGGGTGGTTGTGTACAACACACATTTATGTCCAAACACCATGCAAAAGTAAATTTTGCATAATAGGTCCCCTTTAATGAAAGAGCGTAATGCCATCCATACGCTACACAACTTTCAAAGTCGTTGGATTGTTGTTCTTTTCACAATACACAACTGTCCATCAACATCGACAGTGTCATTATCAGTCAAAACATTTCATGCTACAAGACTTGGATGATGGATCACAGGCAAGTCTACTAAACCAGGGAACTAAACTAGACACAAGTGAGTCACTATAGAAACAAACAAGGGCATAATCAGTACCTAAGAAAACCAAAACTGAAAGGGAAACTCCTACAAATGCATATGCAATAAGGTCAGCCACAAAAAAATAACCGTCCATGCCTTTTTAGCGGGTTTGCAATGGCGCCGAAAATCAGGGCTTAAAGTAGCATGTGAGCGGCATAAAAGGTTATCGCCCCTGCTTACACCTCCATTAGCAGCAATAACTGTGAGCAAACACTTCCTGAGGCTTTGACCCGCTCCTCCTCGCAGAACCACTTCTGCTCAGTGACATTTGTAGGCTTTCTTTTGAGCATGAACAGCACATTCAGGTTTAAGTCTGGACTTTGACTTGGACATTTCAAAAGAAAAATCTTGTTTTTCAACCATTCTGAGGTTGACTTTCTTGAATGTTTCAATTATTTTCTTGCTGCATAACCCGACTGTGCTTCAGCTGCAGTTTATGGACATTCTCCTGAATGGTTCTCTGAGACAGAGCAGAATTCATAGTTCCTTTAATAATTGCAACATGTTGAGCAAAACATCCCCAAATCATCACACTACTGCTGTGAGGTTCTTTTTATGAAATGCAGCATTGGTTTCAGTTTCTACCATCAAAAATTACAGTTTTAATTCATCTGTCCATAAGGCATTGTTATCAAGTGCTTCGCAAATGTGAGGCAAGCTTTTGTGCAATGATTTTTACTTTTCCATGAATCCCATTTTGTGCCCAAGGGCAAGAGACATGCAAAGATATTTCCATGTTGCTCTGAGTTTCTTTAACTTCTGGATAATTTCAGGTCTTGCTCTGGGAAAGACTAGTTGGCCACTCCTTGGAAGATCAACTATTTCAAACTTTCTCCATTTGAATAATACATGGAGGGTTAAAGTCTTAGTAATGGCTTTGTAACCTAGACTGATTCACAATAAATTCTGCGCAGACATTCAGACAGGAAGCACTTTTTCAAGGCACTGTATTTCTCTGCCTGATATTATGTGAGCAAAAGACCTGTTCATTTAAAAATATTTGAATATTCTGACAGAATTATGTTCTTTGCAAACAACATATAAATCTGTCATGAAGTATGTTATCCAACATGCATAATAAAGACGAAGGGGTAAATCAAACTTAATTAGCAAGTCCGACCTGACGGCCGTCTCTGTGCTCCTCCCCCGCCTGCAACCGGCAGATCTCGCCAGCCGGTGGCAGGCTAGTGTAGTTCATCTCGAACAAGCCTAATAGCAGTGAAGTGATGCAACTGACGCTGGTAGGTCACATGATAATGACAACATGACGAATGTAGTATGTCTGGATGACATTCAAACCACACACACTATATAGAACATACTTTTTTAGCGGTTGTGAAATAATTACTTATTCAAAATAAGTACCTGCTCAAGAGAGTATGTGATTTCGGACGCAGCCTATGTTTTAGGAAAACTTTCTCTAGGTATTTCAGACCCCCTTTGGATACAACAGTGGTTTTGGACTTTATAGTGACACCTGTCGGTGTGGACACAGCATCACACACAAGCAAAAGTTTTCCTAGTAGAAACTCCATATGTATGAATCATTTATTCAGTGAACGAAGGTGTCGATTAACGGGGTCACCGAACAACATTTATCTGGTCATGTGAATCTTCATCTCATATGAGTTATCATCAATAGAAATACGTAGATCTGACAAAAATATTGTTTACTTCTTTAGAAGTAAAACTTTTTAAAGGAAAAAAATACTGCATGAACTTTTAACTTATTTGACATAACATTTTAAATAAAGACAAAGCTGACTGAACTCCAACGTGTTTTGCAGCCCACATGAGACGCTGTATCTGGAGTTACACTGTCCAGCCGTCAGACCAGCTCTACTGCTCATCTCTGACAGCCACACCATCCACTTCAGTCAGGTGGCAGTAGGTGAGACACGTTTGACTATCAACTGTTACTGCTTGTATTTTACCTGTTCACTTGTAATGGTTTTTACCTTGTAGGTCAGAAGGTGTTGAAAAAGGTGATCATCCAAAACATTTCCTCAGAGTTTGTAAAGGTATCTTTTTCAGTCCTTTATCCTTTCTTAATATCTTTAATAAGTCAATATAAAGAAATAATGTGTAATTTACACTACCTGTCTGGAATAATTAGGATTTTTTTAAATTTATTTTGAAAGAATATTGTGAAATATTATCACAATTTAACAGCTGTTTTCTATGTGAATATATAGTAAACTGTAATTTATTCCTGTGATCAAAGCTGAATTTTCAGCATCATTACTCCAGTCTTCAGTGTCACATGATCCTTCAGAAATCATTCTAATATGATGATTTGCTGCTCAAGAAACATTTCTGATTTCTGAACTCCACCCACAGGAATACATCAGTAACACACACTGACCTACAAAATGGTCCCATTTCAAAAAATGACAATTCAAGCCGATATACAGCTCAAATAACACAGAATTAATTATATATATATAACAATTATTCTCCAACAGATCTTGTCAATAGAACTGTATTGGAGCTAAACCATTTCTTAAATGTTGTTAATGACAGGTATTATGAAGTTCTTGAGGTAGAAATGCTGCTGTTCGTTCTTGTCCAGTTATGTATTGTGTTTGACATCAGCTTTAACCTCATTTCAGCTGACATCATCCCTGCTGGATGTGAACGGGCCGTTTTCTGTGCTGAACGCCATGCGTCCTATCGGTCCTGAAGACACACACATGCTCCTGATCGCATTTACACCCTCTGTGGCCAAGAAGGTGAGCGCTGCTGCCACCCATACACAAATCATAGCAAAAGTGCTTCATATTATTCTCAGTATCTGAACATAAGGGCCTCGCTACACCAGCTGATTGTAGAATAGAGATAACTAAATGTAGATGCTTGATAGATGCTTTAATATTAAACAGTGTATTAATAGCTACAGAGAAATAGATTTAAATAGTGATTAAAGTGCCCCTATTATGTTATTTTAAAGCTTCCTAATGTTGTTTTGGAGTCTCCTACAACAGGTTTACATTCATCCAAGGTCAAACAACACTTTAATTTTCTCATAATATCCACTGCAGCATCAGCTCTTTTCTCACAGTGTCTGAAACGGTTCGATCAAGGATTCGGTCTCTCTAAACCCCGCCTTTCCGAGAGCTGCTCTGCTCTGATTAGTCAGATGGAGATCCTAAAGATCCCAAATAAAGTTATAAAAATGTTGTAAAACAAATCCATATGAATTGAGCAGTTTAATCCAAGGCCATGTTTACACCTGTATAAAGTAGATTTTTGGTCGTCCGGATCACAAGTGGACGATGCTAAATAAATGGGGTCTAAAGCGTTTTGAGCTTGTCCACTTGTGACCACTTCCAGAGGTAGTTGAAAATGCTTTCAACCAGATTGTTTTCATAGTGTAGACGCGAATGTGAGCCGATGCTGGTATTCATAACAGGAAAATGTTTTGTTGTTTTGTCAGTATTATGAAACTCTGGAGGTGAGCTGCAGTCAGATGTCGCTGGAGATCGCTCTATGTGCTGAAGCTGTCGATGCCATCATCACCTGCTCACATGAAGGACACGTTGACTTTGACTACGTTCCTGAAAACGAGAGCGCCTCACAAGTGTTCAGGGTATCGACTCTATGTTGGTCTTTGTCCGCTGATGTTGTATTCATAACATTAGCAGATGCCTTCACTTTTGACAGATGATGCACTGCAAAAAATGATGTTCTTCCTCAGTATTTCTGTTAATTCTGTTATTTCTATAAGTACAAATATCTAAACATTATTAAATCAAGATACATTTACTGAAGAAGCAAAATGACTTGATATTAAGTTTAGTTTTCTGAAAAATGTATCAAAATATAGTGAGTTTATGCTTCAAACAAGAAAAAAATATCTGCAAATGGAATAAGAAACAAGATTATTTTTCTGACCCTGCTGGCAGATATTTTTTCTTGTTTTAAGCAAAAACTCACTTAATTTGGATACATTACTCAGTATGTAATGTCTTGTTTTGGGTGTTATGGTTTATGTTCATGTTTCATGGTTTATTTTTCAAGTTTATGCTTTGTTTCATTGCTTTGTTATGTTTGCCATGTGCTCCCATGTCATGTGATTCCCTGCTCCTCATGTGATCATGTCATGTGCTTCCCTAGTCTCATGTGTTATGTTAAGGCACCATCGGCTGAAGTTGGTCCTCGTCGGCTTTTTTTGGGCCGATTCATCCGTCGGGCCATCTGATCATTCTGATTGGCTGTTCAGCTACTGCCACCTGCTGGTACGGAAAGGCATTTCATTTTACACAGGCGCAGAATGGACGTGCTACTTGGCCGTCGGCTGTCGAGCGTCAGTTTGGTGTGTCAGGGCAATTTTGGACCCAGACGCTGCCGACGTGAGCCAACCCCGCAGTCTGCTTTCGTCGCCACTAGTTCGTCGGCGTCGGCTTGTTGTGTTCCTGCCTTTAGGTGTGTTCGACATCAGCTGCGGCAGGATGCAACCGATTGGCGAGAATAGCTGTGTGCAGGCGGGGAGGAGCTGAAAATGGAGACGTGAAGTCGGACACTTTCTGCTTCCCGTAGTGATGCTCGTGCTGCGTTCGCATACTTTATCACAGCTGAAGTGAAATAAATGCAATATTTGACTAATACACTGATGTTTCAGAGACATTTTCAACTCTAGTGGACATTGAAGAACAGGCATTATTATTAAGTGGTTCCCCATTTACTGTAGGAATTGCGGATGAGGAGCCCCGCAATTCTACAGTATCCAAACCAGAGACTGTTCACGTTATGCCAGCCCAGCCATAGACTGTTCATGTCATGACTGCAACGCCAAGGCCTGTTCACGTCATGCCTGCCCATCCAGAGTCTCGTCCCAAGATGGCTGCCATTCCAGAGCCTCGTCCCAAGATGGCCGCCACGCATGAGCCCTCAGCAAAGATGGCCGCCACACCTGAGCCCTCAGCCAAGATGGCCGCCATGCCTGAGCCCTCAGCCAAGATGGCCGCCACGCCTGAACCTTCAGCCAAGATGGCCGCCATGCCTGAGCCCTCAGCCAAGATGGCTGCCACGCCTGAGCCCTCAGCAAAGATGGCTGCCACGCCTGAACCCTCAACCAAGATGGCTGTCATGCCTGAGCCCTCAGCCAAGATGGCTACCACACAAGAGTCTCCAGAGAATGCAGCGCTGATCATTATGGCCAAGGCCATTTTATGTGTGTGGGCTACACACACATCGGCTCCAGCCCCTGACCAGCATCCAGAGGGGACTCCAGCCCCTGACCAGAGTCCAATGACTGCTTCAACCCATGAACCCGCTCCAGGGGGGCAGTAGGTACCTGGCTAAGGCCATGGAGGCCACGCCTCTCTGGGCCCCTGAACTGCCTGCACCTCCGTGGCCTCCTGAGCTGCCGGCACCGCCTTGGTTCCCTGAACTGCCAGCGCCGCCCTGGAGGTGTCCTAACCTGCCAGGTCTGCCCACGGCCCAGGTCCGCCCAAGCTCCACGGCCCAGGTCCGCCCACGCCCCACGGCCCAGGCCCGCCTCTGCCATGCCCAGGTCCTTGTCCTGTTCCCCTGCACGGGCCTGGCCCACCATCCCTCCCCCAAGACCGCCTCTGCTCCACCACCCTCCTAGACTGTCTTGTTTTTGTTTATGTTGGCCGTCGGGAGCATGCTCCTCATGTGATCATTTCATGTGCTTCCCTAGTCTCATGTGTTGTGTTCTCATTGGTTGATTTAGTCATGTGGTTTATCAGTTCTGTTTTGTGATTGTGTCATTGTCTTGATTGTTCACAGGTGTTCCTTGTTTGTCTTCAGTCTCTCTGTATATATAGCCCTCATGTTTCATTGTTCTTTGGTCTAGCTTTGTTCCCTGTAATCCGCTGTTTAGTTAGTTTTGTCAAGTCAAGTCATGTTATGATTAGTCAAGTCTTTGTTTATTTTGTACACGTTTATGTTAAATAAATACTGCACATGGGTTCTCAACACGCTCGCCTCCAGTGGAATCATTACACAGTATCTTAAATCATTCTGCTTCTTGAGTAAATGTATCTTGATTTAAGAATTTTTAGACATTTGTAATGAAAAATAAGACAAAAATACTAAATAAAAGATTTTTTTGCAGTGTGCATTATGTACACACCGGATTACTTTATTAGTACTAAAGGTACTATTTTTATATTTTTTTCTGACTGTAAAATGAGTTGTGATGGGCTGAACAGTGTCATGCTGTGACCACTAGAGGTCACTGTCACCATAGTATCAGGTCTGTTGACTGTGTTTCTGTGCAGGTTTGCATACTGTTTTTTGTTTATTGTAATGGACTCCTCATTTTTCTCCCCCTGTAGTATATATTACTGGTTGTGTAGTGAAAAAAAAATTAATGGCAAAGCTGAATTTTCAGCATCATTACTCAAGTCTTCAGTGTCACATGATCCTTCAGAAATCATTGTAAGGTAATATATATGAGTTTGTTAATGGACTGATGGCCTCTCTCTCTGGTGTATGTAGCTGCAGAACATGTCCTCACTAGATGTGCGCTTCAGTGTGCTGTTAGACAGCCAGCGTCTCACAGAAGCCATGGACTCCACAGCACATGTGGGTGAGTTACAGGCACACACATCTTCTTTCTCTTCTCTCCTGTGGAATAGAAGCATGTGACTAGAGATTCTGCCGATACAACACAACATGCCTTTTAGAGAAACGTTTAATCGAGACGTTTAATTAACGAGAAATCATTTAATCAACCCTTCTTTCTTCTGTGCAACACATGTTTAGCAGAATGTTGATGCTTCTCTCTTTAATGAAAGCTGTCAAAATGTCAAGCTCCCAAAAAAATCCATAAAAGTGTTCCCAGCTAACAGGGAACGTGATCAGAACGTTCTGGCAAGGTTCTCTCAAAGTTATACACTCTTAAAATGTGTATATATATTCTCATTTCAAGACATTTTTAGCAAGAGTTTTTAAAACTAACCACAAATAAAACAAGAAAAAAATGCTAGATTTTACACTTTTTTTTTTCATTGGTTTCTAGACATTCGTACTTCTTGAATCTAGTTAAAATATCTAAATTTACTTCGTTTTTTTCTTGTTTTAAGATTTTAAGAACTTTTTATCACAAGTTTTTTTGTCTTGTTTCAAGATGTCTTATCAAGTAAAATTTTCTCACCCCATTGGCAGATAATTTTGCTTGATTTGAGTTTTTTTTTTCTTCTTAATTTGTTTTATTTTCTTGTTTTTGCATGTTGATTTTTTGCAGTGTATGAACAAACATTCTTTCAGTAACGTTAATAGAACATTTGTTTAAAGTTATCTGGTCTTTAATAATGTTCGAAAAATGCAAATAATGTTTGCAAAATTATAAAGTGGAATGTTCCCGTAACATTCATATAACCAAGAAAAAACATTTTTAAAACATGAAAAAAAACACGTTTTGAATGTTCATGGGACATTCAGATAAAACGTTTTCATAACTTAATCTGAACGTGAGCAGATTTGTTAGCTTGGATGACAGTTGTCCATATCACTCATGCCCTGTATTATACATGTCTTCTGAAGTCATATAATAGTTTTGTAGTACTAGTGGTGTTTGCTGTCACTGACATCATACACATGGAAAAACATGAGGGTCATGAGTAAATGATGACAGAATGTTCATTTTTGGGTGAGCTGTCCCTTTAAGAACTCTTAACAGCCTTAACATGAATAGCACACGCTTATTTACGTACTGGCGTATACAGTACCTGTCAGAAGTCCGGAAACATTACAGTTTTTTAATGTTTTTGAAAGAAGAAAGAAAGAAGAAAATGTCATTTATTCCTGTGATCAAAGCTGAATTTTCAGCATCATTACTCCAGTCTTCAGTGTCACATGATCCTTCAGAAATCATTCTAATATGATGATTTGATTATCAAGAAACATTTATGATTATTATCAATGTTGAAAACAGTTGTGCTGTTTCATATTTTAAAAAATCTTACAGATCCCAAACTTTTGACAGGTACTGTACAGTAGTGCCCAAAAGTGATGTCTGGCCTAAAGAAAATTGACATCTTCACCCTTTATTTAAATATTATTAAACAAGATTTTAAGCATATTGCATAGTTGTGCTTGGAGTTAGTTTTATTTGTGATAACACAGTGAAACATGCCAAATTGTGTGACACAATTTTTGTCTAGGCTGTCATACAATAAAATTATGAACACACACACACACACACAAAAAAAAGAGAACCAATAAAATATTTGATTAACTGATTATGTTGTAGTCAATGTTTTTTTTTTTCAGCTTTTTGATTTTCTATGCATTTGGTTTTGCATAGTAAAATCAAACCTATAGCTGTAGTTTGCCTTTTTTGCCAAATAATTGTCAACTATAATACCTTAACAAAGTTAAGTGTTTTGTTCTTCCCCTCATACTTAAAATAGTTAAAAATATAAAATATTTCCCTCATATTTTGATGGTTTAATCAAACTTGTAGGGTTATTAAAAACAAATATCCCCAAACCAACCCCTCCGGAGTCCAGACATCACTTTTGGCCACTACTGTACATGACAATTCTGCCCAAATCTATGATATCATTATTAATATCATCGTGCATCCGTCCTTCCTTTCAGGTACTCAGAACCACAGCGGGCTGAGTGTGTTCCGCGTGTCTCCATCAGGTGGAGCCATTTCTCCTGCCGCTGCTGCTGACATTACTGTGACCTTCCATCCCGATCATGAGAGTCTCCATTACAGAGACGTTCTGAGAGTGAAACTCCTGAACAAAGTGAGACACCTTCATCTTCACATCAATACAAACTACAGTCAGGATGGGAAATGGACTTTTTATATATATTTATATGCGTTTATTTATATGCATACTCTGAATTATTTTAGATTTTCTGGAAAACAACACATGCATAAAACAAGATAAATTTGCCACTTGAATTACATTTATTTTTCTTACTCTATTGGCAATTTTTAATGGCTTAAAGCAAAAAACTTTGTTACATTTTGTTAGATTGGTGCAAGAAATTTTACTAACAGTGTCACTATATAGTAACACTTTACAATGAGGTCTCATTTGTTAACATTATTTACTGCATTAGCTAACATGAACTGACGATAAACAATATATTCTTACAGCATTTATCTTTGTTAACGTTAGTTAAGATCTTGTTCATTGTTTGTTCATGTTATTTCACAGTGCATTAACAATTGTTGACAAATGCAACTTTGGATTTTAAAAATGTATTAATAAATGTTGAAATAACCATTGACTAGGATTAATAAATGCTGTAGAAGTATTTTTCATGTAGTTAACTGATATTAATAAATATAATCTTTTTGTAAAGTGTTACTAAATATGCTAATTTGGCTAGTGGTGTGTGTTTATTTCCCTCCCTGTTGGCAATATAATTATGGAATATGATTCTTACAGCCTGTTTAGTTATGTAGTGTGCATCATACACAGCAGTTCTGACAAAAATAATTGTGTGTTTGTGAATGTGCTGATAGCAAACGGTGTGTGTGCTGGAGCTCAGGGGCGCTTCATGTCGACACAATATGTTTGTCTGTGGTGGGGATCCAGTAGAGGACTGTTCTGAATCACTCATCCCATCACATATATACACATCAGGGCATCAAGGTACTTTATTCCTTTCATGATGTAGTCGTGCTAAGGTTGTATTTCCTTCTGTAACCCATCTAACTATATTTAATATGTTTAAATTATATAAAACCTATAGGTGATGTGTGTAATTTCTGTGTTGTGTTCTGTGGTCAGACTTTTGAATAAGGGCACAAAGTCTGGTCCACATTCCAGCTATACATGCCTATCAGAAATATGTATCAAAAAAATCATTTGTATTGAATTTAAGGCCATAAAAAGTCTTAAATATCTTAAATGGTATGAGAGAAGTCTTAATTATCATTTCAAGAGGTCTTAAATTTGGAGAAAGAAAAACAGGAATCACAATGTTGCTTAATGTGATTATTAAACTTCAGAAGGTGATGATTTAAATGCGAGCGCTGCATATTTCACAGTAAAAATGTGTCACTGTTGCTCGTTCTACAGGCTCGTGCTTTCAGAGCAGTTTGCAATCAGTGAATACTGTGCACTTAGGGCAAGCGATTGCTTATTGATCTACTGTTTCTGAATTATGAGTGTTTAGCTTATGGTGTTTATATCATACCTGAAAACGCATCGCCTTTCTAAAAAGCACAGCTGTGTTGTATACAGGGGTTACCAGGGTAACCGCTATATTTCTGCTACTCAATAAGCACCACACACTGTCAGAGAATGAAATTGCATTTTCATTCAGCTGGTGGATTGAAAAGAAGCTAATGTGCATTCAAAAAATGTAAACAATTAGGATATTTAAATGAACATAAATATAATAATTTAGAATTTTCACTCATCCCTTTTCTTGAAAATGGTTTGAAGCCTGAAATGTGTGGTTTATCATTTAATAAAACTTTATTATTTATTGTATTATTTGGACTGTAAAGTTGTTTTAATGGTCATTTCATGGTTTGGATGTTACCATAGTCATTGCTCTACCTCACCCATATGGTATTATTTTACTTGTGCAGATCTTAAAAAAGGTCTTAAAAGGCCTTAAATTGAATTTTATAATACACTGCAGATTCCTGGTGAAATGCTTGACAGCACAATAATAATGTTTGTCAGAGTGATTATAAACCTGTGAACTCTGACTCTAAGAAGTTGTGTAGTAGCCAGCCAATCAATCTGGATCTGAGCCAGCTTGTGCCATTTTTGTTTTCAATATGCATCAAACGGTCAGTGAACAGACTGTACGCATCATGTCAGGCTAGTGGGCAGCACTCTTTTCAAATGCTCTCCCCTTCTTTCATTGGTTAGACATTCAGGTGATCCTCACCCAAACTCACACCATTGGTAGAAACAGAATTTGAAACAGAGTGATGTATTGAAAGCACTTTTTTGAGCTGATTTCTGTATCTTTGTCATTTTTTTACACATATGTAGACAGCAGGAGTTTGCTGCTGACTTTTAGGAGTGAATATCAAGAGGGCAGAGCAATCACAGCCACACGCAAACTCCATGTGGGATGTGTCCTCGGCTCAAAACCGGCCACAAAAAAAGTAAGTAAACTGTTCAACACAGTAGCATCTGAAGACATAATTCACAGTGATCAGTCAGTGACATGTTTGAAGTGGCTCATGCTGAGAAACCATCTCTTCTGCTCTCAGACGGTTGAGTTTATCTGGGAGAACCTCTCACCTGTGGAGCAGCAGGGCTTCAGAGTCGCACCAATGCAAGGAAGTGTGGATGCAGGACACAGACGTCCCGTCACCATCACCTGGATGCCATCTAGTGGCCTTGCTGTGAGTATTGAAATCAGAACCCTTTTTTTAATCTTTTGTATAATGGAGATTAACGTTCTTAGTGCATAACCTAACCCTAATCCTCCCTTTTATTTGTGCCATATTTGAGTGACATAAAACCTGATGTTTTTATTACCGTGAACAAGAATGATTGTTACTAAATAAATACATTTAAAAAGAAAGATTGGTTTGGAAAAAAAAAAACAGCCTAGAAAGCTTCCTATTGCAAAAGAACATGTAAAATTAAATCATTAGTTTATGTTATAATAAATCTTTATAATTAAAAATTCTATAACACTGATTGATATAATATTGTGTGTAATCTGTGCTGTCATGTCCACTGGAGCCTGCAGTAGACTTACCTTATAGACGTAGAGTTTGACACGACAGTAACAACATCAAGGTTATGGGTTTGATTCTTCAGAATTACGCTGTAGGTTACAATATTACTGTAGTTTGTGTGTTTTACCTCAGCTTGTCCACGATTATCAGTCAGAAGTGTGTGTTTCTGTCTTCCAGCCGAACGCAGTGGTTCAAGCGTGCGCTCTGCTGACCGTCAGAGGAGACGAGACCGCCGTTTACCGCGTCACTCTGATGGCCCATACAGACAAAACTACAGCCACTTAGAATTTCATTCAAAATGTGTGTCATTATTTATTATTATATAATTCACTGTTACTGAACCCTGATATTTCAATCTAGTTGAAGACATCTTTTTGATCATTATTGATTTGATATGATTTTTTATGCTCTGTGTAAAAGGTGAATATGGTTTCTGAATTGCAATACGCTGTGCAACAATAAATAATGATGTACAAAACATTTACAAAGATGCCTTTTTTATCAGAGGGAAGGAGACACTTCTAAAAAAGCAAGAGAACATTTCTGGCATATCCCTTTACAGATATAGCCTATAAAAATCACTCTCCATAAACATTAGAGCACAAATAACATGGATTAAAGGAGGAGCACATACTGTATGATGGCTGTGTCAGTAACAGGCTCAGTTTTCACTGAAGATCTCCTCACAAATCTCATTCACACTTGAACATGGCACATCAGCTTAAAAATTCAGAATGGAGAATTTGGGTTTAAATGACTACCAATTTGTCCAGAACTGGCCGTCCCAACAAATTCAGCCAATGAGCAAAGTGTCTAATGCAAAAAGAAGTCTTCAGGAACCCCAAAATTTCATCAGCTTGCAGGATCAGCTAGTAAGCCTTGCTACTGCTGGTGTCAACAATTAACAGCCAAAAGAGACTGTAAACAAAAATATATATCCATAAGATGTTTAGTTATTAGAGAGAAAAACGTTGAGAGGAACTAGACTCAGCTGGGAAGGTCATTCCTCTTCTGGCTTTCTTATGAGAAGTAAATCGAACTGATGCTCCATGTTCCATGTGATTGGCTGATTGTTTCTGATGTGCACAAAGATTTTGGGTTTTTTTTCAAATGCTTTCATCAGATGTATTTTAAGTACAACAGACATTTCCTACATTATTTTTTAAAACTGGGAGCAGCATATGACAGATATTTGAACAAATCAAACAATGTTTTCAGATCTTTTTCTTTTTTTCAAACAAAAAGTGAGAAAAAAACAAAGTAGTTTTCATGTGATTATGTGAAGTGCAGGTGTGAGGTTGTGTTGATGCACAGAGATTCTTAATAGATACTAATTAGGCAGACACAATTTTTTGAAATATTCTGACATAAATGATAGTGTAACATGGGGTGTTTCATAGAGATGGAGAGCAAGATCCAATTGCAACAAAAGCATTTATTTAAACAAACAAAACAAGAGTAAATCCATGCACAGGGAGATGTAAACAAAAGCCAAATAAATCCAAAGAACAGAGAAAGGCAGGCAAAAACAGAACTGACAACATCACACATGACACATCCACAATGGACAACACCAGAAACACTTGGGTATAAATACACAGGATAATGAAAGACTAACTTGGATCAATCACTAAAGCCGCGTTTCCACCGCAGGAACTTTCCCCAGGAACCAAGGTACTCTGTGTGTTTCGACCGCAGGAACCAGGGCCTAAATGAAGTTTCGGGTAAAAATCCCCCCATCAGAAAGTCCCTGTTCTCGAGGTGGTACTTTTTCAAAGTTCAGGAACTTACCTGGTTGGTTGAGTTCATGCGGCATTTTATTTCAACCACCATTTTGTGTGTCTGTTGCGGTGCGTGCAGTAAGAGTTGTTTACTATTCGAGTCAACAATGGAGTTTAAAAAATATGACCAATGGATCAACGACGAGGTTCAGGCTTTATTAAGCTTATATGCTGAGGACGAAATCCAGCGGGAACTAGAAAGTCGCGCGCAGTCCTACGTCGCCGGACTAATCGTCACGGTACTTTAGACCATGATGGAAACACAGACAGCAACAGGTCTGGGGGAAAAAAAGATCCTGGGACAAACTGTTCTGTGTAATTTCGGTGGAAAAGCAGTTTAAGGCAACAAACAAGGGTATCTATAGAAACAAACACTGAACACTGGGACAAATGTGAACACTGGAAACAGAAAATACACTTAAAAATAGCAAAAACAAGAAACACAAAACCAGGGAACATGTAACAGAGCCCCCTTTATAGGGGACCTATTATGCCTCTTTTCACAAGATGTAATATAAGTCTGTTCCCAGAATGTGTCTGTGAAGTTTCAGCTCAAAATACCCCACAGATCATTTATTATAGCTTGTCAAATTTGCTCCTATTTGGGTTTCTGAATGGTTAGTGGATAAATTTATGTAGTTGCTGTGGAGTTGATTCAACTCATCCACTAGCATGTGCCGTCATGTTAATCTTTTGTGCAAAACCTGTATGGACGCCCACTATACATAGCGTACGTGTTTGCCAAACAGAGTCATACACACCAGGCTAACGTTTATGATTGCTATCAAATGCTGTGAATGGTCTAATATCTTTTCCAAAATATCGCTCGGACAGAAACACTCTTTTTTTTTAGCGATCGATCTTGCCAGGGTCAACTTCAGGCTATCCAAGCTAATGAGACTCTGAATAGTGTTCAGCACTCATCTGTGCAGCCAATGACAGAACAGTTAGCATGCTTTGCTCAAACTTTTACCATGGTGTTAGAACTGGTACACCGTTTTCGCTTGTGAAAACAAAATGGCGGCACCATGGGTGGAAAGGTGCAGATTAAGGGGCGGTAATATTATAATAAGATCCTCTTCCTACGTCACAAGGGGAGCAAAATCTGAGCGGCTCGTTTTTTCACAAAGTTACTGGGTTGTCCTTTTTCACGTTTTCTGGGTTGGTAGATGCACCGCGGACCCAATTATAGCACTTAAACATGTAAAAAGTCAGATTTGTCCCCTTTAAGGAGTGGATTCCAGATGCTCCAACAAACAAATATGAGTCTAGGAGGGTGGTGGAGTGGAGGAGGAGTAGGGGTGGAATGGCGGCCCAGGCCTGTGTGGTGGAAGTGGGCCTTGAGACTGAAGCAAAGCCAGCAAAGTAAAGAGCCTGCGGAGCAGTGAGCCAAGGTGGAGCAGAAGGATCGGGAGACCACCAAGGCAGGCCTGAAGACCACCAGGGCAGATCAGGAGACCATGGCGGAGCTGAGAGAGAGAAAATCTCCATGGCTGTAACAGAGCCAACGGGGGGCACAGAAAGGACCAACATCTCTGAGGAATGTTTCCAGCACCTTGTTGAATCTATGACACGAAGGATTACGTCAGTTCTGAAGGCAAACCCGGTGCTAGCAGGGTGTTCCTAATGAAGTGGCCGGTAAATCAAACCTAAATGAAATCTCTTCATCATATAAAGTAAGAACAAGGTTTACACCGCTCAATTTGTATGGAAGTCTTCATGAACTTTTCAAAGCTTAAACATGTTGGTTGTGTGGACTTTCAGTGTAAATAATGAGAGAATATTAAAAATATCTTCAGTTGTGTTCAGGAAGTCCTATGGGTTTGGAACGACATGTAAATCACAAGACTATCCCTTTAACCATTTCACAGTTCTCAGCTTTTTACTTGAGACATGCTCCAACATTGGTAGTTGAAGAAGGGCTGACATACCGTAAAGGCATGGTAAAATATCTCTGTTCCCACAAATAGCTAAACAGCTATCATCTGGGTCTTAAACCTGTACGTATCAGTGGAGCTATAGCTGGAATATTGCCTTGAGACTGATCTAATGCTGAATGTCAGTATGACATGTTCCAATTTCACAGTACATAAGAGTAATGATGCGGCTCAGCCAATAGGAGCAGTCCATTTGGAGAGAGGCATACGGTCAGCATTTATGCCAGATTTGAGCAGATTACTCCAAATCAGATTACTGCATCCCAACCCTGCTATAAAAAGCAAGGTTATTAGAAGCTTAGCTGCATATAATGCCATTCTCTTTTATGAAATGCAGTATGTTAGATTTGTAGTTCTACAGTATTTTAAAGCACTAATCTCATCTCTTCCCTGATCATTCTTAAATGCCAAATGATACTACTACTCAAAGACATCCATATGGAAAATCGTGTATTAGAATATGTTGGAATAACTTGAAATAAATGGCATGATATTTTATTCTAAATGTTCTGTGTGACACATCTGTGATTACTAATTGATTATTAATGAAAATAAAGTTTATAACTAATTGTCTTCACTAGTATGAACCCACAATTACACATTATGGGAATCCAGTTTCAAGAAATGAACACAAATGGCCCTGCCGTGCATTAATAATTAAAACACTAGACTGAATGAGGGTTTACTTTCAAGAAAGAACTTTACTTTCAAAGCAGAAAACGGCGCTGCTGAGTTGACGGTGTAATGACTGGTAAAAGTGAAGCACCTGTGATGCAGTGCAACAGCTCTCACGGGATGTTTTATGTAGCAGCACAACACATGCAGTAGAGAACGTATCCAGGACAACAGATTCTCTAAAGGATCGACATCCACCGCGGGCAATTTCACACCTGCAGCACCTGAGTCCAAATCACAACAGTTAAGAAGGTTGTCAAAGCCCTCCAAGAATGAGGTCAAATGCATTATATTTTGCTTATTAGTCTTTTTCTTGTTACAATCTATAGAGTACATAGTGTGCATTGTGTCGGTTCGTCTACAAAGCCTATAGACCGAACATGAATAGTTGCACTATTGTTCTTACAGAAAAAATAACATAAACATATTTACAGAACAACCTGTAAATTTTGCAAATAAAAATGATAATTTACCAAATAAATAAATACATACATACATTTTAAACCAGTAAATACAACAGCTCTTTTCTGCTGAATTAGCAAGGCCACACTGTTATTAAAATCTGTTTTGTACTTTTAACACCGACTGATCGGCTATTCACCATAATAACACTGAAGATAAAGAGAAAACCACATGATGAAGCGATGTTCATCACAAGCAGCTTTTCCACAAGCCGAGGGAAATACTGATATATAGAAGATGCACACAGTGTCATACACACAAACACAAAACATCGTCACATGCGTGACATTAAAATGATGCAATAAACATTCATTCAACAACATAAGATGTAACATAAAACCCCAATGCACTTACCTAACAACAACAACACTGTAAAAAAGAATTGTTTGTTTAACTTAAAAAAGTAAGTTACCTGGTTGCCTTAAAATTTTGAGTTCATTGAAATTAAAAATTTGAGTTAATACAATGAAGGCGATTGGTTTAATCAACAGAAATTCAAAATATTATCTTATCTAAGTTGATTTGACAAACGAAAAAATGTTGCGATAACAAATCAGGAAAATAATTTTTTACAGTGTAAGAAGAAACATGATTATTAAAATTGAATATCAGATTACGGGTTTTCCTTGTAATGATTTGTTTTTGTTTTTTAACTTCCAAAACAGTACATTTAACAGTATTTTACTGTAAAATGACATGAAAAATAAGTTTAGATCTATTACAGTTTTTCACTGTATAAAGTAAGAGAACTTACTGTTAACCGAGGTTTCTAGTGTAGCATTTTTACAGTTAAAATTACAATTTGTTTTACAGTGTGGCTATTCTAATTTGATGCAGATTATTAATTCAACAACATTGAGCTGACTCCACATTTAGCTTCTGTTGTAGTAAATCTTGATCCTAAGCTTCATGCACACAAAAGAGCAAACAGAATACACTCTAAAACATGCTGGGTTAAAAACAACTGCTGGGTCAAAACAACCCAATCGCTGGGTTTGTGCATATTTAACCCTACTTGGGTTATTTTTAACCCAGCATGATAAATGTTCACCTTTTGATTATTATTGTTGCCTCTAGTATAATTATGTGTCTGATTTTAATTTCCAACATATTTTGGGTTCATTTTAAGCCAGACATATAGTCATTTTTAAACAATAGTTGAGTTAAATAAAACTGCCCAGCATGTTGGGCAAACATTTAACCCAAACACTGGGTTTGTACATTTTTAACACCAGCATTTTTTAGTGTTCAGTCTACAACATCCAGTATGCTGATGTCCAACTCTTACATATTTGCCAGCAGTCCCATCATACCACCCTGCTGATTATATGCACTCTAAAAAATGCTGGGTTATAAACAACCAAAGTTGGATTGAAAATGGACAAACCCAGCGGTTGGGTTAAATGTTTGCTCAACCTGCTGGGTAGTTTTATTAACTCAACTATTGTTTAAAAATTACTGTATTGCTTGCTTAAAATGAACCCAAAGTATGTTGGAAATTAACATTTACAATGAACATTTATTAATAAATTTAATGAATTATTATTAAACAATGAACATTTATTAAATTGCTTATTAATTCACCTTTTGATTATTATTGTTGCCTCTAGTAATTATGTCTGATTTTTAATTTCCTACCTATTTTGGGTTCATTTTAAGCCAGACATATAGTCATTTTTAAACAATAGTCGAGTTAAATAAAACTGTCCAGCACGGTGGACAAACATTTGACCCAACCGCTGGGTTTGTCCATTGTCAACCCAACTTGGGTTGTTTTTAACTCAGCATTTTTTAGAGTGTGGGCTGCATCTGTTCTTGTCAAAAACAATACTTGGTTAAAGCTGTTTTTCATCAACTGAAACTGAACTCCTTAAATGCACACTTTAAAGTAAAGGTTCCAAAAGGGGATTTTTACAGTTATGCCATAGAAGAACCATTGTTTATTTAAAGTGCAGAACATTTAAAATTCTAAAGAACATTTTTCCACTATAAAGAACCTTTTGAGCAATGGAAAGGTTCCATGAAGTTCTTTATTGAACCATGATGCAGATAAGGAACCGTTATGTTTTATTTTTTTCCTCTCTGGATCTCCTGGGTCAGTTGCCCCACCCTGACTGGTATGGGTTGGTAGTTCTTGTACCTCCTAGAGAGATGGATCTGTTGAGGCCACAGTCTCCTTGGTAAAGTCTGAGTTAGGGATGCAAGAGCCCAATAGAGCCTGTGGGTAATTGATCAGGGTATATTGTGTTCCTAGTCTCTAAGTAACAGCGCTACCCAGTGTGCCTCTGAATCTCCATGGAGTAACATCTCAGTCAAGCTGCCGGTGATAATTAGCTGTGGGTTTGAGACTGCCTCCCTTCACCCCTCCCTCAGATGTTTTGCTGGTCCCTTGTCTACTTGTCTTTCATTTGTTCCCCCTTTTTTTCTTTGTGACAGGCCTCACATGCTTTGCTAGACTCAATCCCGAGGGATTTGCTCTCAGCGAGTGTTGTTGAGAGTACATGTAGTAAACGAAAACAAGTGTTGTTTTAGCTGCTTATGAGACAAAGTGTATGATGCAACTAACATGCTGAGATCTGAATCATTGTTTGATTTAATGTGATTTCTTTCTGCAGTCTTAAATATTCTTAATGACACCCAAAGATTTTGTAAGTAATTTCACTGGTGTACTAAACATTATGCCAAGAAAATGCTGGAAAAACAAATATTGTAGTTTTACATTACACTACATCAAGCTTAATAATTTCATCCCAGCCATTTTATATTTGTCTTGGAAACTTTTACCATGCTTTATCATTTATTTTTGCTACTTTAACTATAGATTTTAATGTTTTACCCCAAACTTTTGATCTTAAATAATACAACCCACCATAAAAATATTATTTATTAAATGTTTAAAAGTATTTAATCTAAATTAACAATGAAATAAACACAAACCAGTTCAATATTTATTGTAAATATATATTTGTTGTTTATTGACATTTATTTATACATTTTTTTTAGCAAAAATAACATGTCCCACAGCATTTCCACCACACCAAACAATTCTACTCCAATAAACTTTTTTGTAAAGTTACTGTACTTGTTTACCAATGAGACGACAGCGTCAGTGAAGAACTCGAGATGAAATGTGTGACATCTACAAAAATTGAGGTAAATATCACTCATGAACAGAATCTAATCAAGCTGAAATTTGGTCAAATTTTGCAAAAAGTGTAAAACTATTATTTTAATTGTGTGAGGATACATAATATTCTCGCTGTGAAAACAGCCTTAGCGAGACAGTGGAGGAAATGTTATTTCCACAATCACAAACTGCTATTAAAAACAACAGATATCATTTGAAAAGATTTTTCATTACTTTCAGGAAAAAGAAAATTATCAAATTGACAGATTTCTCTTGTGATTTATCTATATAGTGTTAGTGGACAAATTAGTAGTAATAATTAATAGTTAAGTGTTAAGTAAAGTGTGTTTTAAAGGGAAAGTTCACCCAAAAATGAAAATTCTGTCATCATTTACTCACCTCAGGTTGTTCCAAACATTTTTAAAGAAATGTGGGAATGTGGGAATGTGGGAAACTGTGGGAATGTGGGAAACTGAACAGTTCTGGGGCACCATTGACTTCCATAGTATTTTTTTTTTTCCTACTATGGAAGTCAATGGTGCCCCAAAGTGGCCTGGTTACAAACTTTCTTCAAAATATCTTCCTTTGTGTTCAACAGAACAAAGAGATTTTTACAGGTTTGGAACAACTTGAGGGTGAGTAAATGATGACATAATTTTCATTTTTGGGTGAACTATCCATTTAAGAGACCACGGGTCAAAAGTGCTCATAGTTGAACATTCAATTATGAAACAAAATGTGGTTAAATAGTGATGTTTATCACTTAAAAATGCTAAATAATAGGACGTAAAGAATGCATTCTAGTACAGGGTACAGACAACACTTGGTTTGCAAAAGTGAATTACCCAGAGGGAATTTCAATCGATTCATTGAATTGAATGCCATGAACAGAGGAGGACGGCTGGAGTTCTGTGATCTTTCAGAGATGAGAAACAGGTAAATCTGGTAGGGTTCTGGTATAGCCGTCCACCAAATCAGTCATTGCCATCAAACAAGGCAGTGTTTAAAGGATTAGTTCACTTTAAAATGAAAATTACCCCAAGCTTTACTCACCCTCAAGCCATCCTAGATGAATTTCTTCTTTCAGATGAACACAATCGGAGATATTTTAATAAATATCCTGACGCATCCAAGCTTTATAATGGCAGTGAACAAGGGTCAAGAGTATGAGCTGAAGAAAGTGTCCCCATCCACATCCATCCATCATAAATGTACTCCACACGGCTCCGGGGGTTAATAAAGGCCTTGTGAAGCGAAGCGATGCGTTTTTGTAAGAAAAATATCCATTTTTAACAAGTTGATGAAGTAAAATATATAGCTTCCGCCAGACCGCCTTCCGTATTCAAGTTACAAAGAAAGTGTAAAACTCTCGCAGTTCAAAACACTTACGCTACGTCCTACACCTTCCCTATTCAACTTACGGAAAAAGCTTAACTGACGCGACGGCAGTTTACATTTACTTCCTAAGTTGAATACGGAAGGCGTGGTGGAAGCGAGATATTTTACTGTATAACTTGTTAAATATGGATATTTTTTTTAAACAAATGCATCAGTTCGCTTCAGAAGGCCTTTACTAACCCCCCGGAGCCGTGTGAAGTACATTTATGATGGATGGTTGTGGATGGAGACACTTTCTTCAGCTCATACTTGTTGATCCCGCTCACTGCCATTATAAAGCTCTGATGCGTCAGGATATTTATTAATATAACTCTGATAGTGTTCATCAGAAAGAAGAAAGTCATATACACCTAGGATGGCTTGAGGGTGAGGCTTGGGGTAATTTTCATTTTAAAGTGAACTAATCCTTTAATAATCATTCTCTGTAAGGGAGATCTGTTATGTTTTGAGGATAATGCTCACCTTCACCCAATAGCTGCATCCCTTGTTCAGGTGAGGCCTCAAAATGATGCTTATCCTCTGGAAGTTTTCTCCATGCAACCTGAAAGGAGGAATATAGTACTTGCGAGTAGCCATTACTGGTCTTTTCCTTGGTAACTGGTGTCAATGGCCTCTGCCAGTCAAGTCACTGGGCCTTACGATCTATAACCTCATATTCTTTAGATAGGGTAACCACTGGATTTCGACCTCATTAGTGTCTAAAATCAAATGCCAAAATCGGCATTGTGGAACCATCACAAGGAAGAGGCTCTTGAACTGCTGTGTCACTCTCATCCTCAGCATCCTCATCATCTGGCCTGTGAGCTTCAGGCACTTGCCCAATGAAGACTCAAGTTGTTTGAGCATCACATGTTGGTTGTTGATGTTGTGCCAGGATCATCCATCACCAACTTCTTTGTTGATCCTCCATTCTCGTGGTTCTGCAGCAACAGCTGGGACCAAATGTCCATCTTTTTGCATATTAAAGGGTTAGTTCACCCAAAAATGCCCTCATGTCGTTCCACACCCGTAAGACTTTCGTTCACCTTTGAAACACAAATTAAGATATTTTTAATGAAATCTGAGAGATTTCTGTCCCTCCATTGACAGCTACACAACTACCACTCTGCCTCTTCCATATGAATTGAGCGGTTTAGTCTGAATTTTCTGAAGAGACTCGATCACTTTATATGATGAACAGATTTAATTTAGGCTTTTATTCACATAAACATTTATCAACTCACACATCTGTTATGGTAAATGGAAGCTCAAGCATGTTCACTTGAGGTGCGAGAACCAATGAGGTTCATTCTCGTGTTACGCAGCACATTTGAGCTTCAAAAAAACCTATGAGGTTTGTTCAATGTTTACATGTGAAAAATTCAATCTGTTTATCATATAAAGTGATTTAGTCTCTTCAGAAAATTTGGACTAAACCACTCAATTCATATGGATTAGTTTTACGATCTCTTTATGAACTTTTTGAATCATCACGGTGGTAGTTGTGTGGACTGCCAAAAGATAAGAGTACAACTTACTGACATGTATTATGTCTGATGTAATCACTCAGTCAGTTTTTCAACCGCGAAAAGATGTCTTTTGAACAGCTTGTAAACAATAGCTGTCACATAACGTTACATTTACCTCAGGAAAGCCTTTCAATGACCAGCATGTTAGCTAGAAAAATGAACTCTAGAAAGGAGCATTTTGCTAAATGTATGCACTATATTACATATTCATTATATTTTTACTCTTTTATCGTTAAAAAATATTATAATGTTATATAATTGTATTCAAAATAGTTGTTCATTTTAACCTTTAATAGCCTAATATGACAAGGTTCCCTGCATAGTTTACACAGCATTAGTTCAGAGAATTTTTTTCCTTGAGAAAAATTAACATGATTAAGCTGATATAATCCGAATCGATATTGAAGCGAATTGAATCGAGATCGGAAGTGAATCGCAAGCTTGTGAATTGAATCGTTAAATTCGCTTCACTATTCGATTAAGCAGAATCGAATCCTTATTTCTCACTCCAAACTGAACTCAAAAGTTGGCAACCCTGCATATCCTTAAAAGCTTGAGACGATTATTTATATTTCAAATTGTCTATCTATAACACTTTCAAGAACAAATCTATTAACAGGCGATTCTTAAAACGTGATTTCGCGCCGAAACAGTCGAATCTGTTGCGTAGTGACGCAGGCGCAGCGTGGGGTTTCCCAGCCCTGAGAGCAGGGTCACCGCGCCCATCTCTGCTGTCTGATGGCCGGAGCGAGAGCCTGACATACTGAACGCAGAAGAACCACTCCAGCACCGGAGAACGACGCGTGTGGGACGTACAGAAAGGCTGAATTTGGACAGAGCGTTGTGTTGGCCACATTTACCACAAGGCATTTGCGTGAAGCTTGCGTTATTTGGGCTAGAATCAGCGCGGTTGCAGCTGTCGCGGCTGCGGGTTCGGGGAGTGCCGCTCTCCGCTGACTGACTGACGGACTGTCTGCAGGTCGGGCAGCTGTGGATCTCTGTTCGCTGTTTACAGTCAATGATAGATAGATACACAACGAACTGTCCCCACAAAAACACAGGTCAGTGTTTATCTTCTCTTTAACAGTTGCCTGATTGGCTTTATTTGGCTGTTGTGGGGTGGGGGCCGCTGCTGGACTCCACACAAACACATTTAACGGCGCGCTAGCGTCTGTCATTGTGGCTTTCTTTTGTCAATATGTGCAACAAATATCAAATTTGAATCCTTACTAGGCCACATAAGTGGTTTAGTATGTGTTAACTTCCTCAAATCACGGTCATGTGGCAGAGATGTGCTGTTAGCTGACTAGCAGCACTCATAATCGGGCTCCATATTCATGTTAAATACTGTCAGGTGATTTCTGCTGTCGGTCACTACAATAGAAAGTCGCATTTCTGTTATGAAGGTGCTGAACGGTAATGTCTGGCCTCGCGGGCGAATGTAAAGCCGTGTTTTTTTGAGCCTGCATTGGTGCAGATGATGATGATGAAATGGACAGTGAAGATGGAGGATAAAGCCAAACTACCTCCCCCACTTCACTTCATCATGGAGTCGCACTGTTTGTGCATTTAAATATCATCTGTCTCCCTAATAAAGCCTCGATGAAGCACTCGAACACCGGACTGATTATATATGTGTGATCGAAGTGCTTCTTTGATTGGTTTTTAACTCTGAGCCTGTGCTTTTAACGATCTTAAACGGGAGTTAATGGGATTTTCTCGATCTGTTTAACGTGTGTGTGTGTTGTGTACGAGTGATTTACGTTGTGTTCGTGGAGGAAATGTGAATGAGGAAGAGCAGCATCAGTGTGTTTCATCACAGTTCGCGATCATATTGGTGTGATTGTATGTAATGCCGGTGTCCGTTTAAAGCGCATCTACTGTCCTGCTGAAACATGTACGCGGACGGGCGCGTGCGTGTGTGTCAGCAGTGTGTTCATGTGCTGAATGAGTGTGTGTGTGTGTTCACGGCCTACAGCTGCTGCAGCCAACAAGATGGCGACTGATGAAGACACAGCCCTGCCTCACACACACTTACACCATCACGCATGCTCTCATATACTGCTGAAAACATGACATATGCGCTCAAATAGCATCTGTTTTTATACAGCTTATACTCAAAGCTCACTTGTGTATCTTAACACAGGTTACACATGTACTATTTTACATCTGAAACATCTATGCTCTCAAATATAATTTCTATAAATCACAGACACAGGGTCACCGTCCTGCAGAGTTTTCCTCCAACCTGCCTGTAGTTTCAGGAGTCTTGACAATCTAATTGGCTGGTTTAAGTTTCATTCAGTCTGGAGCTGAACTCTACAGGATATAAATGAATCACACACACCTGATACTAAGTCACTATGAAATCAAAATGGAATTTTTTTTTAATGGAATATTGCTGTGTTATAAATGCACATCCTAATTTTGTTTTTTTTAATTCATATGCCTCGTAATCTTGAATCAGAATAACTTCCCCTCCCTCTTGCAGCAACATCTCTTCTCTGAAGACGAGGGCGGGGCAAACTGTCACTCACATGAGATCCACCAATAGCAAACCACAACCATCCAATCAATTCCCCATGGACAAAATCAAGCCCCGCCCTACATTTGTTCTTGTTCCAGAAGCTGTTCGGTCTGATATGTCACAATAGGGAAGTAAAGACTAGCGCAGCTTCCGTTTCATGCCGACTTGAACACACAATCAATATTAAAAGATTCCCATGATTATGGAAATGAATACAATCACCAAATCCTTGGAGAAGGAAACCAAAGTGATCTTGCAGGGTTGGAGGGTGCATTCAAACTGCACGTTTTTTTTTTTTTTAATAATGTAATAGTTTGAGTTTATTAAGTATATTTATCTGACATCAATATAATTGACACCACTAAATCTGCTCTGTATTACAAAGATAATAAATAGACAACACATTTCTGGTGCATTTTCTTTGCTGGCTGCACACAAAAACAAATATACAGTGTGGCCAGTGTAGTTGTTTCACAAACTAATGTCTCCTATCAGCGCTTCTTTTTGATCAATCTGTCAAGAGACTTACGAGTTTTCTGATTGAATCAGTCGTCAAATTAAGGCCTGTTCACACTAAGGCAAATATTTGGTGTGGAAATTTTGTGCAGTATACATTTTAATTTGAGTGAACAGCAGTTAATGTAGCTTTTCAGACAACACAAACATTCACATGCCGTTAGTAAGATGGATTTTTTTTTTTTTTTAAAGGAGAGGTTATTTTATCTCTTTTCAGAACTGGGCATCCAGTAAGATTCATGGTTTCGGTCATGTCCAAATCCGCTGCTGTTACATAAAACTACGACTTGATGGCTCTCACAAACACATTACTTTGCTAAAGCGACAATAAATCCGGAACTGGAGCTCTTGTCTCTGTACTCTTGTATTTAGTGTTGTTTGATTTAACAACATGGCGAATACAGAAATCTGAAACGTGTAAATACTGTTTGACTGACTTTCTACTCTGTGACAAGCAGGTTAGAAACAGAAAATTGTGCAGCGCTGCATTGTGTGCCGTAGTAACCAGGGTAGCCACTGTATTTCTGCTTTTCTGTAAGCACTACTGTCAGAGAGTGAATTTGCATGTTCAGTCAGTCCATTTAAAGTTCGCCCAAAAATGAAAATTATCCCATGATTTACTCACCCTCAAGCCTTCCTAGGTGTATATGACTATCTTCTTTCAGATGAACACAATCGGAGATATAATGCTTGGAAGAGCCAGGATATTTTTTAATATAATGGCAGTGAATGGGGGGCGTGATTTTGAAGTCCAAAAAAGTGCATCCGTCCATCATAAAAGTAATCCATACGACTCCAGGGGGTTAATAAAGGCCTTCTGAAGCTGTATAGATGCAGTAAACTCTCACAGAATCTGCCGCTCAATTCAATGGCCCGTCATTCACAAAATTTGACATATGACAGTCCCCTTAGTGCTTGTGAAATATTTTGTCTAATTGACAGCTGAAAACATCATCTAATAAGAGTTCAGTGCTGTCAGCTGTGTTTAATACATTTTAAATAGTAATTTTGCCAAAAAAGTCAGATTTTCTGCAGCTTTCATTTGGGCCTGCACAGCAGTCATATTTAGAGGGATTTGAGCACATGTGCCTGCTGTAAGGTGGGCTGCGCTTTGTTTCATGTAGTCTTATGTAACAAAACGTCAGCATGAGAATGAAATAAAAGCCCTGCACACATTCACAGGACACTCATGAAAGAGAGCATTAAACTCTCAGAAGAAAACATTTTTCTTTATAATTCTCAAACCGTCTTAAATTCCCTATGTGCGCTTGATTCACGTCACCAGTCCTCAGGAAGTATGTCAGATATGGTTACTGCACTGTAAAAAAGTATTTTTCGAAGTTAAAAGATTATTGAGGTACATTTTACTCCATTGCAGTCTTAAATTTACTAGCAATTTCTGAGTGAAAAATTGTTTTTTGAAAAAAAATTTCAGCGTGTGACACTGCAAGGCATTGCAGAGAAGAATCCCGCTCCCTTAAGCCGGGCACACATTTAATGACTAGCTAAAACATTCTAAGACTGAGCTCAACACACAGCGATTGTTTCCTGCGACTGAAGCAGATTACTTACACAGAATTTGAACACCGACTGTAATCGCCGACTGAACGCAACTGGCTCTGCCTGGATGCGTTTGAGCGCGATGAGTCATAAGTATCAATTTACATTCATAATCGGCCTTACAGTCGTTAAGTGTGTCCCCGCCCTGGCTTTACACCCAGAAACACACACAAAATACTCAAAAAGAAATGTGCCTGAGCTGGTTAAAGGCCGAAATATACTCTATGCAAGTACGTGAACGCCAGCTATACAAGCTCATTTTCACGTATTGTTACATTCTGAACACCTCATAACCCAAGGGGGTTCTAGCAGGAACTTGGCGTTCAAATTGGCGTTCAAATTGGTGTCATTACAATATGCGTGAAGATGCTAAAAGTACGTAAATCTCATGGATATTTGTTACTTTTGTTGTAATGCGCCCCCCCCCACCCCTGATCTCTTTTTATCCCACTTCATGTTTTCAGCCGCAGCTCTGAATAGGATTAAATTGTTCCCGTCTGTAGATGGCGGCTTTTAGGATTATGGGTTTGGTCAGTGATAGTGCTGATTTGACTCGTGTCTGTTTTATCCAGCTGTCTCCACAGTTGATATGCCCTTTCAGCATATTTGATCTTTTTTAATCCTTAAGCAAAGTTCATGCAACTGCTGGCTCTCATGGCATATTTTTGTGTCAGTATTTGTAGTTGCGTTATGTAATCTATATGAATGACGAGGTTGTAGCGCATCAGCTCATGTTTGCCTTCTGATGGGAGCAAAATCAAACCGGCTAGTTCACATTCATCTAAACCATGAGTAGACAACCTTACTCCTGGAGAGATACTGTCCTGCAGAGTTTAGGTCCAGACCCAATCAAACACACCTGAACCACCTAATTCAGGTTTTCAGGATTAAGGGCCATGTGAATACGGGACACCAGAAACACAAGCTCATGCAAAGAAGTTTTTGCAAAGTTTGGCGCACTTGGACCTGCAAATTCGTATTACATGAGACACGTGACCAACAGTCGGTAAACATCAGCACATCACGTTGTGACCCTTTATCATAATTAAAAACAAAACAAAACTTTAAGCTGCAGGTTTGCAGCATTTATACTTGAAAATCACAGAGGGGTGTGTTGAAGCAGGGTTGGAACTGGAACTGAACTCTCATCCGAAATTGCAGTTTGAAACTTACTTTGCGTTCATTAAAAAAGTAAGTTCTGTATAGTATGAATGTGTGTAGTCCAGTAGTCAGTACCAGTACCAGTGAAATTTCACAGTTCTCTGTACCAATTTCAGTACCATAGCAAAAACTGAGAGCAGATTCTGACTAACTTTAACACCTCTGATTGGCCATTGTGCTCAACAGATATGTCTGTGATTGGCTACAATGTTCAACACTTCAAAAACGCATTGTAAATAGAAACCTTTGATGCTCCTCACAGAGTGCTTACACAGATGCGCACGGGCACGTTTCAAACAGCCGCCTATCAGCAGGTACCGATTATACTGGTATTGCTGGTATCGTCACATTTTTAAAATTTCAGTACCGACTTGGTACCAAAGTACTTGCACTTTTGAAAGCCCTAATGTAGTATAAATTAGGGTGTACTACATCCGCCATGTTGTCACTGTCAAGTGACCTATGGCGTCAATTGCATAGCTTCACTGCCATTCACAACTCCCCTCCTGTGGCCTCATGGGATAGTAAAGCGTCCATCAGATGTGCACTTCAGAATCTCGCCTGAAGTAGTAGGTCATCCGGCTACTTTTTACCTACTGTTTTATGAATACTATGAATTCAGACATACTACTCAGTACTCGGTAGGGCTGTACGGTTAATCGTAATAAAGTTAAATTTTTAAGTTAAATATACACACAGCATGTTTCATAGCGAGGAGTGGCAGTAGTCGCTAATCGTGTATTTGAGAAGCAAAACATGCCAAACATTACGTTTTTACTTAAATCATAATGTCAGTCGAGTGTTTGAAATAGCTTTCATTTAGGATCTGAAGTGGATTCTTATCACAGAATGAGGCAGATAGTATATTATTTTGAAGTATTCTATAAATAATTAATGCTATGTCGATTAGCATTGCATTATAAGTACACTTTATTCTTATGAAAATACCCAAGATGGCTTGAAGAACACCGATAAACCATATATTGTTTTATTCTGTTATAGTGATAGCTGTATGCCTTTGTCCATATTAGGGATTTCCTGGAACGTCATAAGTTTTATTAATTCTATGAGGCATATTTGGACAATTTTTTTTTTTTTTTCCCCTCAGATTAAAGTATGGAAAATTGTCTTACCCAACCATTAATAGTGTTCCCTGCTCTGCCATTGCTGAATCTAGAGTGTCAAGTCAAACAAAATCACATTTCATATAAAGAATGTGAGTTTGCTGTTTGAATTGAATGTGGTGTGAAAGTGTAGTGTAAAACACTGGCATGATAGCACATCTTTCTATTGACTTGTCCTTGCAGGCAAACATACAGTGTGAGCAGTGTTGTCTGATTCACGAACAAATGACTCTTTTCAGGAATTGTTCTAAAAGAGTTAGCGGTTTGAATCAGTCCGAGTCTTTCTCTGAATGAACTGGTTGAATCAGAGCAGTTACTGAACCAACATCCAACTCACTTAATGAACTAAGTTATCTTTACTGTCAGTACTGGGCATGTGTGGGTATGATGGCACAACCTCTCGTGACTCCTATTTAACGTGAGGAGCGACGCTCGTGCAGCCCAGTGTTTGGCCTGTGCCGTCACTCATTTCCTCGCAGGTCGTTTGAATACAGGTCTGTTATCAGACCATCATGTGCTGCTTTGAATAAGCAAAGTGGACCGCAGAAGGACAATACCGCAAGTTGCTGGTGCTACGCTAATATGCTTTTGCATGTTAACACTCATCATTTGCATTTTGAATAAAGGCTTTGCTTTCTGTTGACATTGCTGGTGTTGAACTGAACAGCAGCGGAAATGTGGCCGAACCTGATGGAAGGACGAGCAGCTGTCATGATTTGCTTTGTCTCATGTGACTGTTTGTTCAGTATAGAGAGCATGAGTGAACGCCCACTTCTTCAGCCACTTCGTTTCTTGACATATTCTTTTCCCCTTTTGTTGTTTCCATTTTGATTTCAGAAGTCTTCAACCAGGTCCTAAGCCAGCTCCAGATGAATGACAACATTACAAACTTTCTATTGAAGCAATAGATAGACAAACATACATTGAACAGTGAACTTTAGTTCAATGAGCACATTTTTCCTGCTAATGAATCAAAAACTCTACAATACAATATTACACTACACTCTAAAAAACACTGGGTTAAGAACAACCCAATTTGGGTTTTCAACCCAAGGGCTGGGTAAATATAGGACAGAACACATGTTGGGTTAATTTTAATGGGTTGATTTTCATTTTTACTAATACTAGCTTATTTTTTTTACTTCATACATTAAATAATGTTAATGACCGCCGCCCTGCGTTTCACTCCTAGCCCAAATATTCTGTGACTGACTCTATAACCTGTCCATAAACAAACATTGTACAGTTCTGAGAACATATTTAACATCCTAAATATTTAAATTCTGTATCTTTTTGAATAAAATTTTATGCAAAGTATCAGGCATTTCCATCACGTGAAAAGACTGACGTGGCACTCGTTTATGTGACTCACATCACGCCTCTGTATGTTACTTTGCATGAAATTAAAAGATATACAGCACAATAACAAATTTATAGATAAAATAAAACGTACACAAACCTGTATTTTAGCGAAGACATGCACCAATTTGACGGAGCTGTTTGTTACGTCTGACCCAGGAGCTGGGTAACACAAAAACTACCCAAACACTGAAAAAATAACCCCCAAAAAATAACCCAAAAGGCTCAACCCAGGATTCGGGTAGAAAAAATAACCCAATTTTTTTTTTGTGCATGAAAACATTTTTCATTTATATTACCAAATATCCAGATATACAAATGAGCAGAAGTAGTATTATAGTGTTGAGGGACTTGATTATGATGATGCTTCATAGGAGTGCTCAGATCTTTAGCCGTGGTTGGCATTTCCATAATGACGACGACTGTTTTGATTGGTGTATCTTTCTGTATAGGATTGTGGGTAGTTCTTAGTTCTTCACTAGGAATTCCGCAAGTGTACCTGTTTTATATCTGTTATAGCATCTGAGCTCAGAGTACATCTATCTTCAGGTGTTGTACTGTATGGAGGAAATACTTCAGATCAGCTGTATGAAGATGTTGTATGTATGTGCAGTCGAACGGCCGTGTGTTTCATGTGTGACAGAGTTGGGCATCCAGAGGAACCGGTTTGGTTGGAGGCAGATGGCGGCGTTGATTTGCAGGAAGGATCTGAGCTTGATTAGATCAGTCTGACTTGGTCCAGACAGTTGATGTGTTAAATGTTGCATTCTGGCCTGCAGTATCCAGTGTTAAACTGCTGCAACAGACAACAGAAACAACATGAGAAATGAGCTTTGTTCCAAAACCTAGTGAGCCCTCCTGCTGTAGCTTGGAACTCTACGTAGGCAGTAACATGCAAAGTCCCACCGAGTGTCACAATAGTTTGTTGATAAGTTAATGACGCAGTGTCCACAAAACATCAGAATCCATGCACAGGGATGCACCGGTATTACATGAAATGGTCCTTTTTATATAATTGAATTACATTTATAATGGACATTTTTGTCATCTGCCATCTTGGATGGATGTTTGGTGCATTCTGGGATTGCATTCTCCCTGAACAATACTTGTGATGCTGCCTTAGAATAAGACCAACAGAAGCACGATCATATAATCCTGCTGTTAACCTTTTAAAATGGTGTTTGCTCACCCATGATGCCTGAACATGCTGCCTATAGGTAGACTCCTCACAAGGCTTTGGAACAGAGCCACAGTCACATGACCTTTCTTGCTTTTTTAACTCTTTCCCCACCAGTGTTTTCTAAAAAAAAAAAAAAATTGCCAGCAAGCACCAGCGTTTTTGATAATTTTCACAAAACAGAATATTTTGTTGTATGGATTTGCGAACATACAGTATATCAAAAGAAAGAACAGAGCCTATGCTTTTTAACAAACAACTGTTTTATTTTAGCTTCACTTATTCTTTATCAACACTTGAATGTTGGTAAGTATCATTTAAAAAATGGAAAGTGTACGGAAATGAGCTTTGTGAAAGAGTTAATTGTACGAAAAGGCTTTCTTCCAGCTTTTGTAAGTGTGTATGATCTTGGCATGAGAGTTGTGATTGTGTGAGCGATGTTCAGGTGTAATGTGAAACGGATCCGCTGGACTCTTCAGAGCTGTGTGTGGCAGTACAGACGCGTCAGGCAGGTAAGGATTGGCTATGAACTATCACCTGACCAATTGAGCCAATGCTGTGTACTCGCTAAGGAACATGTTTCTTCATCACCTATGAAATGACTTTTGTTTTTCTAAATTACATTTTAATTGCTTCATTTAAATGAATAAACGAAAAACATGTCTAATCTACTGTCCGAAATCGTGTACTGTCTGAGTAGGTACTACATTTGAATTTGAACTTACTTCGCGACCGTTAAAAAAGTCCGTTCTATTTAGTATGAGTGTATGTAGTATGGATGAAATCCGGACGTAATACATCCATGTTGTTATCCGCGTCAGTCGCGTCGCTTCACCTCCATTTGTAAATCCTCTCCCGTGGCCCCATGGGATCATGGCCTCACACTTCAGAATCTTGTAGTAGTGGGTCATCCGGGGACTTTTCTCCTACTGTTTTTTTAAATACTATGGATTCGGACATACTACTCTGTTGGCGTACTGTTTTTTGCATATTATATAGTACAAGTATTCGATTTCAGACGAAATCTTATGATGATGTGATGTTCCTTAAAATAGTATTTTAAGTACATTTTATCAGTACATTGAGTAGGCTAATATATTTCGGTCTTCATTTCTTCAAGTTAAACCAAACGTTTATTTTGGCGGTTTGCTGTGAAGACCTTTGAGTTGTCAATAGTTTTTATGGTGAAATGCTGGTGAAGTGACTCTCAGAGGAGCTCTGGAGATGAAGTTCATCAGTTATGAACATTGTAAAACAATGTTTTAAACCCTTTCCCATAATTTTCCAGCACAAGTGTTTATGAATTTTTAGTTGTCATAGTCTTGCATAGCGTTTAGCTTCTAGCCTTTGTTGAAAAAATAAAACCTTTGAAAGCATGATTTGTCTCACAGAAAACAACTTTTTATTGAAAAATATAATGCATGTGTATATTCTAAAATAAGTTTGTTAAAAAAAAAATATATATATATATATATGTATATATATATATATATATATATATATATATAATGTATGTATATATGTATATATATATATATATATGTATATATGTATGTGAAAATATTTGCAGGTCAATATACAAATCTGAACCCGACCGGACCAGCAGCAAGAAGTTATGTAAAGGCAAATCTGTGACTGCTTTTCAGTGCGGTTTTCATCATGGCATTACGTGTGTTGTCTTTTGTTATTGTGGTCACTATGATGGCTTAAAATAGACAAGACTCGTGTTAGTGGTCTTTAATGGCCCATTAATGGATGCGCTGGCAGAGCGATTCACCTCATGTCATTATGTTCAATCACAAGTGAATTCACCAGAAATCTCTTTCAGTGTGTCATGTGACCTACATACTTTTACATGCGCACTTCCCTCAGATCCACCACAAATATATGTCGCAGATGTCTTTGTGTTTAAGCATTTCATGCCTCCTGCAGTTTAGATTTGGATTGTGAATGTCGCTGTCCACACAACTACGTTAATAACTAGGTTGACAGAAAGCTCTGACAGTTAAAGTCTTCATCAGTGAATTAATGAATACGTGTCATGTCAACAAGCTGCGCTTGTGAATGTATTAAACCCACAATATTGGCACCCATGTTCAGCAGACAATAGAATTTACTAGGGTTGTCACGATTCCTCGATTAAATTAAAGTACTCGAATTAAAAAAAAAAAAAAAATCCTCGATTGCAATTTACCCGTGTCGAGTAACCGGCAAAATACTATAAGTGGCGCATTCCACAGACGAAAATCCGTGAACTGCATTATTAGACCATTTTCTAAGGCTGCACGATATTAAAACCATTTAAAAACCATACTATAGCATGGTGTTATTGTGAATTCACAAAGGCAGTGATTCAATTTAATAAATATATGCCCTGTGGGTTTAATATGCATTTCATCAGATTTGTAAGGTAAATAATTTGTAAACCTAGGCCAACACAGGAGAACACATCAATATCTTTCTAAATATACAAACGGTTGTTCATCGCAATTTGAAAATCTAAAACCCTCACTCTGAGTTTGCGTGTTTTGATGTCCACGTTTTTGTTCAAGAAATTATGCTGGCTGTAGCATTTCTATCGTAAAGAAGTGGCCAAATATTAAAAATTAAGTGAACATTTGAAATAAATGTCATTTGGCCAATATTAAACAAGGATTTGATCTGCTGTAAAGTGTAACAACAATCGCAGGCCAGTGTGCCCTCTGCAGGCATTAGTTATAACACATAATGTACACAAGTTGATTGTTTATATTATTATATTATATTATGTTTTAACAGTGTTGTTCTATAAAAACCATATGATTACTTGCTTTTGATGCTTTACTTACTTGAACCAAAAATTATTGCCTTGTTACTATTATATACAGTATCTCACAGAAGTGAGTACACCCCTCACATTTTTGTAAATATTTTATTATATCTTTTCATGTGACAACACTGAATCACTGACACTTTTCTATAATGTAAAGTAGTGAGTGTACAGCTTGTATAACAGTGTAAATTTGCTGTCCCCTCAAAATAACTCAACACACAGCCATTAATGTCTACACCACTGGCCACAAAAGTGAGTACACCCCTAAGTGAAAATGTCCAAATTGGGCCCAATTAGCCATTTTCTCTCCCCGGTGTCATGTGACTCGTTAGTGTTACAAGGTCTCAGGTGTGAATGGGTAGCAGGTGTGTTAAATTTGGTGTTATCGCTCTCTCTCATACTGGTCACTGGAAGTTCAACATGGCACCTCATGGCAAAGAACTCTCTGAGGATCTGAAAAAAAGAATTGTTGCTCTACATAAAGATGGCGTAGGCTATAAGAAGATTGCCAAGACCCTGAAACTGAGCTGCAGCACGGTGGCCAAGACCATACAGCGGTTTAACAGGACAGGTTCCACTCAGGACAGGCCTCGCCATGGTCGACCAAAGAAGTTGAGTGCACGTGCTCAGCGTCATATCCAGAGGTTGTGTTTGGGAAACAGACGTATGAGTGCTGCCAGCATTGAGTTCATTGAGTGAACCATGAATGCCAACATGTGCTGTGACATACTGAAGCAGAGCATGATCCCCTCCCTTCGGAGACTGGGCCGCAGGGCAGTATTCCAACATAATAACGACCCCAAACACACCTCCAAGACGACCACTGCCTTGCTAAAGAAGCTGAGGGTACCTAAACCCTATTGAGCATCTGTGGGGCATCCTCAAACGGAAGGTGGAGGAGCGCAAGGTCTCTAACATCCACCAGCTCCGTGATGTCGTCATGGACTCCAGTGGCAACCTGTGAAGCTCTGGTGAACTCCATGCCCAAGAGGGTTAAGGCAGTGCTGGAAAATAATGGTGGCCACACAAAATATTGACACTTTGGGCCCAATTTGGACATTTTCACTTAAGGGTGTACTCACTTTTGTGGTCAGCGGTTTAGACACTAATGGCTGTGTGTTGAGTTATTTTGAGGGGACAGCAAATTTACACTGTTATACAAGCTGTACACTCACTACTTTACATTGTAGCAAAGTGTCATTTCTTCAGTGTTGTCACATGAAAAGGTATAATAAAATATTTACAAAAATGTGAGGGGTGTACTCACTTCTGTGAGATACTGTACGTATTTTAAGTCATTTTAAGGGCTATTGTTTGCTTAGGTCTATTTTTAGTACCACAAAAAATATCTGAATACTCGATTAAATGTCAAAATAATCGACCGATTACCAAAATAATCATTAGTGACAGCCCTAGAGTTTACCTTTCAACTAAAAGAGGAAGTGGATGCTGTGTGATCAGGCCATCTTGAGTTCACTGTTGACCCTCTACATGCTTCTCTGTGCCAGAAAACAAGAAACAGTCAAGTGTGTAGTAACCAGTGCTGGGTAATATGCTTGAATTATTTTTTTTAGCTGTTTGTCATGTCTTGATATTCATGCTTTTGTTCTGAATTAAAATATAGTAAAAATTATTGGACGACCGATGTTTTTTTTTTTTTTTTGTTGTTGTTGCCGCCAATATCACACTATTTACTGACAGACCATCATGCACACAATACATGTTTTTATGCAGGTCACAATGTGCATAAAAATACCAATGTGAGATATTAAAAGACTTGTTTAAATTATATATAAATGCATATTTGCTGAATGCCGACAATATATGAGAGAAGTATTTTAGCGTTTGCCTGTCTGTTATCAGACAGAACTGTTAAAGGGGTCATATGATGCTTTTTAATGTTTTCCTTTTCCTTTAGTGTGATGTATCTGTATATGATCAGCAGTTACAAAGCGATTTATTCAATCTGACAGAGAACACAGATCCAGACATGCCTAAAACACCTCAATTAAAATCTAGATATTACTTCCACAAACATCCACGTCACAATGTGAAATATTAGCATAATCCCGCCCAAAGGCATCCGCAAAGAAAGAAGGCAAGGTTTCAGAGGTTAAGATTTATTTATAAAGCTGTTCCTGAGCAGTACAACCTGAAAGTTTGCTTGTGGACAGCGCATTTTGCAGAGGACTGCTTCCTGAACCTGTCAGAGTACATCGCCGGCAATATACAAGGACACTGTGAAAAGTCGTGCTTGCAAAGTTGGTTCCGATCAATCCGGCTTGATCATCCGCATTTTCAGAATCCAACTCGGGCTCGACTCTGGCTCGTAAAACCGACGACATTGTTATTAACTGTGTTCACAAATGCTTTATAAGCCTCGGAAGCTGAAGCTCGCGATTATGGTAAGGGTAAGGCGTTAAATTTCAGACACACGCTTGAGGTGTTTCGCCAATCACAATTCTCTGGGTCAGCTGGCCAATCAGAGCACTCTGAGATATTCGGAAGGAGGGGCTTTGTAGAAATCAGCACGTTTCAGACAGACTGGAAATAGAGCAGCAACAATAATGTACAGTATGTGGAAAATGTGTTTTTTGAATGTTGTTTTTTATTCTATTATAGGCAATATTCAAAATAATGAACGTTTAAAATAGCATCATATGACCCCTTTAAGACAGTCAACTAATGAAGACGGCGTCTTAGGTGCTGTCAAAATTAAATTCCCATTTCAAACTCTTATTGACCAAACAGAAGAACTTTTGTGGCTGATGCCAATAACAAAAACACTGCCAAATATAAGGTCAGTATATTTGTTGTGCACTAGTAAAAATGTAATTAAATCAGCATGTTAGACACACAAGGAAGAATATTTATATGCACCAATATAATGTCACAATAAGGAACAATATTTAGCTATACAAATGAAAAATCCCTTATGGAGACTTCTGTGAACATGTTTGATTGACTGACAAATTGCTGACTCAGTGTTTTGAATCCATTTGTTTTAACTTTTTTTTTTTGAGTTATAAATCAGAGATGCTATTAAAAATATCTCTGTCTGAACTTGCATGTCCTGACAAAGCAGGTCTACATGGTCTATAGGAAATTAATACAATATTATTATTGAATAATACTACAAATATTTGATATACTCCTCACTTAATCTTAGTAACCCCAGTAAAACATTGGGGCCTGTTATTGCGCTGTTGTATGCACCAGCTTGTACAAACTCTTCATTTTTACCCTCAGTATCGCTGTGCTCAGTGCGGATCGCAGCGCTGCATGTCCTCTACAATGGCAGGTTATAAATAGATGTGCTATTGAAAGCACAGGAAAACTCTCCTCTACTGGACGCGTGTCGACTCTAATGTCTGGGGGTGGGGGGAAATCGATTCACATATGAATCGTGATTCTGTTTTCCACTGATTCGAATCTATTCATAAATTTCAAAAAAACATTTTTTTAAATGTATGTTGGCGGAACAAAGAAGGCAAAAGTTACCAGAAGCTTACTTGACAACAACAGTTCCTTTATCAATATCTTAACCAATAGAAAATAACCTTAAATAATGTATAGTTACCGGCACACGTCAAGCTTTTCTGGCGATCTTGCCGCCTCTTATCTGTACAGGTACTTTTTCCACATGAAAAGTGTGTTTGTGTAAGGAACAATACCTGCTTGTAAAAGCGAATGAACGTATCCTGTATCTGAGGCTAAACCACTAAATTTTGTGAATCAACAGTGTATTATTTTTCTAACTTCAAACTGATCAGAACCAGCTGATAATCACTTGATTCGATAAGTCTCTCAACTTGACGCTCACTAAACCGATCACATTTTAATGATGTAAAAGAGAGTTTCACGACTTGGAAATTGGTAAAAAATGGAATTTGGTAAAAAATAAAGCAGATTTCATTGATTTTGATGACATGTCCATGAACGCATTATTAACTTCTCCATGTCAAGTTGTGGCATTGTTTCTTGATTCTTTTTGTCATTGTATATTTAGTAACTTGTCTGTAGTGTTAATGTGTGGATGGATGGAGCAGCAGTCTGAGGATGAAGCCCAAGTGATGACGCTCATGTTTGTTTGAAAGGGCAGGATGGAGTCAAAGAATCGGGGCTTTTAAGACGTGCCCTCTAGCAGCATCATCATCATCTCCGTCCTCCTCCTGCATTGCCCGTCTGCTCCACGTATGAGCTGCAGGATGGGTAGAGTGCTGTTAAATATTGCATGCTCCATCCTTAGTGCATGGCTGCAGGCGCATGCTGTCACACACACACACACACACACACACACACACACACACACACACACACACACACACACACACACACACACACACACACACACAGTGGTCAGGCCTATTCAGTGTGTGCATTAATGCACCGGACACACTCAGTGCTTCATACACTCCATCACTTCAGGCTACAGACAGACACAAAGCGCTTTGAGAGAGAGAGCGAGACGACCTGTGTGTTTTTGGCTTGTGTAGTGTCCAGTGGCGGCACTCAGAGAGAGTGGACATGCTTTCAAAGAGCAGGGTTTTTTTTCTCTGAGGGGGAAATGGTTTTATTTGACTCTTTGCCATCAGATGGCAGATTTCACTTTTGAATTTTGCTCAGAAATGAGCACAACTTCATTACACCCGTAAAGCGTGGTACTAGGGCTGGGTGATTGGGCAAAAAAAAAAAAAATTCTGTTTTCTTTCATAACGATTGACCGATTCATGATTTCGATTTTTTTTATTTATTTTTTTTATGTTTAACTAGTCAACTTAAAAACGTAACTACAATATGATTCAAGTAACATTCTCTTTATTAACAATCTGGTTAAAAAAGTTATATTCCAAGTGCACCACACATGAAGTGATCAACTTGGTGTAAGTGTAAACAAATGACTTTCTTTGCAGAAAATATGCATGAAATATGAAGGCAAATATTGTACAAACTTATCTTAAACATATCCTATATACTCAGAAATAATATAAAATAAAAAAAACTAAATATTTCTTAGCCAAACAGTAAGAGAATCAAATAACACCAGTAATAGGCTGTTATTAACAGCGAATGCTTTGTAAAAACAGAAAATAACAGCAGCTTTCAGCCTGTCACCATCATGCAAACATGAAATATCAAACATACAGTAGTAGTTCTTTACAGGTTTTTGCATTCCATTGCGCTATTTTTTTCCTATTGTTTTTATGTTTGGCGGATGTGTTTGTCTGTTGCACTCATGTCTCGCGTCTTTTGCAGCGTCTCACCTATGACACGGCATTATAAAAACTAGGGCTGTATCGATACAGCTAACTATCACGATAGTAAGTTTTCACGATAATGTATTGATATTCAAACCTCTAGTATCGATCAAATCATGTTTTAACGTTATTGTTTATAGCAGAGCCTACTGTAGTGCGCGAGTTAGGAGGAAAGGCAAGATGAACCTGTGTAACTGTCTTCCACAAACGTCCCGCTGTCAACACCGTTACTTATTAAACTAAAACAACTTAAATGAGCAATAGAAAATTAAATATACCCGCATACATGCGACATTCGTAGGGCACACGCGATGTAGACAGTTCAGTAGAGAACGGTTATTCTTAAAGGGGCCACACCTCTATTCCACTCATTACAATACTATTTCAGTTTTATGAATGTTTACTTAATGCACTTCATTTTATTACATCCTGACTATTTCAGATAGCTTTATAAATTTTGTATACTTGATGCAATTTATTTTTATAAGATTTTTGTGGCATCTACATCTTTAGTTGAGTGTTCAGTTACACAATATGCACTTAGAATGGAAGTTTATTTTCTAAATTATCGATATAATGTGATATACATACCAGATTACCCCAGGTGGTACAAAGTTTTTTACATTTTTGATTTAGGCCTATAAAAAAACAAACAAAAGTACATCGCAATATGTAATATATTGTGATATATCGTATCGTGACCCATGTATCGTGATGTGTATTGTATCGTGAAGCCCTTGCCAATACACAGCCCTAATAAAAATGGTCAAGTTAAAAAAAAAAAAAAAAAAAATTCAACTCGCGTCTAATAACTTTGCTTTTTTTCCCCCATTCCACTGCCCGCGTCTCATTTATTTCAACGCAATAACGCATTTCTGAGTGAACAGCCACTTAAGACTAGCGATGTGTTCTACGTTCATAGAACGTCACACGAGAGCGGTTAATCAGGCGCGCCATCATGTGGTCGGATCGTTTCCTTAACTGTTATTGCTGAATTGTCAACATGTCTAATTGTGATGTTTGCCAACATTTTTATTTGTGATTTCTTGATTTAAAAATAATGGCAAAACATTCAATTCAAAATAATTGAAAAAATCCCCCAGCCCTGATTTTTTTTTTTTTTTTTTTGAGTGTTGTGCCGTTCAGTCATCCCCATCAACACTGGATCAGAAAATTAAGGTGATGGAATACTTTCTGAATTGTCTTTAGGTCGACAACGACCACCAATATCACTGAACTAAAAGTTACTGGCCACAAATCCAGTATTTTGCTCAGTGAAACCTGACATAACAGTCTGTTTGTTGCTTATATTTTCATTTCATGGCTTAATGTGGTGATTATTCCTCATATGTGTCACAACATGGACTTCTAGAGAAAGAAAAGACTATTGATGGTGAACTTCATGCTGAAATGAAAACACATTTGAGGACACAGATGTTTTTTGTTTTTTTGTTTTTTTGGGAGTTATTTAAATCACACACATCACTTCAGGAAGTCAGACTGTTGTTTTTAATTCATTGTAGGCCAGTATTGTGTTGCAGGTGCTAATAATGTCACTGGCCAAAGCCTGTATGGCACTTTGTTCATTTTGAACCCTGTGTTCAGCTCTGAGTTCATGTCTGATTGTGGGATGGTCTTGTCTCTTTTAGACATCTCTATAGGCAGTTTTACTCAGAGTAATGCAACACTTTTAGAAGTGAACATATAACATTAATCGATCGTGTCTTTGAGTATCTGAATGTGTGTGAGCAGTAGTGAGTGTCTGTGCGCGTGTGCTTTTGTTCTAGTTTTGCGGCTCACCCCACCCTCCATTTCCTGTTTGTAACACACGCTCTCAGCTGACTCGCGAGGTCATGTGATGCCACTGGTGTGCCATATAACAATCGATGCATTTGCCTCCAGATTTCAGCCATCTGCGGTGAACGCTTTTTTACAGCTGTGTGATATAGCTAAAAATAATAGTTTTTTAGGCTTTAGACAGAATTCAGTTATAGGGCTGCATCTGATTTTAATAATAGATTAGGCTAATCTTATTTCTTTGATTTAATCATTTAAAAAAACATTTTCTGTAGTTTTATTTAAAAAAAAAAAAAAAGTTATTCAACATCCTGCCCAGTGTTGTCCACCAAACAATGTGTAAATTCAAACCCATGAGAAAAAAATGAGTGTGTGTCGGCTATGATATACATTATGTGCAAACAACTGGTTAAAACGTAAACAACTCCTTGCCCACAGTTTAAAGCATAATTTAAATATTTTAAAAGTTTAAAAATTATAATTAAAATAAAAGTTAGTAATTGTTACATGTAGAATTTTAAACCCACATTTAATGTGCAAGAAATATTTAATCAAAATGTATATTTTAGTCAGAATTATTGTGCTTATTTTCTCCGTTGCACTCCATTCGTTCGCATACGTTCATTGAAATCTGTCAAGTTTAATAGACTCATTTGTTATCAGGAAGACTTTAAAGGATTAGTTCACTTTAGAATTCAAATGTCCTGATAATTTACTCACTCCCATGTCATCCAAGATGTTTGTCTTTCTTTCTTCAGTCGAAAAGAAATTAAGGTTTTTGAGGAAAACATTCCAGGATTTTTCTCCATATAGTGGACTTCACTGGGGTTCAACGGGTTGAAGGTCCAAATGTCAGTTTCAGTGCAGCTTCAAAGAGCTCTACACGATCCCAGACGAGGAATAAGGGTCTTATCTAGAGAAACCATCGGTCATTTTCTAAAAAAAATAAGAATTGTATACTTTTTAACCACAAATGCTTGTCTTGCACTGCTCTGCAATGCACCACGCATTACGTAATCACGTTGGAAAGGTCACGCGTGAAGTAGGCGGAAGTACAGATCCAGTGTCTACAAAGGGAACGTGCAAAGACGAAGTCAAACACCCTTTACAAAGAAAGGTAAAACAACGATGTCGGACGATTTTAAAAGTATTGAGTTTTGAGTTTTTCGCCCTACCGCGGTACTTCTGCCTACGTCACGCGTAATGCGTGGCGCATCGCAGAGCAGTGCAATATGAGCATTTGTGGTTAAAAAGTATATCATTTTTATCTTTTTTTAGAAAATGACCGATGGTTTCTCTAGATAAGACCCTTATTCCTCGTCTGGGATCATGTAGAGCTCTTTGAAGCTGCACTGAAACTGACATTTGGACCTTCAACCCGTTGAACCCCAGTGAAGTCCACTATATGGAAAAAAATCCTGGAATATTTTCCTCAAAAACCTTCATTTCTTTTCAACTGAAGAAAGAAAGACATGAACATCTTGGATGACATGGAGGTGAGTAAATTATCAGGAAATTTGAATTCTGAAGTGAACTAATCCTTAAATACCAGGTGGGAACAGGGCCATACTTACACACGTCAAATGCATTGATAAAACTGATAAATGTGTCAGCATTAATCTTTACTGTCAAGAACGGTTTCTCATACTAGTTGGAATCAGTGACGCATATTTGCCGGTTATCATGGTCATTCAATGTGAAAACAGACCCAGATCTTTGAAGTGAATTCGCTGCGAGTGGTCTGTCACTGTGTACTTTATGTATTTATAGCCATCCATCGTCACTGTTTCACTGCTGCACCTGTACTCCTCACTTTGTAAGTAATAAATTATTCCTTTTGTTGTACTGTATTCATCTGGGTTTGTGGTCTCTTTGTACAGCACAATATATATTTATTTTTTTTCCAATATCAATTTAAAAGTTATTGCCTACCCCTGCACCCCTAGTCCATCTCGGGGTCATAACACTTATAGAGGCTTGTCCCGGATCTGAAATACCCATCCCAAGACCTTGGAAAAAAAATGTTTTGTGAATGAATCTGATTTCTCCTCCAGTGGAAGTTGTACACCCAGTCTGCACTGCAAGCGACGCGCTCACATTATAAACGCTTGGAGAGTAGGCAGCTCTGTTGATAATTGGAGCACATATCTATTTTTGTCGCGTTGCGTCACGCCGCGCGCTACAGTCGACGCGCTCTCTCCTGCCGTGCACACAGCTCTCTTCACTACAATGGCAGTCATCTGATGTGTGGCAGCACAGTGTTCACTAGCAGCGCAGGCCACGGCTGAATCCTCCATTCTGATTGAAGTGCGACACATTTGAGTATCTCTGGCAGGGCCCTATGATTACGTTTTTTTTCTTTTTTTCAGGAGCACTTTAAAAAAAAAATTGGGAGCACAGTGAAACAATCTAGGAGCACCTTCTGATCAATGAAAGACATTAACTTTCCCATTGCAAGGTGAAACTTGCTCCCTTAAATTGATTTCCAGGGGCATCTTTTACCTTTTATAATGGCAGTTTTTTTCTAACCTTATTAAATGTATGCATCAACCTTTATGTGAAATTCTCATATTTAAATGCTGTGTTACCACTTAAAATGGGATCAGCAAAATCCATCTTTGCACTGCAGAGGTGACAAAGAAGCTGCATCTGAAGTGGCATTTATATGTATTTTTATGTATTTACTCAGTTTAACTCAGCTCAAAGGTGGCAACAATGCATTTACACTGCAATTACAATTGCATTAAAGTGTTATGAAATTAAGGTATTACACAGTTTTGAATAAGAAAATATTTAAAAAAAATTAAATTATTTTAAATATGAAACTAAAACCGCCTGTAGGTGGCAGCAAGTCAGTCTTCATGAGTGAGTCGAGTCATTGATTCAATTGTTTCGTTCAAGACAGCTCTTTATGAATGATTCATTGAATCACTGACTCGCCCAATTTGTTCAGAAACACTGATTTATTCAGTAACAAAATGTGTGTAGTTCAGAAATGTGCAACACTGGTTTGTCGGACAGATGATGTTGTCTTTAAAACTTAATATTAACTTCTTGTTCTTGAACAGTTGTATAAAATCTATATCACATTTGTAATCGTGCTGGTATTTGGGATGGCAGTCTTGCCTGTGTGATATTGCTTAACTATACGTTATAATATTAAAAACAAGAATTCATTCAGTGGCATTTTTGCCCTTATACCTCGAATTTTGCCTACATTTTTATTTTGCCATAAGCTCTCGTTAATTTCCACCCCTGCTTCTGATTAGGGATGCACCGATACCATTTTTTAAGGACTGAGTACGAGTACCGATTACTTGGTGTCGGGCCGATACCGATACTGGTATCGGTATCAGTGCATCCCTACTTCTGATAATTCTAGGGCTGCCCCCTAATATTCGACTGTTAGTGAACAAGAAGCATAGTCGACCAAAATTGGTATTAGTCAGTTAAACGCAGAAAAAAAAAAAAAACTCCACAGGAAGTGGTGAAATCATGCAGTCTGTGACAGATCGTTAACGGCGGGAAATCCAAACATTTACCTATCATTCATCAACCTCAAATATTGCTTATCACTTGAAACATGTTAGTAGCAACTTTACGCCTGCTCGCTCTAACATTAACCTATATAAATGTGTGCTATTATTTGCTGCATATCCAAGTGTTTGTGTGGAGAGCGCGCTTACTGCATGACATGGAGGCGCCGGCGCGACCACATGCATTTAACTTAAAATACTCCATCATTTTTGGTCATACAGATAAGAATAATCCAACATTAGAAACTGTAAATGGTTTGCTTTTATTTCTGTAAACTCACAATATCAAAAAAACTTTGTGCTTTTGTAAAATGATGAAAACAAACAGGATGTGCTTTCAGCCATCTCAGTCTCAAGTGAACTTGACCGCGCCACAAAAATGAACCGAAACTCAGCATATACTTGCCTCACAGACATGAGAAATATATATTTAGATTCAGATCTAAAACAAATATTCTCAGATTATGTAGGCATAATCCGTATGAAGTGTGCTTATAGGTGCATCCGCTACTGCGGAGATGGCGAGTCAGCATCGTCAACTTCATCTCTGCAGCTGAAAACACTAGTTTATCAATAAATTATTAAATTGTTCAGACAGTCTCCTGTTTTTTCACGCCACATTCATAATCATTACGTTTGCGGTGCGCTGTGGCAATCTTTGTGTGCGTTTGAGCGCTGATTAGGATATGTATTATATTTATAGGCTCATTATTATGAATTATTCTTCTTTTTTTTTTTTATGTAAACGCAAACGAATAGTCGACTAATCGCTTAAATGAACGACTACTAGTCGACTAGAAAAAATTTTAGTCGAGGGCAGCTCTAGATAATTCAAATGTAATATTTTCAGTTGACAGGCTCATGTGAACCAGTTTCAGTTCAAAAACATAAAAGCACGATGTTCAGTGTCTGAAATGTAGTCTGTCGCTCAACTTGCTCTTTGCTCTGCTGACTGAAAGCGTGAAGACTAGCAGCACGACGTAAAGGCATTTTGAGAGTTATAGTTTTAATTCCGATTGTATTATACAACTATTCATGAGCTTTGATTGGGTCAAATTTTTTTATTTTTTTACATTCGCATGCAGTAATTTTCATTTGCAATGGTTTATTTATGGTGTATGATAAATGTATGATGTGAATTTGTGTGGTGATTTGTGAAGCCTCAGAACTAATCGTTGTAGATTAGAAGTTTACAGTGACCTCAAGCAGGGAGGAAATCAACATTTCCTTTCAGAAGTGCCACAGTAGGAGTGACCACGCTGTATTTGACTTCCTTCTGGAAAACAGCTTCCCTTGATCACCCCATCATTGACATCACAAACTCTTGTGCTGATCAGAGCTGAACGCTCGAGACGTCCACAGATACCGCCGTCAGGTTCAGTTATGACGTGGTCTGTAACCTCGGTCTGAAACTGCTCGCTTTGCTTTTGCAGGAACTGTGTCAGAGATCAAACTGATTTTATCTGCCGTGTCGAGTCGTTTGCATTGCTTCGTGTTCAGACAGGAAGGAGTTAAGTGCCTGCAGCTCGTGCTGGTGTCTCTGGGGCAGCTGGTCTGGAGGGAGGGGGTCTTAAATTATTAAACCCCAGCAGAAACAGGGCAGCATGTAATAGACGCAGAGCAGCGCCCTGCTCACCTCCTGTACCGCACCGATTTAGCTGCTCATCATTTCCAGGATGACTCTGCTTTGTCAAGTTTAAAGGAGCCTAAACTGCTAAATGTGGATAAGTCACTATGTATATGTGTTATGAATATTGACAGTATGAATTTCTCTGAAGCTGCTTTGAAACGAAGTGTGTTGTGAAAAATAAATTTGACTTGACTTTCCTGAAAGAAATGTTTTTTCAATCAAAAATTGACACGTCTGATAAAAATAACATTAGACCAAGTATGTTCACAATTGCACATTTAAATAAAGTGTCTGGCTGAGCAAATATTTGCTCTTCTTTTCTCTGGAACATGTGGTTTGGTTCGCAGTTACATCCTTGATATTTACACGGTTTGTATGTTGTGCAACAACCAAATATGTCTAAGCAATGGAGTGCAGATGTAAATTTACCTATATAAATAATATTAAAAAGTGTAAAAACATGGTTATATTTACTTTACTGCAAGCCAATAAATGGCCCAAATGAGTAGTTTTGTTCTGCTTTTGGAGTGTTTGCCAGTGGATGTTTCTCATAGGGGTGAAGTCATGTTAATTGGGACACTTTTTGCCATTGAGATTGATTGGGAAAAAGTGTCCCACTAAACCTGAATTCACCCTACATAACAGAAAGGGCAGCACATAATCGAAGAGTTTGTTAGTGCGACCTCTAGCAAAATGTAGTAGTAGTCTGTGGCGCTGCAGCTGTAAATTGTGGTGATGTAACCTAAAGCCTATTGACTATTTAAAAAAAGACCGGTCCTTCCATAAAACTCATGCAAGCTTCCTCTATAAACAGGAAAAGCATCAAAAATACCTCAGACTGTGCTTAAGGCATTTCATGTAGTCTTTAGGCTAATATGCTGTAAAATTGAGGCTTTAAACATTTCAATTCATCACACACACCTCTCTACAGCAAGCTCTTACAATCACATTTCTTTCCTGCCCACTACAGAAGTCCACTTTTCACTGTCCAGAGAAAACATTATACATTCTTCACTGTGTTTCTGGCTTTATTTTGTGATTTCACAGGGTACTGCACCTTTATCTGACACGTTCATCTCCTCTTTTTGATGTGAAACGACTTTCATGAATAAACACATTTAGCTAGAATAAAAAGACATCACCTAGAATATAGCTGCAAAAAGCATTCGTCAGTGTCCAGACATGTGTAGGTCAGCAAAATAGCCAAATGTCAAAGGTGTTGTGGGTACAGCTGTTTAAGTGACAGATTACATATTTTTGCAGAAAAATAGAAGTTGCCTAAAGTCATTTAGGTGTATTTACACAGATGGTTTAATACGCTGCAGTTGCATAATTGAGGCCATCAGATGGACATGGCTTATTGAATTGCTTACTCAAAAGTTTTGTTCAGAGATGCAGATTGATTCAGAAATGAAATAACACCGTGTTGCTCGAAGACATGCAGTTGTTTGGAATTAGTTTTTGTTGCTGAAAATAAATTTTGCATCGTGTACGCGTGCAGCATGGTTTTTCTAACCTCAGCGAACAATGTACACTTTGCACGTGCGCTTTGAATAGTTTTTGCACTAATTTAGTTTGTCCACAAGGTGTCAGCACTGAAACGGGCTGTTGTTTCACAGTCTGAAAAGAAACTGAGAAGACTGAGCAAGAGAAACAAACACAACAGCCGATCATGTTGAAGAGTGCTTGTGAGGAAATTGAAAGATACCAGCAACTCTATTTTAAAACGAGTACAAAGATATTATTATCGTAACTTTTAGAGCGAAAAAGCACAGAGACTGGACAAGGATGAATCGTTCTAGTGTGTCAAACACCTGTGTGAGACTGTGCGCGTACGTTAAAAACGAAGTAACTTTATTTTGGCATCATTTAATACAGTTGCAGTTTGTAAGTGGCTGATGGTCCTCTTAGCAGCATGAAAAACAAAACTATTCTTAATGTCAATGTGTTATAAACAGAAAGCGAGCAGAGAGCACTCCCATTACAGAGCTCAGAATCTCTTATTTATCGTGTTTACACCGTTGGTTATAATTGGAGAATTTGCAAGACTGTGACTGAACAAAAAATAAATTTTGGATTCTGACCAAACGTATTAAGACATCGTTAAAATAGTCCATGTGACTACAGTGGTTCAACCTTAATGTTATGAAGCAACGAGAATACTTTTTGTGTGCCAAAAAAAAACATTTCAAAAAACTGCTTCATGACTCTTCGAAGCTTTACGAATCTTTTGTTTCGAATCAGCGTGTATCAAACTGATAAAGTCACGTGAACCATTGAAATTGGTTTTGAAACAAAAGATTCGTAAAGCTTCGAAGCTTCATAAAGCAGTGTTTTGAAATCGCCCATCACTAGATATTGTTGAATAAACTTTTTTTTTTTTTTTTTTTTTTTTGTTCTTACGGGTGTGGAACGACATGAGGGGGAGTAATTAATGACTGAAATTTGGTGGTGAACTAACCCTCTAACACTTAAAATTATCCAGTCAAGAGTAGTTAGTGACTTTTTTTGGTTTGTCTTTTGTTTGATTAACATTAAAACACACAGCAGCGCAGCAGGATTTTTAGGCTGCTGTCACTTTAAGAACAAATGCATGGATCCAATATACTGTAACACTTGCGCTTTCTCACAGCTTTACATTCACTTAAGACATAACCGACTGTTTACAAGGAGACTCGACAAGACGGGCATTTTGATATTTTTGTATGAATATGTCCGTTCAAGTGCAAGAAGACATTAAAGAGTTTTGGATCTGTGTTGCTGCTCACACAAAACTTGTCTCACAGTGTGCGAGTACCGAATTGAGAGACGTGAGTACTTTCACATATACTTGCGCTTGAATATTTAAGTTGGCAAGGCTTAAAAACGCGCAAATTATCAACTTTCGTGACATTACAGCACTGGCCCGACCACCGGGCAATCCTTATTGTCGAGCCCTGCATTTTGTTAATTACAGAAGCTCATTAGATATCAGCACTGCTTTTTTGTCTCCAGTGTTCCTTCAAATTCAATGGCCAATGTGCTCATGAGTCCACTGGTTATGTCATAATCATTGTGTATGTAGAATGCTTTTGTGAAAATTAGACTGGTCTTGCCACTGTTTATTTGAAAGGTGCATTTGTGTGGTTTTAGAGTTGCAGTGTTGTTGAGGTGAAGGTAAAGCCGTATCCAGGTTGATGCGGCTGCTGTATTAGCAATATTAACGTGACACTTTATCAGCTGGATTATGTGAGGCTTAAACCGCAGCTCTGCGTCTAAACGTGGAGCTGGCCAATCAGCCGCTGGTGCTCAGGTGAGGTGTTCATCCAGTGTAGATCTATTCAGAAGGTCTTTGGCTGTTGGAGACACAGGAGCTGTGTCTGGGAATACAGAATCCAGGTAAGGCTTTACATTCCTCTAGAAATAAGACGGCACACCTGAGGGAATGGTCATTTGAGGGCTGGACAGGAACTATGAGCTAAATCGTGCACTTTTTTTTTTTTTTTTTTTTTTTTTTTTTGGTAGTGTGGGACCTCTGATGGCTTTTTGTGCCCAGGTGGACTTTGTTTAGTGACTAGAACTAGTTATGCTAAATAGGCCAAGATGTTGCTACTGTAGGAGTGTGTCCTCAAAGACTCACACTAGTTACTAATGTTGGTCAGAGGTTTGTGTTCTTGTTCATTTTGATGTGAGATGTGAGTGAAAGTGTCTGCAGTGGATTTGGGTCAGCAGGAGAGTTCATCAGCAGATTTGGTGTTAACCGGATTTGTGCGGACGCGCTGAATCAACTGTGTCCCTGGATTACAGGAGTGACATTGAGAACGGGACGAGGTCTGTGTCTTATGTCCACTCGCACTTTCCTCTGGTCTCTCTGACCACCGAACCAACTCTTGACCCACAAAATTCAACAAGTTTTTACCTTTGGATTGATTTCTTTTGGTGAAATACAGAAAGTACGGAAGTAAAACCACCAGGTACGGGTATACTGTTTTACGGGTACGGTATATTTTTGTTATGGCTTTTAGTTGTTTGAATGAGTAATACCTATTGGGGAAAAAAAGCTAATTGTATATCTGTGAATTTATATATGTGTACCTTGCAAATTAGTTCGAAATGTTTAATGCGAGAAGTAAAAAAAAAACTAAAAATCTAATCAAGGCATGTTCTGCACAGTTTTTCTTGCGGCAAGATGAACATATGTATAGGATTAAACAGCAAAATTTACCCACATGTATTTTTAACTAAACATTTTAATATTTAAAAAAAAATTAACACATCTGACTGATGAAAATTAATCATTTGAAAATGGACAGTTTGAACTGGTTCAAGGAAATTACCTTAACTCTAGCGTTGATTGAGCTACTGATGTTTAAATGAGACACTAGTAAAACATCTGTCTTCCACGAGACAAAAGATCACGAAACTATTCTTAAATTGTGCGCTATAAAATCTTTTATTTTTTTCCAAATTCCGTTTTTTTTAGGTTTTAATTTTATAGATTCCGTTTTTTTCTTTCTGTTTTAATTTTTTTGGACTGGATTTTAATGCTTAAATTAAATTTTAGTAATAAAAAAGCATGTCTAATTAATTGAAATCATGAAACTTGACAACAATTTATTAAAAGTTTAACAAAAATTACATTTTTAGAGCCCTATGAAATACTTTTTTTTTTTTTTTTTTTTTTTTTTTTAAAATTATGTTTTATTTTTACCAAATTCTGTTTTTTTTCTGTTTTAAGCTTGCTGGATTCCGTTTTAATAATTAATTGTTTAATTAAATTTTAATAATCAAAAAGCATGTCTTGAATTCATAAAAACAACTAAATTTATTAATTTTTTTTAGGGTAAATGTTTTTTTGTTTTTTTTCCAGAAATTCTGTATTTTAATTTTTCTGGCAATCAAATTAAGGCATAAAACATTAATTTATCTTTTAATCTTATGAAATTAAAAAAAAAAAAAAATTTTTTTGGTCAAACAAAGTTCTGCACATTTTGCACAAAATTAAAACATGGAAGAAAAATTGTGATTATTCCTTAAAAAAATAGTTTTAATAACTTCCTATTAGTGTTAGTATTATTATTACGTTGAGACGTAGCTACATTCTACTGTACAATAGTAATATATTTCTATCACAATTATTTCAAGTTAAACCGAACTTTTATTTTGACGGGTTGCCGTGAAGAGCTTTTAGTTTCTGTGTTTGTGATGTAATGATAGTTTTTCTCAAATGAAACAGTAAAATGCTCATGAAGTGACTCTCAGAGCGGCTCTGGAGATGAAGTTCATGCGTTTATGTCCTCGTATAGTGAGGCGGCAGAGGCTGAAAACACTGCGAGCGAGAGTGTGTGTGTGTGGTAAATGAAACCACGTGTCTATGCCATTCTTTACACAGAGACACGCAGAACATGCAGGTTTAATATTCACAGGAACTGGTCTGTTGCGATTTGATTTAAGTGTACTAAACTACTTTTTATTAATCAAAACTTCCGATAAATTCTGTGACATTCCGCGTTATACAGTAAATTCCATTTTTATGAGTGGATTCCGAGATTACGTCCACGTTTTCTGCATCGCGGAAATCATAGGGCCCTACTTAAACATCTGTCATGATATTCACATTTACCCTGTTAACATGACCTTAAGACAACAGCTTATTTCAGGGTTTTTCACGGAAAGCAAGAAAATTCAGTCCGATTTTTGCATGAAATTTGTGTTCAGACCAATGTGAGAAAAAAACAAAAGGGCTGAAAAGCAGATACACAGCGGTGCACAACTTTCAGTTTCTGACACCCACTTGTCACGGAGAAGTCAAATTATGGTGTCAACATATTGCACTAAGATGGTGGGACGTTCAGATTTTTGTATTCGCTGTGGTGTTTATCAAGCAACAATAAATGTAAGAGAACAGAGACAAGAGTATGAAACAGCAGCGACTCTGAGCATGTGACCCAAAGCGCAAATCCTATTGGTTGACCAGATTTCTTAACAGTGCGATGAAAAGAGGTTAGATCACCTTTCCTTAAAAAATCCATCGCATTGACGACATGCAAATGTTTGTGTCAATAGTCATCACAAATATCATCCTGTTGTGTTTTTTCGAAAGTGTACACAATCAAACTAGGATCTAATTAAACTAATATTCACTGTACAGTAATGCGATTATCTGTGCTCGTGCTGTGAAGTGTTTGTGTAGCTGTGTGATTGTGTTGTGCTGTGCTGCCGGGAGACATGCAGTAATGGTGATCTTTAGCACAGGCTTGCTGCACAACACTGTTGCTAAGCAACGGCTTCACGGGTTGGCAAGGACACAGGCGGAGAAAGAGACGTGCTCGCATCCCTTCATTAGTGTTGGAAATGTCTTTTCTCACCGTGTCCAGTGGAAACGGGGCTCTAACTATAGCGCTGATGTCAGCTGTGTTGGTGCATGTTGTGGGTTGAACGGCTAGTCAGAAGCGCTGTATAATGAGGCTCGGGTATAAACGAGACTTGGTGTCCACCGCTCCGATCAGACAGGTTTGATGCGGGGCGTTCACATCGGGTGTGTTATGTTCCCAAACAGCTGGACTAACAGCAGTAGAACATGATGGCAGATCAGCAACTTTAAATTCATCTTGCCACACAATGTACATACATGTAAATCAAGTGTTTAGTAATATGCAGTCAGTAGAGTAATGGTGTTTGTGTGTTTTTCAGATCAGTGCGAGCGGCAGTGAGTGGACGGAGTGAAGCCCATCGTCTAGCAGAAGAAAATGAGCGAACTCGACCAGTTGCGTCAGGAGGCTGAACAGCTGAAAAACCAGATCAGAGTCAGTCACTGCACGCACTACATGTCATACACATGATCGACACTCAATACACCTTACGATACCGTACGCTGCCACACATCGCAGTATGACAACTGGGACGGGACTGAGGCTACATTAATCGGATACATTTTCAGGACTCTGCTTTAAAGGATTAGTTCACTTCAGAATTAAAATGTCCTGATAATTTACTCACCCCCATGTCAACTAAGATGTTTGTCTTTCTTTCTTCAGTCGAAAATAAATTAAGGTTTTTGAGGAAAACATTCCAGGATTTTTCTCCATATAGTGGACTTCACTGGGGTTCAACGGGTTGAAGGTCCAAATGTTTCAGTGCAGCTTCAAAGAGCTCTACATGATCCCAGACGAGGAATAAGGGTCTTATCTAGAGAAACCATCGGCCATTTTCTAAAAAAAAAAACAAAAAAAACAATTATATACTTTTTAACCACAAATGCTCGTCTTGCACTAGTTCTGCGATGCGCCACGCATTACGTAATCACGTTGGAAAGGTCACATGTGACTTAAATGGAAGTACCGATCCAGTGTCTACAAAGCAAACGTCCAAAGACTAAGTCAAATGGCAAAAAAAGGTAAAACGATGTCGGATGATTTTGAAGTTGGAGGAGAAAATGAGTTTTTCACCCTACTGCGGTACTTCCTCCTACGTCACACCTTTCCAATGAGCATTTGTGGTTTAAAAGTATATAATTTTTTATTTTTTTTAGAAAATGGCCGATGGTTTCTCTAGATAAGACCCTTATTCCTCGTCTGGGATCGTGTAGAGCTCTTTGAAGCTGCACTGAAACTGACATTTGGATCTTCAACGGTTGAACCCCAGTGAAGTCCACTATATGGAGAAAAATCCTGGAATATTTTCCTCAAAAACCTTCATTTCTTTTTGATTGAAGAAAGAAAGACATAAACATCTTGGATGACATGGGAGTGAGTAAATTATCAGGAAATTTTAATTCTGAAGTGAACTAATCCTTTAAGCCTTACCATGTGCTTGTCCTTCTAACAAGTAAATCGGTCATTCACATGTCCGAGTAAAAAAGTTGCTTGTCCAGGAAAAAAATTGCATTTTTTTGTGGTAATGTTCTTATTCACCTTCATGTTTTGCAGCAGGACAGCCATTGCGAGTAAATTTTCTGTCATCTTTGCGGGAATGTAATATGAAGAATGTATTAAGTAATATTTATCATTAGCAACACTCATTACACTCCCTCACTGATTTTGTCACAAATTTGTTTGTTTTTATTCAAACACTGACATGCAGTGTCATAACCAGGCCTGATGAGTGAGTGGTGAGTTTTTATCTTAAGATGGGTTCACACTGTAGGGTTGTGGTCACAATTTGGCCATCTGAGACAAATGCTGAGAACCCTTAAAGATTCCTCTGATCCTAGGCCAAAATCTGAAGTCTTTGATCGTTAGTTTGACACCGGATAATGACCATTGCGATCAACTGTTACCTCAGACGAAATTCTGGAAGTGTCAGAAGATTTGACACACAGCTCGCAGTCACAGAACGAGTCATGGATTAATGATGAAACTCCAGACGAGTCTTCTAGCGTGCGTCTGTTTTTAACGCATCTTGACTGTCGAACAGTCTAACAAGCAACAGTCGTAAAGGACTATTATATATCGTACAGTGTGCACCTGGCTTTAATCAACTGCCACAAGCAACGACATTTTGCCACTCGCCAATGTGTCACAATTTCAGTCATGTGACACATTGGCACAAAATCCACGAGATGGAAAACCGAAGCGCACTTTGGGCTTCACGCTTTCTGGATGGTGCCTGGTTATGACACTTCTTTGCATCTTTACTTCTGTATCTGTCCAAAGTTTTGTATTTGTAAATGTGGCTTTATCTGTGTTTTTCTTCTCAAGGATGCACGGAAAGCATGTGCGGATGCCACCCTCTCTCAGGTAGACTTTCAAATCATGCTGTTGTATTCAGATAGAGTTTCATTTGGGTGTCTTTTCAATTAGATTCTGTTCTCATGTGTTTCTGGCAGATCACAGCCAATATTGAGCCTGTGGGGCGGATTCAGATGCGCACTAGACGGACACTGAGGGGCCACTTGGCAAAGATCTACGCCATGCACTGGGGCACTGACTCAAGGTGATCCATGAGCCCTGTGCCATGAACTAGTACAGCTGTGACGGTTCATCCGTGTTGAGGTTAATAGTGCAGAGGAGTCATGTTTTATGATCTCCAGCAGGCTGATCAACACGTCAAAGATGATCATGTGTCCTAAAACACACCCCACGTTGACCATGACACCTGCTGAAGCAGTGAAAAACAAAAAAATCTCTTCATAGGATATGAATCAATGGCAGTGCTCATAACATGAGATTGTTGTGACTTACAATTCATCACAAATACTTAATCTAAACTAGGGATGCATGATATTATTGGAACGTTATTGGAATCGGAAAACATAGGCTTAAAATGTAATAATCGGCATCGGCCCGATATAAAAAATTATACTGATATGCGCTGCTAAGATAACACGTTGATCATGTGCCTGCGATAACTCGCGTGTGCAAGAGTTGAAAAATGAGTTGAAAAATACTGAATTTCGGCAAAAATCCAATATCATGCATCCCTAATCTAAGCACACCAACCTCCATTTAGGGCTAGAATAGAATACACACAAATCATAGTAAAAATAGATATTATAATTAATAATGATGAATATTACATGTTATTTTAAGGTGGTCTGATTAAACACGTTTGGCATTAAGGAAATCCTTAGAGGATCCGTGTGTATTTCAGTGCCTGTATTCTTCATAGAAATAGAAGCAGCAGCTCATCTCCTCATCTGTGTCACTGCCTGTCATTTAACTTTGTGTGAAGCTGTAACTACCACGAACATTTCTAATTACTTAAATCTTTAGTTACATTGAAACCGGAGCACTTTGCGTTCACTATTTGGCATGTTTTATATACGTTTTATATTGATCAGACTTCACAAAATGATCATTGTGCTCATTGTTCTCTGTTTCTTTATTTCCACCCTCTCTCTGTGTTTTCAGGCTTCTTGTTAGTGCTTCCCAGGATGGAAAACTTATCATCTGGGACAGCTATACTACAAACAAGGTAAAAGTGAAAGCCAATGCCATGTGTGAACTGATGGTTTCATTTAGTGATTCAACATGTTAAATAACTTCTTAGCCTGGATTCTTTTAACTGATTTCATGAGGTGCATCCTGTGATGCTTTTAAAACCATATTAATGATGGAACTGTGTTTATTTTACAGTTCCTGGTGCCAATTTCGGTACCATAGTAAAAACTATATGAACTATTTTAATATTTGGAGGAGGAAAAAACGAGCTGTCAGTCACACTGAAGCTGTCAATCACTTCACTTCAGTGCGAGTTCTGCACTCTTACAGAAAACTCCCATTATGATAAAAAAGTGTCTAGACTGCATGGTGAATCACTTAATTACATTGTGTTTATACAGGGGTTGGACAATGAAACTGAAACACTGGCCAATATATTGTTGGTGGTTTCACACCTATATATATCTTCACTAAGTTTACATTCCTTCAGTAAGAGCATAGTGTGAAGGTTGAATTAGCAGAGCAATAGCACAGCTGTACATAAAATATTGCAACATAATTCGAAAGAGGACAAATTGTTGGTGCACGTCTCGCTGGCTCATTTGTGACCAGGACAGCAAGTCTTTGTGGTGTATTGAGAGCGATGGTATTCAGGGTAATTTCGGCATACCACCACATACTAGGACGAATGACATCCAACAGGACTAACTGTCGAAGCAAGAGGAAGCTGTCTGACAGGGATGTCCAGGTACTAACCCGGATTGTATCCAAAAAACATAAAACCACAGCTGCCCAACTCACTGCAGATTTAATTGCGCATCTTGACTCTCCTGTTTCGATCAAAACTATTAGTCGGGAGTCAGTATTCATGGTTGGGCTGCTATAGCCAAACCTTTGGTCACATGTATCGTTCTCCGAGTCCACCTTCACTGTCTTTTCCACATCCGTTGGAGTTACGGTGTGGAGAAACCCCAAAGAGGTTTAACACCCTACTGTTGCTGCCCAGAGTGAAGCACAGGTGGTGGATCAGTGATGGCCGTGCTGGGCCAATAGCCTCGGACCTCAAGCACCGAGGCCAAAATCAAGTTGCGTTTCCACTGTTGGGCCAGTAGCCCCGCAGCGCTGCCCTAAAACCCGCCCTTAACACGCCTCCACAGAACGAAGTCACATAACCCCACCATTTCACCAGCTGACTGAAAACTAGCTAGATCACAAAATGAGCATGACTGAAGCAAACGTTTGGTCTTTACTTAAAGTATCCAACATCAATATTTGACCAATGTTTTACAATAAAAAACGTTACAGTAACAGTCATTTATTAATTTGTGTCAGGAGTGCACATCAATCATGCTAAATCAAACTGGATTTTACCATTTCACATAAAAAGAAAACACATAGCTATTCAGTTGCACCTGCTTCCATTTATTTACGATCACAGGAATGCACAAAACAACTCCATTAAGGCTTTTAAAATTTAAAATCCACAGGCTTACACGTTTAGAAATGTATTGATAAAATATCATATGTTTACGCCACGTTTCTGAGCATTTCTATTAATTGTCTTCGAAATTATGCGATGATGAATCCGAGGAGGTTTGAGCGATCTCTCTCTGTCTCTCTATACTGTTATCCTTTCAGCCAGAGCAACAGAGGGAGCTCATGAGAGGAAAAAAGGAGTTATACGAGTTAGCTGGAGTGTGTGACAGAAATGCGGATGCATTAGTCCGGTATCAACAAAAGCACAGGGAAGAGAACATTAAACCAAATAAATACACGATTATAATCATATATTAGTTGTCTACGTTCCTCAAGCAGTTTCTGGTATTTTTCCATAAAAGTGTGTATTTATTATCACAATGGTTAGCATAAGTAGCCTTTAGCATCGCATATAAGTATATTCTGCCTCACACGGTGATCAGAATCCCCTTCGGATCACAAGGAAGTTATTTCAAACACTCGCTGGTGTCTGAAAGTGAGTTTTGAGCTGAAAATTGTTTAAAATGTCTTAAATGTTGAGGTTAGCTGGTAGCCTGATATAATGACATGGGAAATGAGCAGCGGTGTTGACCGTCTCCTGACTCTAACTCCGCCTCTGTCCATGACCACTCCTCAAGCCCCAGTTGGTCCGCTTTGGACCAAGGTATTTGGTGGGCCAGAAAACCCTCACTGTTGGCCCCGAGGAAGCCCCGATGAGGCCCGATCGAGGCCCGATCAAGCCCCGGAAGTGGAAACACGACTGGCCCTGGTACACACTGGCACGCTCGGCTTTGGCCCGACAGTGAAAACACGGCTATTGTACCCTGAAGGTGGTCGTGTATCAGCATGATAATGCACCAATACACACAGCAAGACTGGTGACGAAATGGTTTGATGAACATGAAAGTGAAGTTGAACATTTCCTATGGCCTGCACAGTCACCAGATCTGAATATTTCTGAGCCACTTTGGGGTATTTTGGAGGAGTGAGTCAGGAAACGTTTTCTTCCACCAACATCACATAGTGACCTGAACACTATTCTGGAAGAGGAATGGCTCAAAACCCCTCTGGCCACTGTGAAGGATTGTATCTGTCATTCCCAAGATGAATTGATGCTGTATTGGCCGCAATAGGAACCATACAATTAGTTTACCAATTAGTATACCATACTAATAAATGATTGTGGTCTAAAACCAGATGTTTCAGTTTCATTATCCAGCCTCTGTACTTTAGTTATAATGAACAGATTCATGAACATGCATATTTTGATCAATTCATGAGCTCAACAGACATGTCTGATTGGCTACAATGCTCACTGCTTTGAGAAATACATTGTAAATGGAAACCTTAGACACAAATAAGCATCAGCAGGTACAAAATTAGGTCGGTACTCTGTACCACCGGTGCTAAAGAAAGACTGGCAGTTTATTTTTATCATTTCAGGAGTTTCGATTGGCACCAGTACCTTTGACAACTCTAAATGGGGGTGATCTCTATTTGGCAGAAATGATTTGCATTGCCTCCAAATATTTATTTCTCAAAGCTCCTAAATGAAACATTAAAGGAACCGGAATTGTTTAGAGGAATCAAAACCACGATCGAAATTCCTTTCTTTCCTGTGATGATTGTGCAATGACACAAGTAGAGCCGGCAAACCTGTTTTTATATTTTCATAAATCTTTTCATCTGTCAACTAGTTGATACAGATTCAACGTTGGCAGCGAATGTGTCATATGAAAACTAAACCACTTTGACGTGTTGATGTGTAGGTGCACGCTATTCCGCTGCGCTCCTCGTGGGTGATGACTTGTGCATATGCGCCGTCTGGAAACTATGTGGCCTGTGGAGGCTTGGATAACATTTGCTCCATCTACAACCTAAAGACCCGTGAGGGGAACGTGCGTGTCAGCCGTGAGTTGGCTGGACACACAGGTAACCATTTTCCTAATGTCTTGTATCTACATTTAAGTCTTAGTGTTTTTAAAGAACTGGGCTGAATTTGTGTCGTGTTCTGCTCTCCTTCCTGCCATTTAACTGCTGTCTTTAAACAGGCTATCTGTCCTGCTGCCGTTTCCTGGATGATAACCAGATTGTCACTAGCTCAGGCGACACCAGCTGGTGAGTTTGGGTACTGCTTTAGAACAAAACACTCATGCTTATCAGCTTTATAGTTTACCCATGACATTGTCAACATACTTGAATATATGTTCGGCCAGTGCATATATAGAAACTTATGTTCTTGTAAATTTGTCTGCTTTGTTTCTAAATGAACCCAAGTCATTTCACAAGAGCTGTTTTTAATGTTATAGTAGCATTCAGTTATTTTCACGAGTGCTGGATCAGATCTGTTAACAGGCCACATTACGAGACAATAATAAATGGAAATAAATATGTGGTTATGATAATTTTTATACAGGTTGTTATATTTGTACCACTAAACAGCAACACTTTACCAATTGTGAGAGGTTATAAACGACTCAAATAATGATAATAATGAAGTTCAGCTGTCTTTACTACTCTTAAGGTTTTCAAAAAGAAGCTTTTTGCAGCTCTTTGAGTTTTATCTTTTTTTTTTTTTTTTTTTTTTTCACATGTGAAAACTGTGGAAGCTTGTTTCCAGCATGGAATAAAAAATAAAAAAAATTGATCCTCGCAATTCTGAGTTTATAACTCACGATTCTGACTATTTTCCTCGCAATTCTGAGTTTGACTCACGATTCTGAGTAGTTTCTTCGCAATTCTGAGTTTATAACTCACGATTCTGACTATTTTCCTCGCAATTCTGAGTTTAAAACCCACGATCCAGACTTTTTTTCTTCGCAATTCTGAGTTTGTAACTTGCAATTCTGACATGATTCTGGCAAAAGTTGCAAATAGTTTAACTTTTTTTTTTGTTTGTTTATTCCGGGTAAGACAGAAGCTTCCATATAAAAACAATGAAATCATATAAACATTTATTAAAAAGTGTACTTTATTATTATTAGCTTACTATTTCACAATACTAATAACAATAACTGGAACTTCCTGCATTGTGTTTTGTTTGTTGTTTCTTCCAGTGCTCTGTGGGATATTGAGACCGGGCAGCAGACAACCACGTTCGCAGGTCACACCGGTGATGTGATGTCACTGTCTCTGGCCCCAGACACCCGTCTGTTTGTGTCAGGCGCGTGTGACGCCTCTGCTAAGCTGTGGGACGTCAGAGAAGGCATGTGCAGACAAACCTTCACCGGCCACGAGTCCGACATCAACGCTATCTGTGTAAGCAGCACCTGCGCGCACTCCCTGAAATACACGCGTATGTTTTACGTGAAGTTAGTAACCTTGTTATCTCCTCTCAGTTTTTCCCCAATGGAAATGCATTTGCCACGGGCTCAGATGATGCCACCTGCAGGCTGTTTGACCTGCGTGCCGATCAGGAGCTGATGGTTTATTCTCACGACAACATCATCTGTGGGATCACCTCCGTGGCCTTTTCCAAAAGCGGACGCCTGCTGCTCGCCGGCTACGACGATTTCAACTGCAACGTGTGGGATGCTCTTAAAGCCGACCGCGCAGGTCAGTGTAAAAGATATTCTGCAGTGATGTTGATGCACAGATAACTTATTTCACAAACACACATCTAAAACTTCAGAATTACGAATGATGATGATGAAGCCAATGGTTTGTGATCAAACACACCTAAACAAACTAATCAGGCAGGTGTGTTTGAACCAATCAAGACCGGTGAAATGCAGCAGCCCTACGCTTCCGCCATTTTGGGGTGAAAGCGACTTGGCAGTCCACTAGTTTCTATGGCAATATCAGCTGCTTTGTTAAAAAAAAAAAAAAAAAAAGTACATCAAAGCTAAAATCCAACCTGAATGATGACAACACAGAATAAAATACTATCACTAGTGATCATCAAATCCTTTTAACAGTTTATTTTACACACTTTGTGTTTAAGTCTTCCACTTTTTTCACAAAACCTTTGCTCTCTAGAAACCCAGTCAGTTTGGGTTAAAATTCTTTGAAGTTCAAGTATTAGCATTATAAACTGAATTAATACCAACATATGAAATTAAATTAAGGACATGCATCAGAAAAATTGGACAATAAATATATAACAGAATATAACAACTTGACAGTAAACTGTTTTTGCAGTGTTGTCTTATATTAATGTCCATTAAAGCAAGACTATGTAAACAAAAAAACAGCCACTGTGTCCAAAAGTGGGAATTATGGGATAACAGACACAGCAATGCATCATGTTCTGTAAGATCATTATGTGTAGAGTGATCCAGGGGATTAAAACGTATATATGAAATATATTGTATGTTTTAATCCCCTGGATCACACTACAAACATGATGATCTTAACTTTATTAATTATTAATTTATTTGTTAATTTATTATTAATAGTAAATATGTAAAGTTGCATAAAATGGAAATACTCAATAAAGTAGGCTAACTACGTTACCTCATATGTTGGATTCCACAACTGATAACATAAAACATATATAGGCTAAAACAATACAACATTTACTGTAGGTGTCATAAAATTTACTGAATTTGAGAAATTTTCTATTGCGTTTCTGATTTGGCTGTGAGATTCGCAGATTTTGGGTGCGTAAGATGTGATGGATTCTATTGTCCAATTGGCATTTTCACCCCAAAATGGCTGCCGCGCTACTGAAGCGCCACCTAGTGGCTGTTACCCAAAAAGCATCAGAGTTTCGACCTCTTGGGTTCTATACTCTTTGGTACCGGTCAGCAACCTTGCGGCTGCATTTTGAACCAACTGCAAGCGATATAAAGATGAATGATTGAGACTCATGTATAGTGCATTTCAATAATCAAGTCTAGATGAGATGAAGGCATGGATAACTATCTCCAGATCCTTAAATGAGAGCAAAGATTTTAATTTGGCTATTTGCCTTATAAAAAGCTGCTCTTCACCACAGTGCTTATCTGTTTCTCAAAATTTAGATATGTGTCAAAGGTCACACCTAAGTTTTTATCACAAGGATGAACGTTTGATGACAGAATATCTAGATTACAAGTGATATCAGAGACAGCACCGGGGGGCCAAAGACAACAATCTCAGTTTTGCTCTCATTTAGTTGGAGAAAGTTTCTTAGAGTCCAGCATTTAATATCTTCAAAGCATTTAAAAAGAGCAGAATAAGATTAATCAGAGCTATGAGGAATGTAAATCTGAGTATCACCAGCGTAACAATGATATGAAATATTATATTTCCTCATAGAACCCAAGGGGAGCATGTATAGACAAAATAAAATAGGTCCCAGCAGGGACCCCTGAGGTACCCCACATTTAAAAATCGTAATTATGCCAAATGTTTAACCGGTAGTGTATTTATGTATGATATTGTTTTATTATCCAAACATCCTTATGAGAGTTACATCATTTTATTTCAAATGAATGTCAACAGGTGGGAGAAAAACATTAGATGCGTGTCAGGATGAGGTTCGGTATAAAGTGACATGCGCATGTTTTGTGTTTGCAGGAGTTTTGGCAGGTCACGATAACCGCGTCAGCTGCTTGGGCGTCACTGATGATGGGATGGCTGTGGCTACAGGCTCCTGGGATAGTTTCCTTAAGATCTGGAATTAAAGCCGCAAGGTAAACGGATCAGTTTTGGCTACTTGTCATTTAACAGGCTACAGGGTTCTGTTCCTGATGTCAAATGTACAACCTTTGCCTTTCCAGACTCCTTCAGTGCTCTTAATAACGTAAAAACAAGCAGCACATTTATTTTTGGAGAACTCCAAATGCATTTGTCGATTTCATCTGACGAGCAAATAAATAGTTTGATGCCTCAGACCCAAGACTCCATCAGCTGTACAAATGCATCTCTACTGCCATCTGCTGTTACAAATAGATTTTTGACTTTGGGTCACAGCTGATCATGGAACAGCATTCTTGTGTCACCTAAATACAGGGTCCCTGCAGGTCCCTAAAAAGTCTTAAATTCAGTTGGATCAAATTGAAAGCCATAAAAAGTCTTAAATATTATAAGAAAAGTCTTAAGCATTTAATATGTCATCAATTTTGCTCCAGCTTGTTTAATTAACTTAATTTAAAAAATGTCTTAGAGTTGTAAATTTGATTTTAAGAAAATGTTTTTTCCTTTCTTCCCAGATCGCATCCGGACTCTAAGGTTGACTGGAAGACCATTCCAAAATGAAATTGTTCGATTTTATTCTCCTCTCTCCTTCTCAAACACAACAGAACTGACCCCAACATCTATAAACGACAAAAGAGCAAAAATTTCTCCTTTGGAAAAGAAAAAAAAGAGCACAATTGTTACACTCAGCTAGATTGTAGTTGGTAAAGGGGTGAAAGTTGATAATTGTGCATCCTTCTGGGACCATTTTCTGAGAACATAAAGACACTCATTCCACTGCTATTGTCATTATGCTAACGTCATTATCTTTAACACGAAAGCAGGCGTTTTTTCTAAAAGAAACTTGCTCGATAGCTTTATGGGCCTTTTTTGGACCTCTCCCCCCCAGTCAGGATCGCAGGTGTGTTTTTTGTCTTCTAGTTTTTAAATATTTTGGGATCAAATTTGTTGTTAAGAATTAAAACATTTTCAATGTTGTCAAAATCTCTCAGAGCTTCTTTACGTAAAGGATTTGATCAGGGGTCCACTAGCTGCTATCAGGCCTGTATATTTAGTCCCGGAAATTCAATTATTAACTTTTTTTTTTTTTTTTTGGTCTAGTTGCAATTTTTTTTTGTTTGCACAAGTAATACAATTTTGCAAATATGTTAACTAACCAAGCACGTGCTGTTCATGATGACGAATGCTCGATTTTCGAAGATGAAACCATGTCAATTTTAACCATACTTCCTCTCATGCTTTTTTGGAAAATGTCGAGTAATTCAATGAAGATTAACCAATCATTTTAATAATTTTATTTTATATTTTTCTTATCCAATTTTTTCTCTCTTTGATGTGGAGGATGTTGAAGGAGGGGTGGGCAGTTCTTCATTTTTTTGGTTTCGACAGAGGTGCCCGTTTTGTGCTTGGAAAACAGTTACTACTCTGTGAATGACATGTTGTATAAATCAATGTTTGAAAATAATGATATTGAAAACTTTTTAAGTTAAAAAATCAACAAAAAAAAATCTTATTTTGGTTGTCTGCCATGGGTGGGAAACTCGTAGAATCGCATGCTGTAGAATTGCTTAAAAGAGGTGCATATGGAACTAAGTCCTTGATGTTTTCTTTTTTTTGTTTTTTAAAAAATAACCTGTTAAATAGATCACCACAGTATTTATTTTACTTTTTTCTTTTTTTTTTCTTTTGCTACTCTGTGCATACACAATTTAGTTTAACTTTCAAAGCTATGCACTTAAGAGAAGCAAACATGTTGATCACAAAAATGAATGGTGAGTTGTTCTGTCCCTGGAGAGTTTGTGAATCCCCACAAACACACACACACACACACACTTGCGCACACACACACACACACACACACACTGACCCTGTACAAACACAAACACACATTCAAATAACTAGAACAAAGAAATCTCTCTCTGTAGCAAAAGAAAAATTTCAGATACAAAGACAGTGCTAGAGACATTTTGTAACAAACAGGTTTTCTGTTCTTTAATAAAAAGGAAAAAAAAAAATAACGCAGCATTTGAATGGCAGAACTTTTCTGTCATTCCCTCTCGACATGTATCAAGAAAAGCGCTCTTTCCTTAGCTGTAGTGGCATTTCTTCCATTCTGTTATTTCTCTGCAACATTCTGTACAAAAACAAAAAAGTGCTGTCGTTGTGCGTTAGGCCTGGAGTTGGCAAGAAAAATAAAAGACTAAAAAAAGAACTAAATTTGCTTTTCTTTCTCCCTCTCTTCCCTGTCCTCTCCTCGCCTCTCTCCATACGAATAACTTACAGCTCTGCATCCCCCACTGTACCCTTATCCATCTTTTGTATTTAATTTTAAAGTCAGTGTACAACAGAAAGCTGGATGCAAGATAGAAACTATATTAAAATGTACTGTTATTTAAGATGTAATAAAAGCAGTTTGAGACGATCTTATGTTGTTTCTCCTTTTTAATGAATTCATGATTTACTGCCATCTTCAGCATCCCTAAAAGGAGATGAGACGTAATATTGCATTATGCACAAAGGGCAGTAAAATATATATATATATTTTTTTTATGTCAAAGACTGAAGGTTATGCACAGGTTTTGTCTATAGGTCGTGGTATAACAAAACTTTTATAGTATTCTTAGGGCACAGGGTCGTATGCTAGTTTACATTTCCTCACTGGCATGGTCGGAAGACCACAGTTTGGCCACAATATACCATAAAATAATTATAATAATAATAAATAATAATTTGTTACATTTATATAGCACTTTTCTGGGTACTCAAAGCGCTTTACATATGGAAGGGGGAATCTCCTCAACCACCACCAATGTGCAGCATCCACCTGGATGATGCGACGGCAGCCATATTGCGCCAGAACGTCCACCACACACCAGCTTATTGGTGGAGAGGAGACAGAGTGATGAAGCCAATCAGTGTATGGGGATGATTAGGAGGCCATGATGGACAGAGGCCAATGGGCAAATTTGGCCGGGATGCCGGGGTAAACCCCTAATCTTTTCGAAGGACATCCTGGGATTTTTAATGACCACAGAGAGTCAGGACCTCGGTTTAACGTCTCATCCGAAATAACCATATAACAGTAAGTACATTACTGATAACTATACTCCTCACTCTAATTGCATTTCCACCAGTGACATTTTTAGGTTTTCCCCCAAACTGAAAAGAAATACAGCATATAAAGGTTTCTGTAACTAGTGTACAAAGCATTTAAAAATTGAATGTGACAAGCGCTATATGAAAATATAGCTGCAAGCAGCAATTAGTGGGGGCAAAGAACGCTATTGGCAAAATGCCAGTTGAACACGTCAGTCTGGTGTTGAAATTGATATGACGTCGGGATGACTGCACATATGAAGTTTCATGTCAATATGCCAAAGCATTGCTGAAATCGGAGCATGTGAGTGGAGCGGGGAGCGCCTTTCTGAAGGCTCAGGGCTCGCTCGCTCAACCCAGAATGCTCTGATATGCTGGTTTGAGAATAAATAAGCAATAGGTCTAAGGTTATTGAGTTGTTTTAATGAAGTTGCAAACCTTATACTTAAATAGTCCTGGAGAGCCACTGTCCTGCAGAGTTCAGCTCCAACCCTAATCTCAAACACCTCAACAAGCTAATCAATGTCTTCAGGATTACTAAGGCAGGTGAGGTTTTTTTTCCAGGGTTGGAGCTAAACTCTGCAGGACAGCAGCTCTCCAGGACCAATGTTGCCTGTCAACGTTGCCTACCCCTGACATAGACTAAATGCACAGTAAACATCAAAGCTGTCAAAGAAGAAAGTTGTTTTTCGTTCCCTTTTGTGTTGGTCTCTCGACATTGCGTGCTAACACTATGAGGTATCCCACTCCTTCCTCAAATTCTGAAGCCTGATTGCATTGCAGCAGTAAAAATTACTCGCTGACTGAGAGCATGAGCTATGGACAGAGCCATTCACTAGATATATATATATATATACACCGATCAGGCATAACATTATGACACCTTCCTAATATTGTGTTGGTCCCCCTTTTGCTGCCAAAACAGCCCTGACCCATCGAGGCATGAACTCCTCTAGACCCCTGAAGGTGTGCTGTGGTATCTGGACCAAGATGTTAGCAGCAGATCCTTTAAGTCCTGTAATTTGCGAGGTGGAGCCTCCATGAATCGGACTTGTTTGTTCAGCACATCCCACAGATGCTCGATTGGATTGAGATCTGGGGAATTTGGAGGCCAAGTCAACACCTCAAACTCGTTGTTGTGCTCCTCAAACCATTCCTGAACCATTTTTGCTTTGTGGCAGGGCGCATTATCCTGCTGAAAGAGGCCACAGCCACCAGGGAATACCGTTTCCATGAAAGGGTGTACATGGTCTGCAACAATGCTTAGGTAGGTGGTACGTGTCAAAGTAACATCCACATGGATGGCAGGACCCAAGGTTTCCCAGCAGAACATTGCCCAAAGCATCACACTGCCTCCGCCGGCTTGCCTTCTTCCCATAGTGCATCCCGGTGCCATGTGTTCCCCAGGTAAGAGACGCACACGCACCCGGCCATCCACGTGATGTAAAAGAAAACGTGATTCATCAGACCTGGGGCCAGATTCACAAACATCTTCTTAAGAAAGAAGTTAAGAAAATTCTTAGGAACATTCTTAAGAACTAAGAATTTATCTTAAGTGCAATTCTTGAAAAATTCTTAGGAAGTTCTGAAGAACTTAGGGCAAGATCTTAATTTTTTACTTAAGAAGAAAATGAAAGGTGTTTATTTGATTGAAAGGGGGTAATTGCTGAAGACTCGCTAAATGAAAAACACCTCAAAGCCTGTCACTGCCTGTAGATTAGGCTACCGTAGATATCATAATGAGCGCGCAGACTATTTTCGTTGTGGTTGTTTGACGGGAGCTAATCACTCTGTCATATTTTTAACCATTAAAATCGTTATTTAAAAAAAAAAACCTGTCTCAAGATGCGACATTCTTTCCCATTCATTTGTACACTGTCTTTTTTTTTTTTTTTTTTTTGCGCTCTCTCTAGAGTGAATGCGTCCTGTTTCTGTGTGTGCTGCCTCGCTAGCTCTAGCTTACGGAGCCCCGCACATGAAATGCAGGAAAAGAAAAAAAAATAGTAGGCTAAATCATGCTCATGATTTACTAATTCTTTCCCTCGATTTGCTAAATCGTGCACACTGTTTATAAATCGAGGAAACGAATTAGTAAATCGTGCTAACGTCTTGTGACGTTCTCCGTACAAGCTTGAGTGAGCGCATCATATACAGGTACGCGGAAATGATCAGTAGTGTAATTTCAGACTTTAGAGTGCTCGTCCACATTCAGGGTACAAGTAATATATATTATATTTAGCTAGCTAGTGTTATGTTGTATGCTTAATATTTGAAACGACCCAATAAATTCATTGAGCATCTATTTAAGTCAGGTTGGAGGTTATCCTAACTTTAAGAAGTTATTTACGATGATTTTTAAGAACATTCTTTTCGGGAATATGAAAACTTCTTACATTTGATCTTAAGAACAATCTCAAGAAAAAAGATAAGAACATTATAAAGAAACGTTTTTGAGAATACAAAATATTCTTATCTTTTTTCTTAAGTTTGAAAATAAGAAGAAATTAGCAGTTAAGAAGAATTTTATTCTTAAGAATGTTTTCGGCCCCAGGCCACCTTCTTCCATTGCTCCGTGGTCCAGTTCTGATGCTCACGTGTCCACTGTTGGCTCTTTCGGCGGTGGACAGGGGTCAGCATGGGCACCCTGACTGGTCTGCGGCTATGCAGACCCATACGCAACAAACTGAGATGCACTGTGTATTCTGACACCTTTCTATCAGAACCAGCATTAACTTCTTGAGCAATTTGAGCTACAGTAGCTCGTCTGTTGGATCGGACCACACGGGCCAGCCTTCGAGATGCTCTGACCCAGTCGTCTAGCCATCACAATTTGGTCCTTGTCAAACTCACTGAAATCCTTACACTTGCCCATTTTTCCTGCTTCTAACACATCAACTTTGAGGACAAAAATGTTCACTTGCTGCCTAATATATCCACCCACTAACAGGTGCTGTGATGAAGAGATAATCAGTGTTTATGACCACTGACAGGTGAAGTGAATATGTTATGCCTGATCGGTGTACAGATAGGCATGACTGTTCTTCCTGCGAGGAAATGACAGTCAGGACCCTCCTTGCCAGAGTTTCCACAGTCCTGAACTGTGCGCCAACTGCCCCCTTGCCTCCACCTCCTGCCACTGTCGAGCTGCGGAAGGAGATGTTGAGGCAGCCACGTGCAATAGACCACTCTGATGTTCGCACATCGACACAGCTCCAGCGTGCACACCGGTCGGGGTCTCCAGTGTCCTATACTGAGGCAAGTTTTCACCCCTCTGATGAAGCCCGCGACCTGATCACTGCGGCCTCATACTCTGGTAATTGGTCCTGTCAGGAGTCTGAGGCTTCCCGCAGTGAGGTGACTGAGCCTCCAGCGGCGGTGGATGAGGAGCTGTTGAGGATCCTTTCAGAGAACCTGGGCCTCGACTGGTCACTACCGGAACAGCCAGCGAGGAACAGAATGGACGTGGTTTCTACAGTGGTTTCTTAGTTGCCATTGGCCAGTCATTTTTCTCGACATCCACACTGATTTAGACGAATCTTTCGATATCATATATCTTTCCTCTCAATAACAAAATAAACATATAACAAAATAAACAGCGGTGAGAAAACAGCAGTTAAGAAGTGATATGGATATGGTTGCACCAGCTTGGCAATTCGGCATTCGGCACTTCTGAGCCAGTGTAACGGTTTAATGATCTACAACAAAATAGAGAGAGCTTTGGTGATAACTATGCAAATATTTGTAGTAATTTCTCACTAGAAATATAATCAAAAATGGAAAAGGTTGGTCAAAAACATACATTTACACAAAGTGACCATGAACTACGACTTTCAGATTTTCAACTGAAGTTCAACTGTCCCTGAATGGAATGCACAGGATTGTGGGATATCAAAGGCAGTGAAGGGTACATCTATGCTGCCTTCGAAAATCAATTAGTTGAAGGTATCTCAGTAGACAGTATGTGACACGATCATTGGATTCGGACGTGCCTTGTTGCCAATTTTCAGCTTTTGGCTACAGCCATGGACTATGATAGCAACTCAAAGACACTAAGTTGGAATCAGTCAGACCAAAGGTTTCATGTTTAGCTGTATAATAGCGCCACCAAGTGGCCCAGCCCTGCTACTTTTTCTTTTTCTCAGATTGAGCCTGTACAAAAATGTCAAATTTGGTGGAAATATCTTTTGTGCTAATATGCATATAAAAATGACACCAAACCTTCCCCCCTAGCATGACACAAAATGTTGACATTTCCCCTAAAATATAACTTGACTATCATGCAGAGTACAGTGGCCTAAACCATGGTATATTTGGTATCGTTGCATGTTCCCAGGAACATAAGGAGACTCCCATGATATGTCAACAAAATTATTCTATTCCACAGCTCTAGTGTCATCGTTGGTAAACTGATAATTTGAAAGATGAGATTATCAGGCTCCAACATCCTTCAACATCTTCTCGATGGTAAAGCTTCTGTCATGTCATGTCAATCTGTCAATCTAGCATGACATCAAGAGGTCTAGGATGCCAGACAACATGGTCAGTTCTTTGTCAGAAATAAAGCCAGTGTACGGATGTGAAACAAATGTTATTAGGATCCATTCCTATCACAGATTCTTGTACTGCAATAAATTGTCAGACTGAAGAGTGAGTGATCCAAAACAGTGATAATCTTTGTTTTGTAGCCTGATTTACATGGAAAATGGACATTAGAGCAACAGATGTCCATGTGTACCATTGCCAGACACTACTGAAATATAGAAATCACCCGAAATCAACATACAGGATGATCTGCAGGAGAAACTTTGCGATCTCGACTTGCTACGGCGACCAGGCCTCCAGTCCTCGGTGTCATCTGAAGGGGACATCGAAAGCGGTGTACAAGGAAGCGGAAGCACTGCAAGCGGGCAGGAGCCTGTGCTAGGCTAAAAGAATCCCTAGCCAGCCGGCTCTCCTGTCCATCCTGCTCTCAAATGTCTGATCTCTGGACAACAAACTGGACTGTATTCAACTCCAACAGGCTACACAACATGAGTTTAGAGACTGTTGTGTCTTTGTTTTCACAGAGACGTGGCTCAACGACACAATTCCAGATGCCACCATTCAGTTAGACGGGCTAGCCTCATTTCTTGCTGACAGAAATGTAGCTTTGTGTGGTAAAGCTTACGCCAGTGGCTTGTGTGTTTACATCAACATGAAATGGTGTAAGAACTCTGCTGGTTTCTAGCTTTTGCTCATCTCTGGAGGACTTTGTGACTGTCAGATGCAGACAATTTTATCTAAGGGAATGCACAGCAGTTATAATAATTGGTGTGTGTACATTCCGCTTAGCGCTAATTCTAAGGAAGCACTCAGGGAACTTTATGCGGCAATCAGCAAACTGCAAAAAGCACACGCAAAGTCATTGCTCCCTAAATTCCATCAGTATGTGGACTTTGCAATGAGAGGGATGAACACGCTGGATCTTGTTTACACAAACATACCCGCCGTGTACCGCGCAAAGCCCCACCCCCACCTCGGCTACTCAGACCACATCTCTGTTATTCTAATCCCAGCATACAGACCGCTCGTTAGACTCTCCAAACCATTTCTGAAGCAGGTGAGAACCTGGCCAGCAGAAGAAATCTCTGCTCTTTAGAACTGTAACTGACTGGGACATGTTCAGGGAGGCTGCAACCAATGGGGACTCAACCAACTCGGAGGAGTAAATGTCATCAGTGACCCAGCTATATAAGCAAGTGCATCAATGATGTCACTGTCTCCAAGAACATCACTTTTCGCTCCAACCAGAAACCGTGGATGACTGCCGAGGTGCATGTGCTGCTGAGGACCCGAGACTCTGCCTTCAGAGCAGGTGACAAGGTGGCCCTAAGGACAGCAAGGGCCAAACTGTCCCGGGCCATCAGAAAAGCAAAGCAGGCACAAGCAAATTTACAACCACTTCAAAGACAGCAGTGACACACAGCGCATGTGGCAGGGCATCCAAGCCATCACCAATTACAGCACAACATCACCTGCCTGCCACAGCGATGGCTCCCTTCCAGATGCGCTAAACAGCTTCTGCGCTTGGTTTGAAGAGCAGAACGATGTGGCAGTCCACCCCTTCTCCCAACAAACAGGTGCTGTGTCTTACCATGGCTGATGTGAGAACCCACAAAAAGCTGCAGGACCAGACACATTCCTGGCAGAGTGCTCAAGGGATGGGCAGACCAGCTGGTGGATGTTCTTCAACATCTCTCTGAGCAGTGCTGTTGTTCCAACATGCTTCAGGGCCACCACTATTGTCCAGGTGCCAAAGAAGTTTTCCGTGTCTTACCTCAATGACTACCATCCCAAGGCACTCACACCCATCATCATGAAGTGCTTTAAGTGGCTTGTCATGAGGCATATCAAGACCCTGCTGCCCCCTTCACTGGACCAGCTACAGTTTGCGTATCGTCCAAACCTCTCCACTGATGATGCCATCTCCACCTGGACAATAAGGACACCTATGTTCGAATGCTGTTCACAGACTTCAGCTCAGCATTCAACACCATCATCCCTCAGCACCTGATCAGGAAGCTGAGCCTGCTGGGCCTGAACACCTTCTTCTGCAACTGGATCTTGGACTTTTTGACTGGGAGATCTCAGTCAGTCCAGATCAGGAACAGCTCCACACTGAGCACTGGAGCCCCCCAGGGCTCTGTGCTCAGTCCTCTGCTGTTCACCCTGCTGACTCACAACTGTGCAGCAATGCACAGCACCAACCACAGCAAGTTTGCCAATGACACAATTGTGGTGGGTCTCATCAGCAAGAATGATGAGTCAGCTTACAGACTGGAAGTGCAGAGGCTAAAGGACTGGTGTAAAGCAAACAACCTGTTTCTCAATGTGGACAAAAGAAAAGAGATGGTTGTTGACTTCAGGAGGACATGGAGTGACCACTCTCTGCTGTACATCAATGACTCCCCCATGGAGATAGTCAAGAACACCAAATTCCTCTGTGCTTACCTGGCAGAGAACCTCACCTATTCCCTCAACACCAGCTCCATAACAAAGCCCAGCGACATCTCTACTTTCTGAGAAAAGCCCAGCTCCCACCACCCATCCTCTCCACGTTCTACAGAGGGACTATCAAGAGCATCCTTAGCAGCTGCATCACTGTCTGGTTTGGAAATTGCACCATCTCGGATCGTAAGACCCTACAATGGACAGTAAAGACAGTGGAGAAGATCATCGGGGTCTCTATTCCCTCTGTCATGGACATTTACACCACACACTGTATCCGAAAACCACACACCCCCCTCACATCCATTCTTCACCCTCCTGCCATCTGGAAAAAGGTACTGAAGCATTCGGGCCCTCACATCCAGACTGTAACAGTTTCTTCCCACAAGCCATTCGACTCTGACACACACACACACTCAGTGGCCACCCTCAGTGAAACTTTTGCACAAACAACTTTGCTGCAAAACTACAATGTTTACATGTACTGTATCTATTTTTATACGGACAATTTATTTGCACAAAACACTTTACTGTACTTGTTGACACTGCACTGTCACTGTGTTCGTAATATCTCGTTGTGTTGTTTGCAAGTTTGCACATGCACTCTGTGTAATGTCCACAGTTTGTTTTGTATCTCAAGTCATATTGTGTTTGTCGTTTCATGTAGCACCTTGGTCCTTGAGGAACGTTGTTTCATTTCACTGTGTACTGTACTGTATATTGCTGAAATCCCTGCTGAAAAATCCAGCTAAAACCAGCCTATGCTGGTTGGCTGGTCTTAGCTGGTTTAAGCTGGAAGTAGCTGGTTTTAGCTAGTCTCCCAGCCTGGCTTAGCTGGTCAAGCTGGTCTCCCAGCTTCCCAAAACCCCTCTAAAACCAGCTATGACCAGGCTGGGAGACCAGCTAAAACCAGCCTGACCAGCTTAGGCTGGTTTTAGCTGGATTTTTCAGCAGGGATGACAATAAAAGCCACTTGATGGCTTAATGGGTTCTCACATTTTATCTTTGCAGTCACTCACAGATTTAGACAGTACTATAGGCATACAGTAGATGCATTTACCTGCTGTTTAGTGGTCGGTATGGGGATGGAGCCTAGCTAGTTAAGTAATTGGCCATGTAATAATTTTCCTGCTCACAGTTGATAAAATGAACCTGAAAAGATCAACCTTCACTTTCAGGCCAGCTGCCACTCCCCCCACAGACTGTCACTCATTGATTATAGTTGTGTCTGCCTCACCAAGTCTTCAAGCCTTTGTCAAATATACTAGATGGTGCAATTGAATCCCAGAAAACTGAATGTTTAGTGAACACCTCCCTCTGCAACTGGATCTTGGACTTTTTGACTGGGAGACCACAGTCAGTCCAGATCAGGAACAGCACCTCCAGCACCACCACACTGAGCACTGGGGCGCCCCAGGGCTCTGTGCTCAGTCCCCTGCTGTTCACACTGCTGACTCACGACTGTGCAATGCACAGCACCAACCACATTATTAAGTTTGCTGATGACACAACTGTGGTGGGTCTCATCAGCAAGAATGACGAGTCAGCTTACAGACTGGAAGTGCAACCTGTTTCTCAATGTGGACAAAAGAAAAGAGATGGTTGTTGACTTCAGGAGGACACAGAGTGACCACTCTCCACTGTACATCAATGACTCCCCCATGGAGATCATCAAGAACACTAAATTCCTCTGTGTAACATCATATCAACCAAACATTCAGAAAACTGAATGTTCTCTCAGAGGGAAATCAATTGTAAAACCCTGAAGTCTGCGTCTGTTCCACAAAAGTGTTTGAAGGTAATAGGACACTTTTGGTCTTGATTTGTTCGGCTGCAAGATCTCTTTCTTTAGCTCTTCAAATCCTGCATTAGCTTCATCAACAGCACCTTAATAAAATAAAAATCAACGTTTACAGCAGTAAATGTGCACTCCGCTAAGCTAAGATTAGAAGATACGATTACGATTCTTTAACATCATATCAACCAAAGTAAGTTGCTGTGTTTTAGTAATAGGTTAATCATATAGTGATTTATCAACTATGTTTAAAGGGATAGTTCACCCAAAAATGAAAATTTTGCCAACATTTACTCACCCTCATGTTGTTCTAAACCTGTATGAGTTTCTTGCTTCTGTTGAACACAAAAGAAGATATTTTAAAGAATGTTGGTAACCAGACAGATAAGACCTATTGACTTTTTTTTTTCCCTATTGTGGAAGTCAATGGCTATTGTCAACTGTTTGATTACCAACATTCTTTAGAAAGAAACTCATACAGGTCATCCCAGGCCTGGTCCTCTCTCGTCCTTCACTGTCGTCGCTCCTCCTTTTATCCTTCCTTGCTCCTCTGTGGGACTGCCATAATTTACCAGAATTTTTGACAATTTCCACGTCACAAAGCGAAAAGTGTGAAAAGGGTCCATCCACGAGGCTTGGGATTGTTTTACTTAAGGATTATTGGACCAGTAAACAGGCTTTCTTCGACCAAATTATTGGATTTTTCATCATTGTTATTATTTATTTATTTATTCATGTAAGTGGCCCCTTCAAATTCTACAGTTTCACCTGTCTTCTGCGCTAAATACTCATTTTGTCCATCCATTAGGCAGCTTGTGGTGATGACTTGTTTTCAGATATGATTTTTTTTGTTTCTCCATTTCACAGGTTTACAGCTCGTCATTTTCTGGTTTGCAATGCATTTCATCGAGACAGACGGAGAGCAACTTCATGGTGTTTGGTTTGCCATTCTGAGCATAATTAAAAACAGATAAAAGTTTTTTTTTTTCTTAGTGAAATGTGAGAACATCTAAAATTAGAAGTAAGAACAGTTTAATTCAGTTATACAAATATTAGAGTAACATAGATGTAGTTAAAAGGCATTATGCAATTACTCATGTTATCTAAAAAGTTAAAAGTGGCACCTCAAATGTAACTTTTTTTTGTCAGTAATTAATGTAATATATTTTTGTTCAATAATATTTTTTATTGAATATTTTGTATTTTGAGGGAATTTTGTGGTTCTAAGTAATAATTATACCATAATTATGATCCATTTGTTTCCACATTTTTTACAATACAATACAATTGAATTAAGTAATCCATACATTATTTCCGTTTTTTTATACCCCCATTAATTCCTATGGCGGTCATTCTTGACCAAGTGTGACTATTGTTTTTTTTTTTTTTTTTTTTTTTTAATTTAAATAATGTCCACGATATTGTGTTCACATAGCAAGTTCCACAAAAGTCACAGGTGCTGTACCATTCCGATGAAGTAAAAAAAAAAAATCAAAACGTAATTTCTTTCGGTCAAAAGTGACCGAGAACACCAGAGGGTTAAGAACATTTCCAGCTGATGAAACATGCAGTACTGTATATTTCCAGATATTACATTTTACTGTTGTATATTTTACGTTGACGACGCTCTGATGCTTTGAATCTTTTCCCTATTCAATCAGGAGAAATAAATATATCCACACCGGTTCACGCGGACTTTAACGGAGAAGGACTTTTATTTTGAAATCCATCTTCTGTCCTCCATGTCGTTGTTTTTAGCTTCAGTTTGCGTCTCTCTCAGCATCTCTGCCTCAGTGCTGATGATCTGACCTGTTGAATTCATGCTGAAGACCGTCATCTTTCCGAAATGAGGGCTGTTCCCACATGGATAGATAAAGTACACGACCGGGATAAGGTTGAACAATGGTAAGGCGCTTCATTGTTTTCTAAACATCCTTTGCATAACAGTATGGATTTGGCTAGCAACCGTTGCTATGTAAACAACATAAGCACCGATGACCCAATCTGAGCGTTACTGCCTGTTTCTTTTGCATTTATTTTCCATAAAATCGCATTTTCACTCATACATCATCATAGGGGGCATTAATATATTTCTCTTTTGATTCAATCTGCAGTGGGAATCGGAGTACTTCACATTCACTGTGCTGGTTAAATCTAAACTTCACACACGTCTGTCGCATCTCATGATCATGTTGTTCCAGTAATAAATAACACCGGCCTGTCTGTCTTTCAGTATTTATGATCTCGCCTTCAGACCAGATGGATCTCAGCTCATAGTAGCGGCTGGAAATCGAGTTCTGGTAAAGAAACTCTGCAAACACGCATATTTCAAAGGCTGTGACTGCAACATGTATCTGCGCATGCGCACGAGAGCACGAAAGATGAAATAAAAGGCCAAAATAAGCGCCCCCTGGTTTTGGTGGTGGGATTTTGCTCCCGTTTTCTATTATATTCTGCCAAAAACATTGATCACTTCTATTTTTGGAACAGTTTCTGTTCCCTTCCATTCATATTTCAAATAAATGCTGTTCTTTTGAACTTTCAATTCATCAAAGAATCCTGAAAAATAAAATGTATCACAGTTTCCACTAAAATATGAAACTGTTTTTAACATTGATAATAATCAGAAATGTTTCTTGAGCAGCAAATTATCATATTAGAATGATTTCTGAAGGATCATGTGACACTGAAGACTGGAGTAATGATGCTGAAAATTCAGCTTTGATCACAGAAATAAATTACAATTAACTATATATTCACATAGAAAACAGCTATTTTACATTGTAATAATATTTCGTAATTTTTACTGTATTTTTGATCAAATAAATGCAGGCTTGGTGAGCAGAAGAGACTTCTTTCAAAAACACTTAAATGTATAATAATCCGTCACTATCAGTGACTGGAAGTGAGCGTTTGTTGTCGATCAGTGATTGACGCGTGTGTCTGATGTGTGCAGGTGTACGACACGGCCGACGGGACGCTCATACAGCCACTGAAGGGACACAAAGACACCGTCTACTGCGTGGCTTACGCTAAAGATGGTGATTATCACATAAGGCGTGTTTGAGTCTGAGATTCAGATGTCTGTAAGTGCATGATTTTCCTCTTCTCTCCTGCAGGGAAACGCTTTGCATCCGGTTCAGCAGATAAAAGCATCATCATCTGGACCTCAAAACTGGAGGGGATCCTCAAATACACGTGAGAACGGAGTTTGGAAAGCTATTATTTCAAGTATTGTTTGAAATGTGACTGGTGAATAGTTCAAATGTCTTTTGTTGTCGTAATGGATAAAGATTGATTCAGTTCAGGTCACGTCCTTTCGCGCTCATCAGAATAGACTTGTTTTCACAGCTTTAGTGATCGTTGTGTTCATTTGTAATTGTGTTTTGTCTCTTAGTCACAATGACTCGATCCAGTGTGTGACGTACAACCCCGTCACACACCAGCTGGCGTCATGTTCCTCAGGAGACTTCGGTGAGTGTGTGTTTGGGTAAACACAGAAAACTACTGTAATGTGACCCATTTACAACTGAAGCAAGAAATAATGAAAGGCCTGAAATTTATAATTAATTATTAGAGGGGGGAGAAAACTAAACATAATATTGCTTTTTTACTAAACAGTAGTTTATTGAACAAATTGTGTCTCTCTCTTTAAATAAATACAATTATAGTTAACAAAAACTATCTCGGCTAACGCTGTAAACTATATATGGAGCCTTGTCATGCACATTACTATAATATTTAAAAATTACAATTAACAACAGAGCCCAAACTATTAAATTCAGTTTCTATTTATTTTTAGATATAATAATCAACACTTAATAAAGCATGTAAATTGCACATAGGCAGGTTTTAATTATTTTTCTACTCCAGTTCATTTTTGAAACATGATCATTTACACAGTTACTGCCATAACTTGTTTTCATGACAAAATTATTTAAACATATATTAAATAATTAAGACAGTACTAACAGGTAAAGTAAATATAATGAACATATAAGTTAATATAGTGCATATATTTAGTGAAATGCTCCTCTAGAGTTCATTTCTCTAGTGAACTAACGTGCTGTGGACACTAAATGACTTTCCTGAGGTAAATGTAATGCTACGTGAGATATTATTCTCAAGCTGTTTTATTGATGTCTTTCAGCAGTTGAAACACTGGTTGAGAGATTACATGTAAACATATCTATGCATAGATCGTCTGTTCTTCTTCTTCTGCGCTTGTTGTGGCGGTTAGCAAACAGCGGTGCATTACCGTGTGCGCCCCCTTCTGGATTGGAGTGTGAATCTCTCGTGACTGACAGTATTCGTTGTCTGACTGTATGAATCGAACTGTGACGGTTTGGGATGAATACATGTACCATTACACCCCTATTAATAATTATTTATTATTAATTAATTCACGTTAGCCTATATACAAGTCTTTTTTTTACTTCAATTCAAGCACTGCATGTCGTATTGAACTAATTAGAAAAGGTTTAAACCACAATCTGAATGAAATAAATTTCAATCGCATTTGGCCAATTCATTCCCACTGACGTGGGTACATGGTATATGGTTTTATTCCAATTGTTGGATTATTAGGGTCCATGTAAACACAGCTAGTGATTCAAACATCATCAAATATGAGACAAATTCACATTCAGCTGTAATGCAGACAATAGTGTCATTATTCAGATCAGTTCAGGTTTTGTTCTCATCTGATTGTGTCAGTGCAATCAGATCACTAATATTCCTGAATATTAAGTGTCCGTTAAACCAAGCGAAAGGCGCCAGTGGAGAGGAACCCAAACTCCATCAGGTGACAGAATGGAGAAAGTGTTCATGAATCTGCCAGACTGCAGTGAACTCTTCAGCTGTGTTGATGTCTGTCAGACTCTCATGTGTGTGTTTGTTTGCTGTGGTCTCAGGTCTGTGGTCTCCAGAGCAGAAGTCTGTCTCCAAACACAAAGTCAGCAGTAAGATCACCTGCTGTGGGTGAGTGTGACGACATCGAGACATAACCCTAATCATATATTTAACTGATTTTAATGCAAATAGACAGAGAGATGTTTAATGCATGTATTTAAAAATGTACCACCTGATTGTATTTTAGAATTTTAGTATCTTAAATATAGCTATTTATTAATTGTACAATTTTTGTTATTCACTTTGGTCATGAAGATGGCCTTGTTGCTGACATACGTACCATTTACAAAATGATAAATAAATGAATGAATATTTGCCTGCTGTGCGTGGCTGATCTCAGGTGGACTAATGACGGCCAGTACTTGGCTCTGGGAATGATGAACGGTGTGGTGAGCATCAGAAACAAGAACGGAGAAGAGAAAGTGAAGATCGAGCGTCCGGGCGGCTCTTCATCGCCCATCTGGTCCATCGCCTGGAACCCGTCAAAGTAAGATGAAGATAATTCATCTTGTTAAAGGGATAGTTCACCCTAAAATTAAAATTATTCCATGATTTACTCACCCTCAAGCTACCCTAGTCGTATATGACTATCTTCTTTCAGACGAACACAATAAGAGTTATATTAAAATATCCTGGCTCTTCCAAGTTTTATAATGGTAGTGAATGGGGCTCGAGAATTTGAAGCCCAAAAAAGCACATCCATCCATCATAAAAGTAATCCATACGACTCCAGGGGGTTAATAAAGGCCTTCTGAAGTGAAGTGATGGGTTTTTGTAAGAAAAATATCCATATTTAAAACTCTATAAACTATGATCACTGGCTATTGGCAACGGCCGTACACGAGTCTGTTCTGGCGGAAGAGTGACCTCTGACTACCATCAACTATCAATGGCTTCCATCAACTGTTTGATTACCAACATTCTTTAAAATAATTACTCACGTGACGTAATTAACAAATTTTAGAAATGTTTCCTTGTGAAAGCGAACTGAACCAAGAAGAAATTGCAGCATTGTAACAATTTTAATCCCTGTTTCAGAACAAAGCAAATGATCTGCAGGTGAGAAAATGCCCTTAGATCATGGTAAACACACATGAAAGCAATACACAGTGTCTGAACTTCACTCAGAGGCCAGAACAACACAAGAGTGCTCAGTGCGAACCAAACATGTGCAATCAGCGTTTTCATCATGATCTCATTTATAGATCTTTTACTGTAATACAGAAACGTGTCTTTCTTTCTTGCTGTGATATTTTGTGATCTCACATTGAGTGTGGCCAAAAGGGTCAAAATACATTCCCGCTCCAGTGTAGATGCTGTTATCCTGCCACACATATCATACCTTCTGTTTATCTGGAACTTGTTTGTGTGTGAAACTCTGAGAGCATGAGCTGATGCAGCGAAAGTGAATCATGTGAGACGATCGGCTTCAGTCGCATGTCAGACAGCAGGGGGAGCCGCTGCACTGGTCCTTCTGCTTCAGCTGCTTCTAATAGAGTCATAAAAAGCAGTTGCAAGTCTTTTACAGAATCACAGAAGGGTTAAAAAGTACTTTGTGTGTGTGTGTGTTTCAGGGATGAACACAACGATATCTTGGCAGTGGCTGATTGGGGGCAGAAGCTGTCTTTCTACCAGCTCAGTGGGAAACAGGTCGGTGTCTAGACTGCTTGTTTTATTTAGAGATGCACCGATGTATCGGCTACTGATATTTATCAGCTGATTTTTAAAAAAAATCAATTTACAACCATCAGCATATCGGCTATAGCAGGAAAAAGGCCAATATAACCAATGTTTTACTGTATTAATTAACTGCATGAAGGCACTGAGCTGTATAATGTCTTTTGCATAATCCAGCATTTTTCATACTTAAATACTTGCTAAAACAAAATGAAATGTGTACAAAACACAGCAGGGCTCGTCAATAAGGACCACCCGGGGTCAGCGTGAATAACGCTTGGGACGATTGACGGAACCGTACCTGTTCTGATCAGGCCAGTGCTGCATATTCATGAAAGTTTATCCTTTGCACATGTCTTTAAGCCTTGACAATTTAAATATTCAAGCACAAGAAGACGCAAAAGAGAACTTCTGCTCACTGTGTGAGAACGTTTGTGTGCCCGCGGAAATACTGATTTGTCTTTCACACAAAATTAAATCAAAATGGCCATCTTGGTGAGTATCCTTGAAAACATAGTCAGTTATGTCTTAAAGGGAACCCCTGGTGTTAAGACTTGTATGGCTTAATATAACGTAAATGATGTCTCTTACTGAAATATGTATTAGAAAACCCATGAAAGATTTACGTTATTTAAAAAATCCATGACATATTTTGGACAATGGGCGGCGCCATTTTGTTTAGGTGCACAGTGCGTTCTATGTCGATGACGTCAAATGGTTGCACTCGGTGAGCTACTGACACTGTCATATTGCTATTTTTAATGCAACACAACTCGGAATATAATATATGATGCCACATTGTGCAGCTTTTGGTTGTAATTTTCAGTCAATGAGCCACAAGAGAAGAGATGCAAGTCTTTACTGCTTTACTAGCGATAAGAGGAGAAAAGAATGGGAAGTTGTGAAGAATGTGGACGAATAAAACTTCCTAAAGATCCGCGTCTTTGTATTCTTCACTTTAGCCCTGATGTCTTTGAGGCTTTTAGTAGACCACAGCTGAAAGAGCTTACAGGTGGCAGTGGATATAAGTGTATGCTTTAACCAAATGCCGCGCCTGTCGTGGAGACTGACGAAGGTAAGCCTATAACACGTCTCAATCGAGACAGACTGCCTCAAAGCTCGCGTGCGCTGTGATGCACGAGATATCTGTGATCGCATAAACAGTAGCATCTTCTCAGCATGTTTAACTGTGTGTAATGCATTCAGGTGATCAGACGATTTTAACACGTCAATCATACAACAGTAGTTCAAATAGCCACAGAGACATTGCACAGCTTCGATGTTTTCACTAATTTTGCGCTCTGGCTCAAATTGAAAAGGGTGATTGTGTTTTAAAAGGAACCCCGCGGATATTAAGACCTGTATGCGTTACTAGATTACCGTTGCACCAAAACATACAGATGAAAAGCCTCAAAGACATCAGGGCTAAAGTGAAGAGAACAAAGACGCGGATCTTTAGGAAGTTTTATTCGTCCACATTCTGCACAACTTCCCATTCTTTTCTCCTCTTATCGCTAGGAAAGCAGTAAAGACTTACATCGCTTCTCTTGTGGCTCATCGACTGAAAATTACAACCAAACGCTGCACAATGTGGCATCGTATATTATATTCTGAGTTGTGTTGCGTTAAAAATAGCAATAGGACAGTGTCAGTAGCTCAGTGAGTGCAACCATTTGACGTCATCGACATAGAACGCACTGTGCACCTAAACAAAATGACGTCTCTTATTTAAGTAAGAGACATCATTTATGTTTTATTAAGCCATACAAGTCTTAACACCAGGGGTTCCCTTTAAATGAACATAATTAGCTGAGAAATAAAACGCGGGTGTAACAGTATATTGGATTTGTGCAGCTCTTAAAGTGACAGCAGCCTAATAAACCTGCTGCACTGCTGTCTGTGTTTTAATGTTAATCAATCATTCACTGCTCTTGACTAAATAACTTTTGTAACTTTTTAATAAGGATTTAATTCATACAGTGAAGAATATGCAGTGTTATTTTACATTTGTTTACCTGAAAACTACTGTTAGACCTACCTAAAAAGCTCTGTTTATTTCATATGTATCTTTGTTCTGTTGTATTTATGTATTTATGTTGGCCTGCTGAATGTTAAATGGATCCATATTCATTAGAAATTATTTGATGCAGTAATAAACTAGTTAGTTTACCTTAATGCATGTGTTTTTGAACTTTGGTAATTTAAAACATGATCAAAACACTACCTATTTTAATGACAAAACTTCAAATAAGACAGCAAGTGACAAATATCGGTATTACGTAGTTGTAAGAGGATAATCACGCAGAACATGTTTTTGCTTAAACTGCATGATAGTATTGAACGCAGGACCGCAGCACTGAATGGGAAAAAAAGCAATGATAAAGCAGTGCAACGGTCAGCAATGTCCGTCTAGTGCCACCACCACTTTACTGAAAACAGCAGGGAGTAATCTCCGCATCACCTCCGGCAGAGCTTTATGATTGGCCCAAAGCTTCTTTCTTCTGACGTCAGCATGTCCCGACCTCGTACGGCTCATACCGCTAATCTAATGCTTCCTTCACACACAGCATCATACTTCTTTAATACATCATATTAAAGTGTAAAAATTGGAAGTGAAAGACTTTAGGTGTGTTGCTTTGCACAAAGTCAGACACTGAAGAAGCAGATTTAAAGCGTCAGCAGTAAAGAAGCCAAAGTTTGCATACAGTACGTCATTGGTGATGTAAACTGCTCGCCTTTCATCTTCATTTGCCACTTTAAATTAAAAAAAAGATGGTACTTCTTTATGCTTATGCACATGCAGTGAATTTTTATGTTTGTGGGTTGAAAGAGGGCTATTTGTTATAAGGTTGAGTGACGTTATTTGTTATTTTTATAAGTTAGTCATGATTCCATGTTAATATCAGCCGTGTTAATATAATACATCTCATAAAGTAGATTATAGGAACCACTGGCACCATCGGTATTGGCAATACACGTACAGATTTGACTTGGACAATCCATATGTCTTCTGATCTTCATAGTACGTTAAAGTCTTATTTCAAATGAGCGAGAAACATGCTGTTTTCCATATGTTTTCTATAAACACACAGAGCTGCAGTTTTAAGTCATCTGGAGCAGAAACCATCCAGCGTTCTGGAAAACATTATCTTTACAGCCAGTATACATGTCCTTCCCCAGGTGCACATGGGAAGTGTAGTAATTAAGGGAAAATATGCAGTGCTCATTATGCAACTGTAATGTCATGGCCTCCAGTGCTGTCTGAACAAACACTTCATTACAGCGCTGTTCATAGGAGCTCGTAAAAACGACTGCTGGAGGAATTCGCTGGAGGAATTCACAGGGAGAAGCACGGAGTCTCATTGATGAGGGGAGATTCATTCAGACGAGTTTTCTCAAAAATGCATGAAATGTTTTGAGCTTAAATAAACAACCATGTTGAATTTCACCCTGAAAATACATTGCATGCACTGTTGCACTGTTAATGCAATGCATTTTTTTTTTTTTCAATTAGTGTAATTCAGCATGGTTTTTTGTTCCAAAGACATTTGTCATTCATTTACTTTATTTGCTGTTCACAGATTTGTGTCACATGTGGGGAGAAAAAAAATCATATGCAAAATGTTCTTCTGTGTTGATTCTCACACTTGCTGCATCAGAGCATTAAAGGGGTCATGAACTGCATTATTTTATTATTTTATAATGTTTCCTGGGGTGCACTTATAATGTTAGTATGATTTTTATATCAAAAATTGTTTAGAAATAAAAGGCATTTTTCCTACCCTGATTTTATCCCTCTGATTTGAGCGCTCTGTTTTAAGGGGCGTGTCTGCTGTGAGACTTCAGTGTAAACGCCCACTGCTGTGATTGGCTAACATCTTTGCATATGAAATAGCTAAGTATTACATGTGGAATCCTCTCGAAAACCTTTAGCACGTTTTTACTATTACAATTCTCAAGGTTAACTAATCATGATTATAGCATTACATTTAGATCGTGGCATGAAAGGTTGCAGCATGTAGCTGATCACAGATATGTTGTTGAGCGCATGAAAGCAGTGATCTCGTCATTGCTCGTCAAACATACTGTAAATAAGAGATTTGTTGATTTAACGGGTGTCCAGAACACTGAACACTGTTTGATTGACAGCTCCAGCATGCACTGTTTGATTGACAGCTCCAGCGATTGTAAAGGGAGCGTTCTTTGACCACTTTCTATATATAATTTAATCACTGTTTAAATAACAGATTATTTTCATCCTACTAAGAGAAACAACGTGAAGTTGAGCGTTTAGTCCCTGGTTTGATTTACTGACACATAGGCAAAAAACATCTGACTGTACATGAATCATTACATATCAGAAATGGTGATTTTGGTTAGACATGCACACACAATCACAACGATCTGTAACAAAGCAATAGTGACACAGTACAAACTTTTTTACTCACATAAGTGTGTTGCGCCGTTCCTGTCGGATCAAATATAGAAGGCGCAGCATCGTTTTTTATGTTTAGGCTCTCTGCAAATCCAGTGCAGTGCACAACATTTTGCAAGTTTATTGCTTAGTTGCTTGATGTTAGCACCACTTCTGTTATTTACCTACTGCTTTTCATGCGCAAATCAGTGGGCGGGGCTACAGTGGTAACGATGTAGAAGTAGGCGTTGATGATCTTCTGCAGAGGCGGTCTTTCACCTCTCTATGACGTAATAAAGAGGCACATTCCACAACCAGTCGCAATCTGGGCTTGGTTTAAATAAAAGCTGTTTTTGCACTAACAAGGAAGCTTTCAGTTCTGAAACTTACAGGATATTCTTGTAGTATGATGACCTGTTATATGTCAAAAGCTCAAGAAAATGTTGATTTTTCAATTCATGACCCCTTTAAGGACTACAACAAATGGCTGGTAGGAACTACACTGAGCTTCTTCCTGGGTTGGTGACATCACTAACCCTAAAATTTACATAAACCCCGCCCCCGAGAACACGCAACAAAGGGGGTGAGGCCATGTTGAGCTGCTTTAGAGAAGAGGAAGAGTTGTTGTAGTAGAGTGTTGTTGACATGCCGTCATTTTACGCCGGACTGCGAGGGTCAATTCAACACTGGATTTGCACAAAAGATTAACATGACGGCACATGCTAGTCGATGAGTTGAATCAACTCCACAGCAACTACATAAATTTATCCACTAACCATTCAGAAACGTCCAGTTTCATTCTAAAAGTTGTAACTTCTTCCTGAGTCTCTCCATCAGTGTCGACTCCGGTTTGAACAATGTAAGGCTGAACACCGTTACTGACAATCCTCATTTTGGCTGCGTGAGATTCTCCAGCTTTGTTGTTGTTGAGCAACCGAAGCGCGAGCTGTTAAAGCTCCGCCCTCTTCTGGAAAGGGGGCCGGGAGCAGCAGCTCATTTGCATTTAAAGGGACACACACAAAAACGACAGGTTTTGGCTCACACCCAAATAGGGGCAAATTTGACAAGCTATAATAAATGATCTGTGGGGTATTTTGAGCTGAAACTTCACAGACACATTCTGGGGACACCAGAGACTTATATTACATCTTGTGAAAGGGGCATTATAGGTGCCCTTTAAGTGATATGTCAATAAATATGTTAATGGATTTGAAGTATACTTAGTATGAAATAAATGTATTTTAAATAGATTTTGGTATAGGTTTTTTAACTAAGGATTTCAGGGCTGAAATTCAACATGGTTGTATATTTAAGCTCAAAACATTTCATGCATGTTTGAGAACACACATCTGAATGAATCTCCCCTCATCAATGAGACTCCGTGCTTCTCCCTGTGAATTCCTCCAGCAGTCGTTTTTACGAGCTCCTATGAACAGCGCTGTAATGAAGTGTTTGTATATCTGATAGCAAGGCTTGAGTTTAGATTGGGTTTAATGCTGAATTCAGAACTGAGAGGCTGCAGAGATCCTCACCAATGAAAGTACTGAAATAAACAGTATATTTCCCTTGTTAAAACGAACGGTTGTGTGTTTTGCAGATTGGGAAGGACCGGCAGCTGAACTTTGACCCCTGCTGCGTGAGCTTCTTCTCGAAGGGCGAGTACATCGTGATGGGCGGCTCAGACAGACAGGCTTCGCTCTACACTAAAGACGGGGTTCGGCTTGGCACCGTTGGCGAGCAGAGCTCCTGGGTTTGGACCTGCCGCGTCAAGCCAGACTCGAATTATGTGGTCAGAGATTTTGTGAATTATTCATGGAAATATTCATTTATAAGTATAGTTAGCTGTGTGAGTCAGTGAATCTACAAAAATATGTCTGGTTCACATTTCATCACAAAATCAAAGTAAAGAAACAAGTAAAATAACTAATAATGGTGATTTTCATTACATTCATTACTGTAATATACAGTATTTGAATTATACAATGATTTTTGTATTCATTTAAATCAGTATAAATTCAATGTAGAACAACAACCTCAACGCATCAATACATTATAACCTTGACTTTCTTTGTTTTATTAGCTTAAAAGATATCAAAATACAAAAACTTCAATGGTCCTAAAATAGACTTGAGTTCTTAAATGCAAAATGTAATTTCTTTGTGTGTGAAATATGACACGTTCTTGACAGTGTTAGTGAGATTTCGTTGAATGAACGCCCATATTTCTGCTGTTCTCACTCGCCTCTATTTAAGGCAGTTGTTTATTAATAGTAGACAGCTTAAAGTTGTCAAATCTTACAGTGCATATTTAATCAGAAAATGAGATGTGCGAGAATAGATTAATTAATTAGTTGTGTGAAAGTCACGACACATACTGAGCTACAAATCACAACTCTGCTTTTCTCTCAAACTGTGTTTCGTAAAACATTCACTGTCTTTCACAAACTTTAGGGCATCATTATAAAAAGGGAACGTGATCAGACTAATTTGCAGCATTATTACCCCTTTCATAGATGTCTGATGTGAGTGTAGCTGATGTATTTGCAGTGTTTATACAGCGTGGAAAGCTTGAGAAGCTCTTCTGAGTCTCTGTGGTGTTGTTCAGGTTTTAGGCTGTCAGGACGGCACCATCGCATTCTTCCAGCTCATCTTCAGCACGGTTCATGGCTTATACAAGGACCGCTATGCCTACAGGGACAGTATGACCGACGTCATCGTGCAGCACCTCATCACCGAGCAGAAAGGTGCCGTGACTTTCCACATAACATCATCACATTCAAACAAGCCGCTCTCAAATACAGCTGGGAGCAAATAACCATAGGAATTAAATGTAACAGGATGATAATATATCTGGGTGAGAATAGTTTTAGCATGTTGATGAATATGGCAATGGTAATGTATTTGGTCTTGGCAGACTAGATCTGTTACGCTGCTGCTGCAGATGGACTTTCTACTGCTAATAGACACACAGACACACTGCTGTGAGCATGTAAGATCTGCTGCTGCTGCATAAACAGACATGCATAAATCCTGTAGCAGATCTAGGCAGGTGGAGCTGGGGAGGTGAAGGGGTTCAACCAGACTATTTAAATGTGCAGCAAGCCATCTCATTGGCTGCAGGATTAGCAGAGGCCAATCAGCTTGTGCAATGCGGTAATGATGTGATTGTATGTAAAGGACAGATCAGCCTGCGCCATCTAGAGTTTCACGACTGAACTAGATATATATGTGTGTGTGCTCATCCATCCATCCATCCAGAATTATTGACACCCTTGTTAAATATGATCAAAGGAGGCTTTGAAAATAAATTTACATTGTTTATCCTTTTGATCTTTCATTAAAAAAATTCACAAAGGTTAGATTTTTCATTGAACTAAAACAATTGAAAGTGGGGGGAAGATCTCATTAAGAAATAAATGTTTTTCTCTAGTTCACGTTGGCCACAGTTATTGGCACCCAATTATTGCAACGTCCTTTTCCCAAGAAAACAGCTCTGAGTCTTCACCTATAATGCCTGATGAGTTTGGAGAACACCTGACAAGAGATCAGAGATCATTCCTTCATACAGAATCTCTCCAGATCCTTCAGATTCCAGCTCCATGTTGGTGCTTCTTCTCTTCAGTTCACTCCACTCATTTTCTTTAGGGTTCAGGTCAGGGGACTGGGACGGCCATGGCAGAAGCTTCATTTTGTGCTCAGTGACACATTTTTGTGTTGGTTTTGATGTTTGTTTTGGATCATTGTCCTGCTGGACGATCCAACCACGGCCCATTATTGGATTTCTAGCAGAAGCGGTCAGGTTTTGATTTTTATCTGTTGGTATTTGATAGAATCCATGATACCATGTATCTGAACAAGATGTCCAGGACCTCCAGCAGAAAAATAGGCCCACAACATTAAAGATCCAGCAGTATATTTAACCGTGGGCATGGGGTACTTTTTATCCATGTGTGCACCAAACCCATCTGGTGGGTTGGCTGCCAAAAAACAGTTTAGTTTCATCTGGCCACAGAAGCCGGTCCCGTTTGAAGTTCCAGTCTTGTCTGACAACTGAATATGCTGGAGATTGTTTCTGGATGAGAGCAGAGGATTTTTCTTGAAACCCTCCCGAACAACTTGTGGTGATGTAGGTGCTGTTTGATCATTTTTTTTAGGCTTTCTGAGACTCAAGACTCAACTAATATCTGCAATTCTCCAGCTGTGATCCTTGGAGAGTCTTTGTCCACTCAAACTTTCCTCCTCACCACGCATTAGGACGATTTAGACACGCGTCCTCTTCCAGGCAGATTTGTAACATCTTTAGTTGATTGGAACTTCTTAATTATTGCCCTGATAGTGGAAATGGGGATTTTCAATGCTTTAGCTATTTTCTTACAGCCACTTTCTATTTTGTGAAGCTCAACAATCTTTTGCTGCACATCAGAACTATATTCTTTGGTTTTACTCATTGTGATGAATGATTAGGGGAATTTGGCCTTTGTGTTTCCTCATGTTTATACTCCTGTGGAACAGGAAGTCATGGCTGGACAATTTCATACTCCTAGTGTGCTAAAAAAAAAAAAAAACTAAATATGAATGGGAATATATTTCAGAGATATTTTACTCATAAGAATTTTTAGCGGTGCCAATAATTGTGGCCAACATAAATTGGAGATGAGTTTCCAAAACTTTCAATTGTTTTACTTCAATGAAAGGTTAGAATTTTGTGATTTTTTATTTTTTTTTTAATTAAAGATCAAAAGGATAAACAATGCAGATTTATTTTCACAGCCGCCTTTGCTCATATTTACCAAGGGTGCCAATAATTCTGCAGTTGACTATATCCATGCTATGTTGTGTAGAACTTTTCACTTTAAGTATAAACCTACACTGAGGAAGATAAAGGTGATAGTGGCGAGGAGAAAGATACCAATTATCAAGCAAAAAGACAAATTGTCCTTGAACACATTTCGTTTATATTTCTTACTGTTGAAAACTATAGGCTGTCCGTTATGTCATGATTTTCATCATCTTCAGAAAGCATAATGAAGTAACATCAAATTAAAAAAATGTGTTAAAATATTCATCCACAGACAGAATTCCTCGCATTATACTTGAACGTGATCCATCTCTGTTTCTGTGTCTCGCCTTTCTTGAATTTTTCCCAATTTCCCCTCACAGTGCGAATAAAATGCCGTGAGTTGGTGAAGAAGATCGCCATCTACCGCAGCCGACTGGCCATTCAGCTTCCTGAGAAGATCCTCATCTACGAGCTTTACTCTGACGACTCCAACGACATGCATTACCGCGTCAAAGAGAAGATCTGCAAACGCTTTGAGTGCAACCTGCTGGTCGTCTGCTCACAACACATCATTCTCTGTCAGGTAAAGACCGTCCTTCACAACACAACGCCCCTGAATCTACTGAAGTCATGTGAACGTTTCCTGGATGTACCGTACGTGCCGAATCATGTGATGTTACACCAGAAAGCTATTTGAGATCGATCAGTATGAATGCTTCATAATGTGTCTAATCGTGAGCAAAAACGCATTCGGACATGACAGTTTTTCAATAAAATCAGCAAAAATTAAATGCAGCACAACAAATCCTATCTATGAATACTTTATAATTAAAATAATACATTATTTTTACCAAAATAGTTTTTCTGCATTACAGTAATGAGACTGTATGAAAGCGTCCCGCTTGATGGATCTAATAAAAGGCTTCATTGTAACCGAATACATACTGTGTCATTTTATGATCTCATATGAAAGAAGCGCGGTCACGCAACATTATCAGCGCCGGATCAAGCGTTCAGTGACTGAGACTCTGTGTTGTGCGGTCAGGTCAGATGTTGACCCGCTCTCTCGTGACATGAAGCAGCCCATTCAAAACACACACACATACAGAAAGTGTTTTGTCCAGCCGAGCCTGTAAACGTTGATCCCGTCGATATGTACGTTGTAGCAGGGTTCGTACAAGGTGCGTAATGTGTTTGACTTTCTGAAATGTAAGTCCTGGAAAACCCTTGAAAACAGCCATGTTTATGAAGATACTTGAAAAGTGAAATATAAATGAAATTAGTGTTTAATTTTAATTTTTTTTTTTTTCAGAAAAAAATACAATCTTTTCACAATCTTTGGCTAGAAGCATGATATTACTCATATATTTCAAAGTATATTATACAACTTTCATTCTTCAGGTCAATCATATATTCATAGGGAAAAATCAGTTTGAATGAGGAAAGCGATATCTTTGTTGTAGTATCCTTTCAAAGTTTAAGGGGATTTCCCATGACTGATAGCACTGGTCAATGGATTGATCTCTTTGAAGTGAAGCGTCAGATTCAGCTTCACTCCGAAGCCACTTTGCTTGTTGGTTATGCCTTATAAGGCGTTGTTCAGGGTTAAAATAATTTCGGAAACACTTTATTTTAGGGTTCAATTCTCACTTTTAACTAGTTGCTTATAAGCTTGCACATTACTAGCATATTGGTTGTTTATTAGTACTTATGAAGCACATATTAATGCCTTATTCTACATGACCTTATTCTACATCCCTTAATCCTACACAATAAACACTACAAAAACTACCTTATTAACTATTAATAAGCAGTAAATCATGAGTTAATTGAGGCAAAAGTTGTAGTTAATAGTGAATGTGTTCCCAATACTGAAGTGTTACCATAATTTCCTTGTTTGTTTCAGAACGAATCAGAGTGTTTTAATGAATCGTTTACTAACTCGCTCTTAAAGTCAGTCCCTTGCTGCCACCTACTGGCGTAACTATGTAACCTGCACTAAAGTTGTTGATAAACCCCCATCAAACCGTTTCTCAATACCAAGTACGGCAACATTATAATATAAAAAATTATTTATTGAACAATAATAGTCATTATAAACTTTGTATATAAAGGGGTGATTGATTATGATTTCACTTTTTAACTTTAGTGTGTAATGGTGCTGTTTGAGCATAAACAACATCTGCAAAGTTACGACACTCAAAGTTCAATGCAAAGGGAGATATTTTCTTTTATAGAAATCGCTTAAGGACTACAACAAACGGCTGGTAGGGACTACAACGAGCTTCTTCCTGGGTTGGTGACATCACTAACCCTAAAATTTACATAAACCCCGCCCCCGAGAACACTCAACAAATGGGGTGAGGTCATGTTGGGCTGCTTTAGAGAAGAGGAAGAGTTGTTGTAGTAGAGTGTTGTTGACATGCCATCATTTTACGCCGGACTGCTTCACAAATTATGGTCAATTCAATGCTGGATTTACTCAAAAGATTAACATGACGGCACATGCTAGTCGATGAGTTGAATCAACTCCACAGCAACTACATAAATTTATCCACTAACCATTCAGAAACGTCCAGTTTCATTCTAAAAGTTGTAACTTCTTCTTGAGTCTCTCCATCAGTGTCGACTCCGGTTTGAACAATGTAAGGCTGAACACTTTCGTCATTTTGGCTGCATGAGATTCTCCAGCTTTGTTGTTGTTGAGCGACCGAAGCACGAGCTGTTAAAGCTCCGCCCTCTTCTGGAAAGGGGGCCGGGAACAGCAGCTCATTTGCATTTAAAGGGACACACACAAAAACGGTGTGTTTTTGCTCACACCCAAATAGGGGCAGATTTGACAAGCTATAATAAATGATCTGTGGGGTATTTTGAGCTGAAACTTCACAGACACATTCTGGGGACACCAGAGACTTATATTACATCTTGTGAAAGGGGCATTATGGGTCCCCTTTAATACATTATTAAAGAAGTTGTATTCTGGATACATTATATCTGTAATTTGAGTAAAAAAAACCAAATCCTTAAAAAATAAGCAATATTTTTAGTACAAACATGTCATATAATTACTTTGCAATTATTTACAATGAAATGCTTTACATTTTGAAATCCTTTCTTTGTGTGTGTGTGTGTGTCTCTTTGTGTGTTGGTATGTGTGTGCGCACGTGTGTTGCTTGTGTGTGTTTCTGTGTTTGTTGGTGTGTGTGTGTGTGTGTGTGTGCAGGAAAAGAGGCTGCAGTGTTTGTCCTTCACGGCCGTCAAAGAGAAAGAGTGGCTGATGGAGTCTCTCATTCGCTACATTAAAGTGATCGGCGGCCCGGCTGGACGAGAGGGGCTTCTGGTGGGACTGAAGAATGGAGCTGTATGTTTTATCTAATGATACTGTGTAATGCATTCAGTTTTAAAGAACCCTTCATGCCAAAAAGGTTCTATATAAGGAGAAATGTCTTAAATGATAGCATAATAGTCATGTTTAACGAGTTATTTTAATGTTTTTCTAGTGATAAAGTATGTTTACGAGATGTTTAAGTCATAAAATTTAATTAAAATTAAATCCATAAAATGATCCCATGATGGAAGCCCTTATATAGAAGCTTTTCTTCTAACTGTGTGTATGAATGCAGTTTTATTTCCTCCATCTCTGCATGTAAATAGTTGCACATTCAGATTCGGCCCTGTGTGTGAGAAAGGTCTTGATGTGTGCAGATCCTGAAGATCTTCGTGGACAACCCGTTCGCCATCACGCTGCTGAAGCAGAACACGTCTGTGCGCTGTCTGGACATGAGCACGTCACGCAGCAAACTGGCAGTGGTGGACGAACACAACACGTGCCTGGTGTACGACATTCACACCAAAGAGCTGCTCTTCCAGGTCACGCTCACACGAGGATATTACACATTACCTTCAGTCTGAAGCTTGATGTGTCGGCTGAATGCTTTCTGACTGTGTCACAGGAGCCCAATGCGAACAGCGTGGCGTGGAACACGCAGTGTGAGGACATGCTGTGTTTCTCTGGCAGTGGATATCTGAACATCAAGGCCAGTAACTTCCCAGTGCACCAGCAGAAACTGCAGGGCTTCGTAGTGGGTTACAATGGATCCAAGATCTTCTGCCTTCACGTCTACTCTATGGCTGCAGTGGAGGTGCCTCAGGTACGAGAGAAAAATAACATCCACATGAGATGTTTAACAGACGTTAAGTCATTGGCAGTAGGGATGAGAAACTACAGGGTTCCCACTCATCCTGGAAAACCTTGAAAACCTGGAAAATTGATGACACATTTTCCAGTCCTGGAAAACACATGGAAAATTTGAGAAAATGTAAAATGTCCTGGAAAATCTTGTTGTTGTCCTGGAAAATTATTTTTTAAAAAGTTCTTTGGTTTTTCTTTAGTCGAGAACAAAGAGTTTATCACTGACCTAAAACAATCACCATTAGTTGCAGAAAGTGTGATGTTCAGGAATGCTGAGTTTTGACATGTGAGAGTAGTATTTTCAATGATGATGTTTATTATACAAGTTGATTTTCTGATCATATTTTTTTCCAAGCACATTTGACCAATTCCAAACCAATCAATCTTAATAACTACTATTAATTTTGTATTTAATCATTTATAAGTGATATATAATTGTTCATGAAGGCTGGAAATGAAAAACACCTTATATTCAGGTGTGCATAATTATTAGGTAAGTTTTCTTTTACAGATAAAATGAGCCAAAAAGAGATTTATCTCAGACTGAAAAGTCAAAAATTATTAAATGCCCATCAGAAGGATGCAATACTAATAAAATACTAGAAATTGCAGTTAAGGCATGACCATTGGACAGCGAAATGCTCATTGGGTCAGCAGGGTCAGACAAAAACAGGTGGAGAAGAAAAGACACGTTAACTGCAAATGAATTAAGAATTAAGGTGAAGAGTTAAGTGTGAAACCATCAGGAACCCTTTAGTCTTCAGCGCCACCATTTTCCAGAACTGCAACCTACCTGGAGTCTCCAGAAGTGCGAGGTGTCAGTATCTCAGAGACTTAGATTAGGTAAAGAATCCTAAAAAATGACCACATACATAAGAGTCACATACTGAATTGTAATAAAATACAAGAAGACAGATTTTTTTATAGGCTTTATAGACAGACAGATTGAGAGTGACTCTTAAAGGACCAGCACCACATCCTCTTGTACCACTGTTTGAAGTATTTATTTTCCGGAATCTAGCAGTAAGGTGTTGGAGTTTATTTTTAGTCCATCTCTTATCCTGAAAAGTCCACCTTGCAAAGATAATGATCTTCCAAAACTTACTGCCAAAAAAATAGAAGTGTGCATCAGTAGTTAAGTAATGGCAATAAACTATGGAATCTTGTTTCCGCCACTGAATAAAAAAATAAAAAAGGTAGCCTAATTGCAACTTTTTATCTCACAATATAAGCTTGCAATTGCGAGGAAACAAAGGCAGAATTGCGAGTTTATATCACGCAATTCTGACCTTTTTTCTCGGAATTATGACTTTTTTTCTGGCATTTGACAGTTTATATCTTGCAGTTCTTACTACTTTTCTTAGAATTGCGAGATATAAATTTGCAATTGCGAGAAAAATCAGAATTGCAAGTTTCTGTCACGCAATTCTGACTTTATATCTTGCAATTGTGAATATCAAATCACAATTATGTAAACTCGCAATTGCGTGGGGAAAAAAAAGTCAGAATAGCAAGATAAAAAGTAAAAGTAAGTCGCAATTATTTTTTTAATTTGTTATTTTGTTAGTGGAAACAATCTTCCATAGTCATGATTAAGAGCTCATATTAAAAACTGATTTTATAGTTAAGTCATGGCAATAAACTGTAGCTACACCTTTTAAAGACTTAGAGAGCAATATATTACTTTAGGGCGTAATCCCAGTCTTTTATTCCCATTGTTGTAAAATTGAAAATGTCCTGGAAAAGTCCTGGAAAATGATCGCTGAAAAAGAGTGGGAACCCTGAACTACATTCAGATTTTTCTTTTAAATATTTCCCAAATTCTATTTGTGAAGACATTATTTCACACCTCCTGATTTCACAGAGTAAATCAACATGTTTTGTTGGTCCTGGAACAACAATCCTGTCAAAAAAATATTTTGTTAAGCATAAACTACATATATCTGCCAATAGAGTCTGAAAAATGAACTTGATTTAAAGGGAAAACAGGATTATTTTTCTGAACCCACTGGCAGATATTTGTTCTTGTTTTAAGCACTAACCCACTTTATTTTGATCAATTTTTCAGAAAACAAGACTTAATATTTGTTTCTCCAGTACATGTATCTTAATTTAAGAATGTTTAGTTATTTGTACTGGAAAACAAGACAGAAATACTGAGGAAAAACATGAATAGGTAACATGAACTAACAATGAAAAATACTTCTAAAGCATTTGTTAATATTAATTTTTAAATAAAAACAGTTAATATTAATTAATGGATCTAAACTAAAATAAATTAGCAATGAACAGATGTATTTTTATCAACTAACATTAACCAACCCTCTACGGACACACTGAAGCTTGAGTCGCCATTGGCTAGTAATTTTTTTATTTTACTCGCCAGACTTTTTACATGGAATGCAAGAACAATGCAAATGAAAAAAATTCTACATAAATCTAATATAAAAAATAAGTTTCAAACACTATTAACATTAAAAACAACATTTCTGCAGGAATATTAGGCTGCTGTCACTTTAAGAGCTAATGCACTGATTCAGTATACTGATACCGTTACACATGCATTTTCTTTCACTCACTTTAGATATAACTGAATTGGCTTACTTGGTATACTCGCCAAGACGGGCATTTTGACATAATTTTGTGTGAAATTGTCTGTTCAAACGCAAGACGTGAAAGAGAGCTCAATTCAGTACTCAAGTGCTGTCAGGTGTGGCTGGGCGCGTGCTTCGGATGTGCAGTTTGCACGCACAAAACTTCTCACACATTGCACGCGATTTATCTTTTGTTTGAAATTGGCAAGGCTTAAAAACTTGCAAATGTGCAAATGATAAACTTTCATGACGGCGCAGCACTGGTCCGATTAGGATGGTGACTGTTCTGACAACGAGCCCTGCATTTAGATCTAGCATGTCAATTCTCTCTACTTGGCATGTGTAGCATCTTTCTTTCTCTCACAGTGCGCGTGTGTGAGAGAAAGCGACAGAGGGCGCTCTCAGCCAAGCGACGGTGCGTAAAGCTCAAATAAAATTATATCTGCGCTAAACTTATTTTTTGACTCTAACTCAATTACAGGCGATTGTAATCGTACAATTTACTAGCCATTGGCTAGTTAAGTACATTTTTTAGTTGCCTTTAGTGAAATTTGCATATACGAGTGATTTACTTGCATTGTAGATGGTTGTTAACTAAGATTAACAGATACTGTAACAAATGTATTACTCATTGTTAGTTAATGTTAGTAAATGCAGTAACTAATGTTAACTAATGAAACCTTATTGTAAAGTGTTACCATCTTAAAGTCACAGACATTTCTTTAATGAGAGTCACTTTTTTTGCTATTGTGAGCTGTTAAATAATTTAATAAAGATAGAAAAAATAATAATTTTAAAAAGCTTGTCCAGTGATCACAGAAAATAAATTGATCATAAAGAGTGTAAACCCTGAATAACGTAGTTCTTGAAACTTCTGGTATTGCGTCATTTCATTAGTTTAGTTATATATTAATTTATTTTGGGGTTATTTTGTTCGGAGTCAAACTCGCTCATGTCAGAGCGCTGATCACAAGGCTGTGACTCCGACACTTAGTTTAATTTCTAATTCTGCAAAATTATTTTAATTATTTTTATATGATGCCACTTCTAGTTTCTGTAAATAAAAAACTTGTGAACCAGCAGCTTTGAAAGTACCAAAACGTCTTCGCCTGCATGTGATCCTTTGAATATTGTGAAGGATGAGAAGCACTACATGGGTTATATTTCTGCTTGAGTTGACTGTGATTATGGCTGATCTGTGCAGTCGGCTCCGATGTATCAGTACCTGGAGCGCCGCATGTTTCAGGAGGCCTATCAGATCGCCTGTCTGGGAGTGACGGATAATGACTGGAGGGATCTGGCCACTGAGGCTCTGGAGGGACTTGATTTCCACACCGCCAAGAAAGTGAGGCACCAGCCACTGCTCGACTCTGTCCTGATGTTTTAAAAATGTTTCCAGACATATTTCTCTCGTTTTGTCTCTCTCATCAGGCGTTCATCAGGGTTCGAGATCTGCGTTATCTGGAGCTCATCAGCAGCATTGAAGTAAGACGTGTTACTCTCTTTATCTCCTTCTCCTTTTGCTATTGACTGATTCTTATATTAGAAGTCGTTTTCTGCTCAATAATGATTCAATTTTTTAAACAAAAGTTTTAAAGGATAGATTTGTACTTTTTAAAAACATCGTATTTATACAGGTATGTGACTCACGTGAATAGCAAAATGGCCCAATTCACACTGAAAGAAAAAGTGCACTTTAAATACCTGGATGATGCACTTAATCATCAAAAACCAAAGTGTGGAATGTTGGACACTTCATGATTTCAGCGGTCGCAGCTTTACATATGTAGATGAAGGGGGCGGGGCTATCAGACTCTGATGATAAATGACTAAAACTGCTAAATGCTGCATTTATTTCAATCATGACAACTCTCAAAATAGTTTTAGCATGTTATTAAATATGGCAATGCCAATAGATACAGAGACACGCTGCTGTGAGCATGAACAGACATACATTAATCCTGTACACTGTAAACCCTAACGCTCAAAATAATTAATTGGTTTGAGTAGGACAAACTGAAATTAAACAAATTAGTTCAGTTAAATTAACTGTTATGAGTATTTAGCACTTTCTTTTTCTCTTAAGTTCACAGAACTGATATATTTTAAGTAAACTGAACTGTTTAATTGTTTTGAGTTTTATGAACTTATTTTGTTTAATTTAGACAAACTTAGTGTTAAAGTCTATGGAGCCCTGCATATGACATGTAGGGAAAAAAAAATAAATAATGTGCACGATTTACTATTTCGTTACCTCGATTTGCTAGATCGTGCGCACGATTTACTATTTCTTACTATCTCTTACTATCGATTTGCTAAATCGTGCACACGATTTACTATTTCTTACTATCTCTTACTATCGATTTGCTAAATCGTGCACACGATTTACTATTTCGTTCCCTCAATCTGCTAAATCGTGCGCACGATTTACTATTTCATTCCCTTGATTTGCTAAATCATTTTGTTTGAAACCTGTATGACTTCCATGTAACATGTAGCATGTAAAAACGTATGAGAAATATCTGCACTGCTCTTCTCCATGCAGTTAAGCATACAGTGAGCAGTGCTGTCAGGCTCCAAAAAGCAAAAAAAATCCATCAAACATAATAAATGTAGTCCATTTATTACATATTGGAACAGAGCCTAATTGAATTTGTTATTGACTGATAATCAGCCCTTGAATGTCAAACACATTCACATGTATTCAGAGAGAATGGAGCTAAAATGTCTGCTAATAAAACATTTCATGTTGCGTTGTATGAATGAAACAGCCAGGTTTGGAACGGGTGATGGCTAGGGTTGGGAATCGTGAGAAATTTTCCGGTTCCAGTTTTGCTTAACGATTCCGGTTCCGGTTCCATTAAAATAATTAAACAACTAATAAAAAATAGTAGTAAGGGAAAAATGCACGATGCTAGACTCAAACAGTCCTTTTTGAGTTTATTATTCTTGTAAAATGAATTTAACAGACTGTTAATCTCAACAAATTCGCTAACACTTTGCAATAAGGTTCATTAGTAACTAATAATGAACTGCATTTCTACAGCATTTATTAATCTTTGTTAATGTTAATTTCAACATTTACTAATACATTATTAAATTCAAGAGTTGTATTTGTTAACATTAGTTAATGCACTGTGAAGTAACATGAACAAACTATGAACGGCTGTATTTTTATTAACTAACATTAACAAAGGTTAACAAATACAGTAACAAATGTATTACTCATGGTTAGTTCATAAATGAACCTTGCTGTAAAGTGTTACCACAAATTAGACAGGATGCTTGAACACACGTGATTCAGACAGGTGAAACAGAATATTTTTGTAAGTTGGATTCATAAAGACTTGTTTCTGAAAGAATGATTCAGTGATAGACACATTTTTAACAGTAAATTTGTTGCCACCTAGTGGCGTAACAATGCAATCGATACAGTCGTTATTTGAAGTCCAGTTACTTTCAGAAGGTAATTTATTATACATAAACATCAGCGTTTCTATGTGAATAATAAACTTTTATATACTTCTGTTATAATTGGAATAGGCATATTTGTCACACAGAAATGATACTGTGCGTTTGAAAAGATTGTTTGTGAAGCTGTTTATATCTACACATGACAACTCTCTTTAGATCAACGGCAGCGCGAACGCAGATTTGAATGTTGCGATTTTATTTTTGTCAAAGGTTTAATATACACGGACGAATCGTTGTCATTTAGGAAATAGATCATGTGGGTGATGCAATCGAGAACGCGATCTTTTAAAGATTAATCGTGCAGCTTTGGGCACCTCTCTCTCTCTCTGCATTGAAATCTGACGTATATGAGTAGCGCAAGGGCTTTTCAGTGCATTTATTACTATAATATTCATGAGGTGAGACGTCTCTATTAAAGGATACGCTCCCCGCACTTCGCCCACCCATCACACCAGAACCGTTTTTGGAACCGAAACTTAGAAATCTTGCACGGTTCCGGTTCTTTTCAAAAAACACTACCGGTTCCGGATGAGAACCGGTTCTTGGTTCCCAACCCTAGTGATGGCAGAATGTTCATGAAAAACATCAACTGTTTCTTTAAATCTGTGTCTGAGTTGATGTGTGTGTCGTGTGTGGTGAGGGCGGCTTGTGTTCTGGGAAGGAAAGTTTGTGTTCAGAAATGCTTTTGATGTCTAGAGTTCTGAATGGAAAGAATGAGCTATTGACTTTCTGATGCCTGCGGGTGGAGATGACTGAAAGAGTGTGTGTGTGAGAGTGTGTGTGTGCATGAGTGTAATAAAGGGTTTGTGTGTAAATGTGTATTAGTGTTGTTAATGTGTTCAGTTTTGTACAGTACACAGACACTGATAGTAAAACATATGTACAGCTGAATCTCTTATACAAAATCAAGTGAAAGAAATAAGAAATTCACTTTTTCTATAAAGAAAACAAAGCCTAATTTTAACACCATTAAGATTATATATTAAGATTATAAGGTGTCCTTATTACTTACTATAGGGTTAGGGTCTGGTTTAAGGATTTACTGTTATTACTATAATAAGTTCATCTGTAACAAGAACACTAAAATAAAGTGTTACCATTTCAACACATTACTGTAATGCACATTACTGTAATAATGATAAAACTTTAAACTGCATGTGTTTTTGTCTGGAGTTTTTGGTGCTGGTGTGTGTGTGTAGTAATATATGAAATGCATCTTTCTGTGTGTGTGTTTGTCCAGGAGAGGAAGAGGAGGGGTGAGAATGATAACCAGCTCTTCCTCGCAGACGTTTACGCGTATCAGGGCAAGTTCCATGAGGCCGCCAGACTCTACCGGAGAAGCGGGCAGGACAGCCGCGCGCTCAGCATGTACACCGACCTGCGCATGTTTGAGTACGCCAAGGTGTGTGTGACACATGATATGTGCTCTCGCTGCCGTATGTTTGTGTGTCTGATCTGACTGTATGCATGTGCACATGAGCGTTTAGTGCTGATTTACAACCCTAATTCCAGAAATGTTGGGACGTTTTTTAAATTTGAATAAAATGAAAACTAAAAGACTTTCAAATCACATGAGCCAATATTTTATTCACAATAGAACACAGATAACATTACAAATGTTTAAACGGAGAAATTTTACACTTTTATCCACTAAATGAGCTCATTTCAAATTTGATGCCTGCTACAGGTCTCAAAAAAGTTGGCACGGGGACAACAAATGGCTGAAAAAGCAAGAAATTTTGAAACGATTCAGATGAAAGAACATCTAGCAACTAATTAAGTTAATTGATATCAGGTCTGTAACATGATTAACTATAAAAGGGATGTCTTAGAGAGTCTCTCAGAAGTAAAGATGGGCAGAGCTGTGAAAGAGTGCGTAAAAAGATTGTGGAAAACTTTAAAAACAATGTTCCTCAACGTCAGATTGCAAATCTCATAATCTACAGTGCATGACATCATCAAAAGATTCAGAGAAACTGGAGAAATCTCTGTGCGTAAGGGACAAGGCTAAAGACCTTTATTGGATGCCCGTGGTCTTCGGGCCCTCAGACGACACTGCATCACTCATCGGCATGATTGTGTCAATGACATTTACTAAATGGGCCCAGGAATACTTCCAGAAACCACTGTCGGTAAACACAATCCGCTGTGCCATCTGCAGATGCCAACTAAAGCTCTATCATGCAAAAAGGAAGCCATATGTGAACATGGTCCAGAAGCGCCGTCGTGTCCTGTGGGCCAAGGCTCATTTAAAATGGACTGTTTCAAAGTGGAAAAGTGTTCTATGGTCAGACGAGTCCAAATTTGACATTCTTGTTGGAAATCACGGACGCCGTGTCCTCCGGGCTAAAGAGGAGGGAGACCTTCCAGCGTGTTATCAGCGTTCAGTTCAAAAGCCAGCATCTCTGATGGTATGGGGTGCATAAGTGCATACGGTATGGGCAGCTTGCATGTTTTGGAAGGCACTATGAATGCTGAAAGGTATTCAGCATTTCCGGAATTCGGGTTGTAAATTAACACACATTGTTTATTTACTTTTATTTTACTAGTCTCACAGAACCAGACTCTGTCTATCGGCATAAGAACTGAATATTTCAGTCATAACTTATAAAACAGTCCCACTTTATATTAGGTGTCTTTAACTACTATGTACTAACTTGTAAATTAATCATTTGATCCAATGCACTTATTGCGTATATATTGTACTTATATTTAAAAATACCTGCATTTCTGTAATTACATCTATAAACACACTGTTGACCCTTAACCCACACTTAAACCTACCGATACCACCAAATCTCTCCTAACCTTACCCGTATCATACCTCAATAGCAAGTTTTACAATACAATAAGTACATTGAACCTAACAACCACATTAAGTGTGACCAAATATTTTATTTTATTATTTTAATTTCTATATTATAATATCACCCTGACATGTTTTAGGCTGCGTTTACACTGACACAAAAAATCAGATTTTTTTTACCCGCATCTGACACAGATCGGAATTTGTTGCACACGTGTAATTACAAATATCCGCACGAGATCCGATTTTTTTCACCTCCATTCTGAGCCACTTCCAAATGTGGTTTTAAATCAGATACATATCCGATATCTGGACATCTGACCTACGTCTAAACACGCATATCCGATTCCCCTTAGATCTCCAAGACACCACAAGGCGAGGGCGACACATTTGCCCATAAAAAGATATCATTTTATTGTTGTATTATGAAGCAGATGTGGTGTATGCACTTGCACTAAAACTCTCAGATATTTTTATTGAGGTGGGAACTTTAGAAATTGCATGCACACGTAAATATTCAGGAGCTGGTTTTCAACCTCTGCCCTGTGAATTTTATAAATAAAACATTATATTTCTCAGCAATGAGGTGATAACTTCGCTGTTTTTGTAATTAAACCAACCAGCTTTACTATTAGGCTTCTCTCTCTCTCTCTCTCTCTCTCTCTCTTTCTCTTTCTCGTTAATTCATTCGAATTCATTTAAATAAATATAATCTTACCGTGCTACTTTATTTCACTTCAGAATTCTAGATAACAAGCTGTAGTTAAAATAACAAATGAAAATTTCCCGGTAGGTATCCATTAGGTCATATTTTGTGCTGCAAAACCTCCTTGACAGCTGTTACCTTATCCATGCTGAGAAGTAATCATGGCTTCCCGACAGGAATTATATAAATAATTTTAATTGCACGGTCATTCAAAACCCGAGGGTCTACCATGTGCATAGTAAAGTGATCACCGACCATCATTTTGGGTGGAAATTAATGTAAACACGAATATCGGATACCAGTCGTGTCTAAAGTGAATGTAAACAGGCAGGACAAAAAATCGGATATGGTTAAAAGATCAGATCAGATGCAATCCCATGAAGCATTGCGAACAGCATATTCAAATTAAAAATGATGGAGAAATATAAAACTACTCATTTAAAAATGTTGATTATATATAAAACAATGTATTTTAAGTTTATTGTGCAAATATGCATATATATACAAATATTTCGGTAACTTGAGAGCGTATGGAGACATCATTTGCAGTGCTTCATGGGAGTGTGCGGAGCTAAAGAATATTCTGAACAGCATCATGGGTAATGTAGTTTTTCACCATGCATTTAGCTGTTTAACACGATTATTTTTAAAAAATAAGTTGAAATAATGCAGGCTGAGGGCTTCAACTTTGCAGCTCGCAGTAAGGCTGTCTTTAAAGGTTTAGAAGTTATCGTTAAAAACATTATCGCGTTTTTACTTCTGGAACCTGAATGTTGCACTCTATAGCAGTGACAGTCATTGAATCACTGAGTGAGTGTCACTGGTTCACTCATACTGATGATTCAACCCAATCAAAGCTGCTAGAACTTTATAGTAGGTGCTTTAACTGCGATTTAACTGCTGTGCACTTACATTAAACAATCAAACACTTGATAGGAAGCAATCACTGTGTGTTTTTGTGTATGTGTGAAGGACTTCCTCGGCTCAGCAGATCCCAAGGATACTAAACTGCTGATGAAGAAGCAGGCGGACTGGGCGAAGAACAGTAAAGAGCCTCGAGCGGCTGCAGACATGTACCTGACGGCAGGAGAACACATGAAAGCCATCGAGATCATCGGAGAACACGGCTGGATGGACATGTGAGCCACACACACACACACACACACACATGCATGCTGTCATTATACACACATCGATTATAGATACTGTAGCGTATAGTAAACGTTTTCCGCTGCCTTTTACCAGAAACATCACCAGCTGTATTTGAATAATGAAATACTTCATTCAATACATAATGATTCAAACTCAAAGCACATAAGATATGTGTAAATGAAATCATTGTGTTTCAGACAGACAGTGTGTAGTGAATCCTGATCACATTTACCCTCTTCTGTCTCTCTTTTTATAATACAAGGGTGACAAGACCTTTCAGAAATAAAATATAAAATCTGCTCTACAAGATACTGAAGCATACACACATAATGCAAGGACATATACACACACAGATCAGAAAATACATGACATGAATCATCCTCTGTCTCTGTAGGTTGATAGATTTGGCTCGTAAGCTGGATAAAGCAGAGCGGGAGCCGCTGTCCAGATGTGCCGTGTTTTTTAAGAAGTTCAATCATCACGGTTACGCTGCTGAGATTTATAATAAAATGGGTGATCTGAAGGCGCTGGTGCAGCTTCATGTGGACACTACACACTGGGATGAGGTACGTGTGTGTGTGTGTGTGTGTGCGCTTATGCGAGCAAAACTGTAGAAAAGGGACATTTTGCAGTGACTGACTGGCTGATGTGGCTGCTGCTTGTTCTCAGGCGTTCTCTCTAGTCGAGAAACACTCTCAGTTCAGAGATGACGTCTATGTGCCGTACGCCCAGTGGTTGGCTGAACACGACCGCTTCGAGGAGGCCCAGAAAGGTCAGTCAAACACACCGTTCACATGAGCATCTGTGAGAGAGAGAGAGAGTTGTCTGCATGTTGCTTTGGCAATGATTCAATCTGCAAATTACAATTGGCAGCAAGATAAAGTTTCACATGCCTGCACACTTCTGAAACTGCTTACACAATGTGATAATTAAAATTTGCTTTACAAAGCCTGCAAAATGCTTTGTTTTTGTCACAGATCCCATCTCGGTTTGTTTTCAACAAAAATCTTCCATTAATTCACTCAATAATTGAGGCAGAATCATTGGTGTTAGTGTATGTCAGTGTCATTACACCAGACTCTCGTCACACCCACACAGAGCTAAATGAAATGCTGAGTCACTGTTCAGAAGACAAATTTTGCAAATGCATTAATTGCGTCTTTTCTAAAAAATGTCGCGTTAAATATAAAAAACAATCACATTTGTAATATTAAAGAGTTAGTTCACCCAAAAATGAAAATTGTCATTAATTACTCACCCTCATGTCGTTCCACACCCGTAAGACCTTCGATCATCTTCAGAACACAAATTAAGATATTTTTGATGAAATCCGAGAGGTTTTTTATCTCCCATATCCCCCATCAAGGTCCAGAAAGGTACTAAAGACGTCGTTAAAACAGTCATGTGACTGCAGTGGTTCAACCTTAATGTTATGAAGAGACGAGAATACTTTTTGTGCGCAAAAACAAAACAAAAATAATGACTTTATTCAACAAATTTGTCTCTTCCCATCATTCTCTTAAGTTGTTTACACTCAGCGCTTCCAGGTTCTACGTCAGAACGCCGGCTCAGTATTGGCCAAAGCTGATCACGTGATCAGCACGACGCATGCGTGTGATGCTGACGCAGGAGCCGGCCAATAACGAGTCGGCGTTCTGACGTAGAACCTTACAACCCACAGCTTCACAATTAATAGAGAGACGGTATGACTAATTCACACACGCAATCGCTCTCATTAATGCATTCAAATAAATGCACTGGTACTGTGCTAATTTATCTGTACCTGATTTACAACGAGAAGAAATCCTATAAGAAATGTTACGAACCATAGATAAAATAACTGCTGAAAGTGTGCTATGTCATTAGGAAAAAATATCCCATCTTTTAATAGTCAAGCATATTTACAGAACAAACCTTGTCAGTGAACTATGAGGGCAAAAAAAACAAAAAAAAACAAAACAAACAAAAACACAATAATTGTTCATTAATCGTAAAATGTTCAATTAATTGAGATTTTGATTTTAGGTCATATCATCCAGCCCTAATCTGTATATAAATGCAATATAGCTTGGTTTTGTCATTCACAACGCTTCAAGGGAGCGAGTGATCATTGATATCATTTCCATGATAACAGCATCTTCACTGATTAGTGGATCTGACTGCAGGATTATGGGTAGTGTAGTTTTTCTCCAGTCACTCACTGGCTTCAGAGGAAGCAAATATTACTCTCATTGTAGGTCTGTGTACATTACATTTAAAAATCAGTGTTGGTTCAGATGCTTGATCTGGAAATATGTGGCATTTATCAGGCACAATCGCTTTACTAAATGCGTTCACACACTTGAAGTGTAATCTTTTATTCTCAAAACACCTTTACTGTTTTTTTTTTAACTTGTCAATTGATGCAACTCTGTAATTTCCATCTGTTAATGTTTTTCAGCCTTCCACAAAGCGGGGCGTCAGGCGGAGGCCGTGCGAGTGCTGGAGCAGCTTACCCATAATGCCGTGGTGGAGAGCAGGTTCAATGATGCCTCGTACTACTACTGGATGCTGTCCATGCAGTGCCTCGACATCGCCAGAGGTGTCTATGCTAGCTTCTGTGCTTATCCTTTTATAGTGAAAAACCTCTGTGTTCAATGAGAAAGCCCTTGATGTGCATGAATGTGAATAAACGTGCACTTTTCTAGATAACACAGAGAAGAAGGAGGAGATGCTGAAGAAGTTTCACAGTTTCCAGCACTTGGCTGAGCTGTATCACGTCTATCATTCTGTCCATCGATACATGGTAAGTGTGATTGACGCCATCACAGAATTCAGACGGTTTCTGGTGTTTGTTAATGAGCGTTATCATCTGTTACAGGTTTTAGTTGGTCTTAAAGAATTTCCATGTCGCTTTCTCAGAGGAGAAATAATTCAGAAAAGCACAGAAATGTGAGATCAAGTAGTGTTCGCAGCGATCATTATCTCACACCAAGAACGATAACCATAAATATAACTATTGTTCTGTTCATTCTTTCTAAGCGTGCTTCAGTTTTGTCGCCTAAAAAGAAATAATTTCTGTTGGACTAAAAACCTGAGAGTGGAGTTTATTTCAGATGTCCAGCACATGCAGATATTGTAAAGGTTCACTGTGTCTGAGATTAAATGTGTGTGAAAATCCTGCAGGGTTTGTGTGAATGTATAACAGATCATTTAAAATAGATCTGGTGTTCTGATTGATGTAAGATGTGCTGTTCATATTTCAGTCGGAGCCCTTTAGTTCCAACATGCCAGAAATTCTCTTCAACATCTCCCGGTTTCTCTTCCACAACTTGACCAGAGATGTTCCCATGGGCATCTCTAAAGTGTATCCTTCATTCAAATGTCACACACTTGTGACGTTTGGAGGGTTTCGGTGAGACGCTCATTGATTAGTGTTGAATTGGACTGAAGTGTTGACAGAGCTGATGTGCGCTGTGATCATTGGATGGTGTGTGTTGAATACTGAATAAACCCTTTTCTAACACCTAGGCCAATAGAGACAATATGTCGAAATGTAAATGTCGAAACACTTGAAGTAAGAGTGTTTTTTCAGAGTATGGTCTGATCTGTCACTACACACACACACGTATCTCTGACGTTGTTCTTCTCACTTTCTCTGTGTTAACTATCTGCTGTTTATTTTGGGAGAGTTCAGTGTGAAGAACAGATCCAAGATGCTTTATTTTCTCTAGACATGATTCTGGATGTGTTGTGACCAGTGTTGGGGAAAGTTACTTTTAAAAGTAATGTTACAATATTGCATTACTCCCTTAAAAATGTAACTAATTACGTTACTAAGTTACTTTTTATGGAAAGTAATGTTACTTTTTCTCACCTGGCTGAGGCTTGCTCTCTTCCAGGCATTGCACAACACTTTTTTACAAGTGTTTACCGCAGTAATGCATTCAACAACATATCTTATATAACACCCATAATCTTTATTTTCTTTTAAAAACGCATTGAGACTATTGTTATATTCTGAGCACTTTGAATATTTCCTGACCCCTAGAGCGTTGTGCACCATACACAAGATCTTTTAACATTACGGGTTATATTATCTACCGTACAACTCTTTTATTGAAAGTAATGTGTTTTGTTACTTTTGTACTTTTTGTCTGTTCCTGCGCTCACATGAGTGCACATGTTTAAGTGACTATGTTATGGAGAAGAGAGAATTTTAATTCAGTTTAAAAATTAAGCAAATTAATTAAACTATAACGTGCATTACTTGTTAAAAAAATTAACTTGAATATGATTGTGTAAATCTATAAAGTAATGTTACTTGTTACCTCAAAAAAGTAATCTGATTACATAGGTCATGTTACTTGTAATGTGTTACTTTTACTCGTTAAAGTAATCTGGTTTACGTAATGCACATTACTTGTAATGTGTTGTTACATCAAAAAAGCAATCTTATTACATAATGCACGTTACTTGTAATGCATTTCTTTACTCGTTACATAAAGTACAACCCGAATTCCGGAAATGTTGGGACGTTTTTTAAATTTGAATAAAATGAAAACTAAAAGACTTTCAAATCACATGAGCCAACATTTTATTCACAATAGAACACAGATAACATTACAAATGTTTAAACTGAGAAATTTTACACTTTTATCCACTAAATGAGCTCATTTCAAATTTGATGCCTGCTACAGGTCTCAAAAAAGTTGGCACGGGGGCAACAAATGGCTGAAAAAGCAAGAAATTTTGAAAAGATTCAACTGGGAGAACATCTAGCAACTAATTAAGTTAATTGATATCAGGTCTGTAACATGATTAGCTATAAAAGGGATGTCTTAGAGAGTATAATAGCAAGTCATGTTGGCTAATTTTATAATACTGATTTCATGATACTTTTATGGTGCCTTTGCCTCCTTTTTGATGCTTGAACTCTCCAGCCCTCGTTCAATGTAACTGCATGAAAAAACAACCAGTACATCCTTTAAAATAGTTCCTTTTGTTTTCCCACAGAAAAAAGAATGTTCTATGCGTTTGAAACAAGATGTGAGTAAATGATGATGCAATTGTCACTTTTTTACGTAGCCTTAGCTTTAAATCAACACATTTGTTGAAAACATACATGAAGCAAATGTGAGTGCAAAGATTACAATGTGGCACACTCGTGGTTTTGAAAGATTTCCCTTTTCATCATCCTTGACATCCTTTTGTCACTGATCCTGATTTGATAAGTGATGATTATACTGAGTTTGTGGTTGCTGCAGCGTAATTGTTGTCTGAATCCTTGACTTGAGATTCAGAGATACTCTGTATGCTCTGGCAAAGCAGAGTAAAGTTCTGGGAGCATATAAAGTAGCGCGACACGCCTTCGAGAAACTGCAGGGCCTGAAGATCCCGTCCCGCTATCAGGAGAGCATGGAGCTCAGCTGCCTGACAGTCCGCTCCAAACCCTACCGTGACAGCGAGGTGTGTGTGTGTGTGTGTGTTGTGTTACAGCTGTTTGCAGAAGTGGTGCCTGTTGGTCAAAGCTTGTGTTTGTGTAGGATTTGATCCCGATGTGTTACCGCTGCTCCACCAACAACCCTTTGCTGAATAACCAGGGCAACTCCTGCATCAACTGCAGACAGCCGTTCATATTTTCTGCCTCCTCTTATGGTGAGCTGCTCATATACCTGTCAATCATAACCTGTGTTATTTTCATTAAGTTGCTGAAAAAGCAGGAATGCATGAACAGTAGAATATTAGGGGCCTGTTTGTTTTTGTTATTCTGCTGTTTCTTCTGGTTTTTAGCTGACCGTCTAGTCTAGTTGGTACGTTCACATGTTTTTTGGCAAACCTTTTCACAGTGTTGGTCAAATCTTCACCAAAAAAGGGTGAGATCATCTTCAGAAAATGTGTTGAATGATCCCATCAGCCACTTCAGTAGGGTGTTTTCTGGAGAATGAAGACAGTGGGCCAGTATCTTGCCATTGGTTTTACATATTTGTGTGATTTATGGTGTGTGTTTAGAGGTTCTTCCGCTGGTAGAGTTTTATCTGGAGGAGGATATCTCGGATGAGGAGGCCGTGTCTCTGATTGACCTGGAAGTGCCTCGCGTGGAGAGAAACGGCAGCTGGCAGGAGATGGGCGGAGGAGGTAACATCTCATTCACATCACATATCCATTCATACGCAGGGCAGAAGAGCCAAAGAAAAGCTTTAGGGAGACTAGAAACTCAATGGCTCCAATATCTGCATCAAATTCTGATGGTCATTGGTTGCTGTTGTGTAATGAACTGCCCAATGACTTTGATAAAGAATAGTCTGGCTCTCCATGTCCTTTCACTCTCTGCTCCCTATCACCCAAATTCTGATTGACGACACCTGTAATCTGGTACGATATAATCTCTCCACAAACCCAAGCTCATTGTCTAGTCTGCTTCTGACTTCCTAGGACCGCGCTGCTCTTACGCAGTGTTCTCATTCACTAGTTTATCCTCTTGTAGGTTATCTACCAAGTGTATTGATAGTTACTCACCATTTCATCCGCTATCCAGAACATTCTTCTACTGACCTTCTTTTGGTTTTTAGCTGTTGTCATCATCTAGCTGTTCGTCCGCTGCCTGTTTAAACCTACTATTTCTGAGGAAACTCCAAAAAAAAAAAAAAACCATTGGTTACAGAATCAACCACATAACAGAACAATACATGACATGATAACACCAGTCAATGTCCAACATTCAAAGCACACATTTACATTTTAGTATGATTTTACATTTTAATGTGAATTTGAACAACGGCCTTTGCTGGAAAACCATGTTGTCTAGATTCAGGCACATTCAAAAATGTGAATTTGTTTATTGCACGGTGTGGACTGAGAGAAGTGGCTAGTGTGTGAGACTCTGGGCTTTACTGATAATCACTGAAAGCAAACAGAGAAGGCAGAGGACGTACAGTATGTACAGTATGTGTGTGTGTGTGTGTCAGAATCTCAGTGTCTGAAGCTGGATGATGGGACTGAAGACCCAGAGGACGACCCCTTTACAGCCAAACTCAGCTTTGAGGTGAGACTGACAGAAGTGACTGACAGCGAAAAAACCATGAAATCATTTTCTTAAAGGGTTAGTTCACCCCCAAATGAAAATTCTGTCAGTAATTACTCACCCTCATATCATGAAAAATGAAGATCTTTTTGATGAAATGTGAGAGATGTCTGTCCCTATATTAACTGCCTTTGCAACTACCACTTGACGCTTCAAAAAGTTCATAAAGAGACCGGAGGCTCAAACGAACCTGAATGACGAACAAGAACAAACCTCTTTCGGAAGCTCAAACTTGCTGCGTAACCAATGAGGTTCATTCTCGCGTGTTACGCGGTACGTTTGAGCTTCCGGAAGAGGTTTGTTCTTGTGCGTCATTCAGGTTAGGTTGAGCTTCTGCCTATGTTCGCTGATCAATGTTTACATGTGAGTAAAAGCCTAAATTAAATCTGTTTAGGCAGGTAGGACATCCTGTCATAGCTGGTTTATGCCTAAGCAACTAGCTCCAGCTCAGGACCAGCACTTGACCAGCTAAGGACCAGCATAAACCAGCTCAAACCAGCTTTGATGCTTCAAAACATACCTAACCAGGATATGCTGGTTTTTTCAACAAGCTGAAATGTGCTGCGTAACACAAGAATGAACCTCATTGGTTCTCGCATGTGTCAAGCAAACATGAATGTTTATATGTGAGTAAAAGCCTAAATTCAGTCTGTTCATCATATAAAGTGATCGAGTCTCTTTAGAAAATTTGGATTAAACCGCTCGATTCATATGGATTAGTTTTACAATCTCTTTATTAAGTTTTTGAAGCGTCAAAGTGTCAGTTGCGTAGCTGTCTATGGAGGGACAGAAAGCTATCAGATTTCATCAAAAATATCTTAATTTGTGTTCTGAAGATGAACGAAGGTCTTACGGATTTGGAACAACATGGGGGTGCGTAATTAATGACAGAAATTTCATTTTTCATTTTTTTCATTTTTCAAACGTTATGGGAACGTTACTTTTAAATGTTCTCTGAACGTTCTAAAACTAGTAACGTAAAAAACGTTAGACCAATGTCCAACTACAAGTTTCAGAAATAAAATGTTCCATGAACAACGCATAAATGATGTTTTGAGACATTGTTAAAGACCAGATAACTTTGAACCAACGTTTTATTAACATTACTGGACGAACATTTGTTCAAAACTTTGAGAGAACGTTCACGGTTGGCTGGGCTGTGGTTGATCTGGTCTGGTGTGCTGGTGATTGACAGCAGGGTGGCCGGGAGTTTGTGCCGGTGGTTGTGAGTCGGGCGGTGTTGAGGTCCATGTCCAGACGGGATGTTCTGATCAAGCGCTGGCCCAAACCTCTCAGCTGGCAGTACTACCGATCTCTGCTGCCCGACGTCAGCATCACCATGTGTCCGTCCTGCTTTCAGGTACACAGACATCAGCTTCATGTGTTCGGCCTGTTTCCTCTCTGTTCTAGTGATGTTTGATTGCATTATGTTGTCTCCTTCAAAGATGTTTCACAGTGAGGACTACGAGCTCTTGGTTCTTCAGCACAACTGCTGTCCGTACTGCCGCAGACCCATCGACGAGCCCAGCTAGCACAACCGTATGTGCTGAATGTGCGTGAGCTCGGTTTGATCAGGATTGAGCTGTTGGAATCCGTCAGTAAATGCCAGCTCAGCGCAGCTCTGATAGGATTACCCGGATCAACCGACCAAAGCAGATTACACCGTGTATCCATGTGTGTCCATACGTGCTCCTTATCACACTTGCACAAACACATACAGCTCATTCCATTTAAACACTGTTACTCGTTTGTGAGCGGAGTCGTTTTAAATAAAGATTTCATATTTATGTCTCTAATGTGTGTTGTTGTAATCTTTTCCTATCAGTAGAGCTGAAGTGTATTTATATGTTGTCTTTACAATTAAGTGAACTATAGGAGCTCTTTTTATATCATTTCACTACTTCCGAGTGGATCTGAGTGGAGATGACCATTTTTGCCTTGTACACATAAAATATTGTTGGAAATATTTTCTTGAGTATTTTGAATGCAGAACCAATTTCTTTTTTTCTCTCCTCAATGCCATTTTCCATCTTGCCTTTATTAATATCCATTTAACTATCTTAATGTCCTCATCCTTTAGTGGTGTGAAACCATGAGCACAAACATGATGTTTTGTGAGATTTATCTCGCTCTGAAATGTTCCTGTTTGATAAAATTACAGACATCTGCATTTCAAAAGCTGGCTAATAAATGAACTCCCAGTCCCTCATTGAACTTTAGCTCTCTATTTCCACCCTGTTTATTTCCATCCATCATTAGTTCAGCAATGTTCATTGTTTTCTGCATTGTGTCAGTAAAAAGTGTAAATATAGCTGCAAGCAGCAAATAAGGGGCCAAGCACAAAGAAGGCACAGTGAGTCATGCCATCATGGCTGGGAGCATCAGACCAACTGCAACAATGAGCAGTTAAAGACATATTAAAATGATTTTAGGCAAAATGGCTGGAAAATCAGAAATACACTCACTAGTAATATGATTTAATGGTTTATCACTTTTGACCAATAGGTGGCGCTGGGACCAAATTGATGTGTTGTGGTCAGAGACACATGTAAAGTTTGGTGTCAATTTGCCAAAGTATTGCAGAGATACAGCCTCAGTCGTTTTGGCATCATGCCATCAACTTTGTTGATGTGATATACGAAAACTGTCTATCAACATGAAATCCATAACTTTTTGCTGGCATGGTCTGAAGATGATACAATTCGATTTTGGTGAAAATCGGATCAACGCTGTAGGAGGAGTTTGAAAAAGTAGGTTTTTAAAGAAATCAAAATGGCGGACAGAAAGTTCTGCCGACTATGGGAAAATTGGTATCTATGTTCTCGTCATGACCCAAGGAATCTATTAAGATTACATTACAATAGACCAATTTAATCAAAAGTTATTGGCATTTTTGGAAATGTCAAAACTTTTGAACACAAGGTGGCGCTGTCTCAACTTTTTTGAGTACCTTCAGGGCATGGTGCCGATTTCGTAATATGTTAATGTGTTCATAAAATATAGCATTTTATGACATATTTCAAAATGGCAGATATGGCATAATTGATTATTGTTCAACTCGGCATGCTGCACACTTTTTTTGCCCAAACCATTCAGAAGTTATAAGCAAAAATGTCAATTTTTCATATCTCGTGATCACTAGGTAACCTCAGGTCATGGTTGTCATAATACACAGGTTTGGTCAGAATAGCTAAAGTGTTGCGAAGATATAGCCTTATGTCCATTTTGGCGTGGTCTTTGTCTAATTAGTTTGTGTTATTAGAGAACGGTTTGACAAATCAACTTCCATAACTTTTTTCAGAATGGTCTGAAGATTTCCTTGAAAATCTACATGAAAGATTTTCAAGTTTTGTGAGAATCGGAGCAACGGACTAGGAGGAGTTAGAAAAAGTAGGTTTTATGGAAAATTCAAAATGGCGGAAAAATTTCAATCAAATCTTTGAAAATGTTGTCATATGATGCAATCGAATCGGCTTGAGCCAAGGAATCAGAGGAAAAATGTTTGTTTTTAGCCCTTACGGTTAAAAAGTTATTAGCGTCAATGCAAGTGAACGTTTGGACAGTTGGTGGCGCTAGAGCGATTGAGTTAGAGACTCCAAAATTGCTGTCATTAATGTTCAAACTGTCTTATATCTGTGTGCCAAATTTTATAACTTTCCTGTCAGCAGTTCTATGGAATTTCATAGTCTTAAAAGAAGAAGAAGAAGAATATGAACACTAACAATTACCATAGGTGCCATAGCAGTTTTGGTGCTTGGCCCCTAAGAAAGTTGAGGTGTGTGTCGCTGGACTTTATCAGAGCAGTTTTCTGAACTGGATAAAGACTAGTTCATGAAACTCCAACAAACACCAGCGAACTTGCAATTGTAGAAGAAAAACCTTTAGTGTCTCTCTGACCCGGCCTTGAGCGTGCTAGTCAATTTTTGTGGGCCTTTAGAGATAGAGGGTGGAAAATGAAAGTGTTGCTGTGTTTACAGCCGGTTTACCTTCATGGATTATCGAGCCTCTCTGACCCCAATCTGCCTGTAACTCAATTCCTCCAAATTGCAGCGCCTCGCTGTAATCTCATTAATCTGGACGCATGGGGTTCATATAAGAGGGACGCTCGAGTCCCGGGACTTCATTTGCTTTCCAGCTTCGTCCGTCTGCTTTCTCCGTTTTGACCCTCGACCAGTGAACCGAATATGAATGGAACGGAAGGTCCGAACTTCTACGTGCCGATGTCCAACAAGACCGGTTTGGTTCGCAGTCCGTTTGAGGAGCCGCAGTACTACCTAGCGGAGCCGTGGAAGTACTCGCTGCTGGCCGCGTACATGCTCTTCCTCATCGCCACCTCATTCCCCGTCAACTTCCTCACGCTCTATGTCACGGTGCAGCACAAGAAGCTCCGCACACCCCTCAACTTCATCCTACTCAATCTGGCCGTGGCCGACCTGTTCATGGTGGTGGGCGGCTTCACCGTCACGCTCTACACGGCCCTGAACGGGTACTTCGTCCTCGGGGTCACGGGTTGCAACATCGAGGGCTTTTTCGCCACCCTGGGTGGTAAGTGCACTCGCTCACTCATCCACGAAATCCATAACTTTTTGCTGCCATGGTATGAAGATTCAATTTTGGTGAAAATTAGATCAACGGTCAAGGAGGAGTATGAAAAAGTAGTAGGTTTTTAAAAAAATCAAAATGGCGGACAGGAAGTTTGGCCAACTATGGCAAAACTGTTCTCTATGTTATCGGCATGACCCAAGGAATTTAATAAGTTTCATTACAGTAGGCTAATTTAATCAAAAGTTATTAGCATTTTTGGAAATTTCATTATAACTTTTGAACACAAGGTGGCGCTGTCTTGAAAGGTTTTGAGTACATCCAGGTAGTGTTTGCTGTACTGTTTTTAACAGTATGCTGATTTTAAAATCATTGTTTTTACGCTAAAATCAATCAGTATTAATAAAGAGTAACAATCCAGATGAATTACAATAACATGAATTTTGTGGGGAAAATAATGTTACAATGCAAAAAGAAAAACAAGATAGGCTTCATTTTTTTTTTCTGATTTTGGGAATGAAATATGAACTGATCACAGACTTCCTGAGATTCACACATCAGTGCTGTGAAATATTGCTTTTCATCCAGGCAGATCATAACTCCACATCAAATTTTGTGGTCAGTTTGGGTCTGTTCTGGTATAGTGGCATCATTCTGTTCAATCCTGGATGGATCTTATCTTACAGTTCAATAAATTTCCATGTAATTATTAGGAGAACTGATGGTGTAGCCTGGTTTCTTCAGTGTTTTTTCTCCATTATCCAACATCACATGGAGTTTTTTGTTCCTTGCCACAGTTGCTTTGGTCTTATACACTAGGGGAATAAAAATAGAGTGTTAAGTAACTGCTTAGGTTTGAGCAAATTGACGAAAATCATGATTTGTGTAATTTTAATCATTGCCGTGATACACATCAGTTTATAGTATAATGACACCAAAACATTATAAACTGAAACCAGAACCATACAGATTTCATAATCCTCAATATCACTGCAAAAGTGAATTACTAACTTCATAACTATAATAGGTATAACCAACACCCATATAGCAAATTTAGCTCTTAACTGCTAAGATGTGGACTAATAGGCATTACAAACATCACAGCATTCATTTCTGTGAAGGCCTATACAAATAAAACTGATTTGACTACATTTAGATTGTCCTGACTGAATGATCGTGATCTTCTCGATGTTTCTCAGGTGAGATCGCGCTGTGGTCTCTGGTGGTCTTGGCTATCGAGCGCTACATTGTGGTGTGTAAGCCAATGACCACGTTTCGCTTCAGTGAGAAGCACGCCATCATAGGAGTGGGCTTCACCTGGGTCATGGCCCTCACCTGCGCCATGCCGCCCCTGCTGGGATGGTCCAGGTAATCAGTCAGGCTTTTCAGGAGAATACGCAGGTTTAGCAACTCATTTTTAACTAAATTTCCCAAGACGGTAAAATCTGAAAGTCCATTCATGAATCCTCACGGGACAATGGCCTAATAAACATACTGCTGTGATGAATTGTATGTGTGTGTGTGCAGGTATATTCCGGAGGGAATGCAGTGCTCCTGTGGAATAGATTACTACACTCCCAAACCTGAAGTCAACAACACCTCGTTTGTCATCTACATGTTCATCCTGCATTTCTCCATCCCACTGCTGATCATCTTCTTCTGCTACAGTCGTCTGCTCTGCACTGTCCGCGCGGTAAGACACACACCAGAGCTGGAAAGTCAGACTCGTTTAGTTTGTTACACTATGGGCCGGTTTCACAGACAGGGCTTAGGCTAAGCCAGGATTAGGCCTTAGCTCAATTAGGGTATTTAAGTAACTTTTATAAACATACCCTAGAAAAAAACATTACTGGTGTGGATCTTGAGACAAAACAATGGCAGTGACATATTTAAAGATATGTCAGTGCAAGTTGTTTTCAGTTAAAACAGCTCAAACATGCATTTTAGTCTAGGACTAGCTTAAGCCTTGTCTGTGAAACCGGGGGTAAATATATCTAATTATTGCAATTTTCACAACACATATTCGTTTTCACACAATGTATGAATATATCCATTTTTGTAATGGTACGCCATTCAGATTTGATTTTATTAGCCTTTGAAATTTGATTGGCTGTTGGCGGCCATGTTTTTGAAGTATCCTAGTCGTAATAGAGGATATGTTAGAACATCCACCAAAGAAGATGCATACCACTTTTCAACTTGATGGATCATACGGTTTTCAGTTTTAGCGCCCCTATTCGTAGAATTGGTGTGCATCCTCAGAATGTCCTGTTGTCTGTGTGTGTCAAGTTTTGTTAAGATTGGAAATTGCATTCAGCAGATATGGGTCAATTTGTAAAAATAGGTTATGCCTGACCAATTAATTATATAAGTCATAAGAGATTTTTGTGAGTCATAATAGTTGTTTACCTGACAGGTGTTCTGACCAGATCAGCCAATTTTCATTTTACTGGTTAATAAAGAAGAACCGACTCACCCAAAAATGAAAATTCTGTCATAATTTACTCACCCTCATGTCATTCCAAACCTGTATGACTTTCTTTCTTCTGCAGAACGTAGAAGATTATTAAAAAATTTTGGAAACCAAAATTTGGTTGGTGACCACTGACTTCATTGCACTAAATAAAGCTTCTTTTTTTTTGGGATCAGTGGTTCCATGAAGAACCTTTAACATCCATGGAATTTTTCCATTGTACAAAAGCTTCTTTATAGTGGAAAAGGTTCTTTAGATTAGTAAAATATCCTTCACACTAAGAAAAATGTTTTTTTTAAGAACTGATCATTGAAAGGTTCTTTGGGGAACCAGAAATGGTTCTTCTGTGACATCACTGTGAAAACCTCCTTTTGGAGCCTTTATTTTTCATTTTTGAGTGAATGATCACTTTCACTAATTCACTAACAAACAAGCACAGTCTTGGAGAGCTTTTACGAAGTGGTTTCTACAGTCCTGACAAATAAACTATATAGTTGATCTCTATGGCTGTGGTGCAGTGATGCGCCACACTTAATGCTATAATCATATGGTACTATTGCACTGTACGAATCAGCATCTAGGACTATGAATACCTGATATATAATTGCTTTTAATTGTCTGTTGTCAGGCTGCTGCTCAGCAGCAGGAATCAGAGACGACCCAGCGGGCCGAGCGGGAAGTGACGCGTATGGTGGTTGTCATGGTGATTGCATTCCTAGTGTGCTGGGTGCCATATGCCAGTGTGGCCTGGTACATCTTTGCTAATCAGGGGGCTGAATTTGGTCCTGTCGCTATGACAGTACCAGCTTTCTTTGCTAAGAGTGCAGCGCTCTACAACCCGGTCATCTACATCATACTCAACAGACAGGTGAGACACTTTAATACTTGTACTATGTATTATATTATGTTTAGGGCTGAAAAAGTGATCATGAGCCCAATGACATCAAAATTAAAGTTTTGTTGCTTTTAGTCTATTAGTGTTAAGGTCCTTTACTGTATATGCTAGTGGAATTCTAACTGATGACAATGCACTTTAGACGCAAAATTGCAGTTACTTTGTTGTTGCTCTACCAACAATAATTCACCAACAGAAGAGAATGACCCTGTGGATAATAATTCAATGACTCACTCATTCAAGCAGTAGTTTGACTATATCTGTACCTGGGGCTGTTAAGCCTGGAACACACCAAGCCGTTGCCGACGAACTAGTGGCGATGAAAGCAGGCTCACGTCGGTAGCGTCGGGGTCCAAAGTTGCCCTGACACACCAAACTGGCGCTCGACACCCGACGGCGAAGTAGCACGTCCGTTCAAGGTTCAAAGTTTATTATAAGCCCAGAGGGCGATTTTTGGTGCGGCATAAAATTTGTAAACATATCATACAAAACACACAAACAAAACACAAACAGCAAACACAACATTCTGACATCCTACAAGTTTAAAAGTCTTACAGCAGTGGGAATAAAAGAATATCTATACCGATTGCTTTTGAGTTTAGGCATACTATAACGTATACCAGAAGGAAGCATTTTAAACTCATGGAACAGTGGATGAGTACAATCTGCAAGAATAGCTCTAGCTTTCTGTAAGACAAACCGTTCAAAACTATTTAATAACCCAGTCTGCTTAAAGCTGCTTAAAGAATTTTGCAGTAAAATATCCAAAAACCACTAGGCCAGTGTTATATATTTTGTTCACTTGAGTACTTACAATATCCCAAATGTTTCCAACTATTTGTAAATCGTGAGAAAATTGTGATTTTAACCAAGGCTCCAGGACGTGTGAGGAGTCGCCTGTCAATTGCGTCATACCCGCGTTACCCTCGGTTTCCGGTTTTATTTTGTAGAAACCATGGAAACACCAAATATTTACATGTTTTAATAGATAAGGGAACAACTGTTTGGTTACATTTATAGACAGAAAACTAATTATTGTTATATAGCTCAACACGTTTAGTCTTATTGTTTAAATCTAATTTTCTTGATTTTTTGCGAGTACCATGCTTTACCATGCCTCAGAGAAAAACACTATTTTGTGAAGTAGCTAACATAGCATAATCAGATGCAGCTTTATTTTTAGTAACAGTAATACAGAATTTTTCTCCATCATACAATACGTTTTAAAATTAATTGCATGCCATTTATCAACACAAGCCATAAAGCATTTAATATGATATTCTAAAATCGATCTATCTTACTGCAGTGTGTAACAAGTGTCTCACAGCAGCCGCCGAGCAAACGCACAGAGTAACGTTATAACATCATTTTCAACACACTCAAATGAATCTAATATGATAAACAGAGCTGCGTCACCTCATACTCATGACCGGAAAAGCGGAAGCAGTGCCAGCGACTGTGTCATAATAAAAGTTGTGTTGCGCAATCGCTCCAGCGGCCTCGTTCAGCTCCCACAACACTCGGTCCTGCTCTGCTTCATACTACAGTAACGTTAATAATCGCATCCATGAACATGATTTCTTCCCAAGTCCTATCCCAGTTCTTTTCCACCGGCCGTTGAGATGAAGACCACATGTCCCAAGATTCCGCGCTCAAATTTGGCGTCATCAAGCTACGCCTTTGTTTTGAATAGGCCTCTAGCGGACAGAAAATATTACATATTGCACCTTTAATGCCAATAATCTACCATGGTTGACAATGCCATTCAATGAGTTTCTATGTTTAACATTTACATTACCATACCAACAGCATATAGAAAAGCAAAGTACAGATTCAATATAAGATTTATAATACATAGTCATAAGAGTCCTACTAATATTAAAAGTAGAGAGCCTCCAAAGACAGTGTAACCGTTGCTGGCCTTTTTTGCATACAGCTTCAACATGAGTATCGGAACGCAACTTATTATCAATGATAAGCCCAAGGTACTTGTAACTGCTGGCCCATTCTGCCATTTGACCTTTTATTCTAGTTGGTTGAGGAGATGAAGGACTGGATCTAAAATCAATTACCATATCTTTGGTCTTTTATGTTTACTTGCAAAAAGGCACTGTCACACCATGTCATAAAATCATTCACCACTGGACCATGACAGTTCTCATCCTTAGTCAACAAACTAACAATAACAGTATCATCAGCGAATTTTAAAATGAACCTGTCTTTGTGTCTACTCACACAATCATTAGTATATAAAATATAGAGCAAGGGTGAAAGAACACATCCTTGAGGCATCTTCAACTCCCCTTCTGACCTGGTAAGCAAACTGAAATGGAAATTTTTCAAAACATTTCATCACCAATGATGTCAGAGCAACAGGTCTAAAATCATTTAGTCTTAGGATAACTTGTCTTCCTTACAGGCACAACTATGGCTTCTTTACACAACTTAGGAATTTTTTGAAGATAAAGCGACTTTTGGAATCTATTATAAAAAACAGGACCCAACTGATCCGCACACGTCCCCCAATCTTATCTGGTCCAGAGGATTTTCCCACCTTGCACTTTTTAAAAGTGTTAATAACATCCTGTTGATTGAAAAATGTACACTCTATATTACACAATCATTTCACTAGTAAAATCCTCCGCATCAAATCTAGTATAAAAAGTATTCAATTCTTGTGCCAACTGTATATTGGATTGATAACCAACCAGTTTTATGGGTGCATTACTTTTACTCTTGGATCCAGTCATAGTATGCATACTCTCCTAGGCAGAGCCAAGTCTGTTTCTTCTAAGATCCTCCTCTACTTTCTCCTTGTATTTATTTTTGGCCCTCCTAATTTCACACTTTATTTATGCAAATCATGCTTCCTTTCCAAGTCACCTGCATGAAATGCCTTATTTCTTTCAATCATAAGGTACTTTATAGATTTAGTTATCCATGGCTTTGTATTAGCAAAAGTTTTTTGAGGGATAAGCATATCCTCTCAAAAACTTATGTAACTACTTACAATATCTGTTAATTCATCAATATCAGAACATGAGTTTTCAAAAACCTCCCAATTTGTACAATCAAAACATCCTTGCAATGCTAAAGATGAATCCACAGACCATTTCCTAATAGATTTGCTTTCAGCCTTATAGTTTTTTAAAACTGTTTTATACACAGGAATTAAAAACACAGTGTTATGGTCAGACAATCCCAAGGGTGGATTACTAATGGACTTATACGCACTTCTGATGGAACCATAACACAAGTCCAGAGTCTTATTAAATCGTGTTGCACAGGTAACATACTGTTGAAAATTTCGCAGAGTATGTTTCAAAGAACAATGGTTAAAATCCCCCATGATAAAATTAGGGGCATCAGGGGAAACATTCTGCAACTTAGAAACAATATGTTCTACAGCCTCCTTCACTTTAGCCTCATTTGCTTTAGGGTGAATATACACCTCCGTAACAAAGATTTGAGGGAATTGTCGAGGTAAGTAAAATGGCCGTAATGACACAGAAAGCAGTTCAATGTCTTGGGTGCACATTGTTTCTCTTACGATTACTGAATTGCACCACCTTTCATTAATGTATAGACAAACACCGCCTCCTTGACTTTTACCTGTAATCACTGAATCTCGATCGGAGGAGTCCCAAAGCCATTAATAGTTAAAACGGAGTCGCTGTCTTGAGCTTTCAGCCAAGTCTCTGTAAAGGCCAAAATGCAGGCCTCTCTGTATGCGTGGTGAACATGTACAGTGGCTTGCAGTTCATCGATTTTATTCCTTAGAGACTGGACGTTGCCATCAGGATAGTCGGCAAAGGAATCGCTGCTTCCTCAGTCTTTGACGCACGCTTTCTTTCCTCTCTTCCGCGGTTTCCATATTTTTGATTCATCATTGTTCCTAGTGGCATTTTCCGTATAGCTGCCATCATTCAAAAAATGTTGCGATCTTATAAAATCCACTGGGTATCGAACATAATACGGCCGATGCCACTGAAGCAAAAATTCACGGCTGTACTGGAGCTTCGCTGTAGATCTCACAGGTGTTATGTGAAGGCATGAGATAAGCAGTAAAATCCACATTGTAATTATAACCAGCAACTCCATCTTCGTCTTCCACTGGGATATAGCTCATCAATTTGTGTTTTAACTACAACTTTTCCAAACTACCAAACGCACAATAAACAGTGAAACATAACACAAAGACGCGTTCACACGTGCTTACAAACTCTGCTGCCAGTCGCCGCATGCGCAGCGCCTCCTCGACTGTTCTGCGCCTGCGTAAGAAGAAATGCCTTTCCATACCAGCAGGTGGCAGTACCTGAACAGCCAATCAGAATGATCAGATGGCCCGACTTACCGACGAGCTCCGATGCCGATTCAACATGTCGAATTGGCCGAAAAAAAGCCGACTAGGACCAACTTCAGCCGACGGTGCGGAACACACTGAGAAAACTTAGTCGGCCGACGAACAAAAACTGCCCGACGGCTGACCGTCGGCTTGGTGTGTTCTGGGCTTTACAAGTTGTCAAGTCCGGATTTGTCGTTTTCATGAACAAATGGGTCTGTCTGATCAAATGGCTCCTTGTAGGACTCTAGAGGCACCACGTTGTTTAAATAGCAAATGCACTCGCGCCCATCTGTTCGCCCATGGTCTGAAAACGAGGTGTTCAGGTGCATTGTTGGCATGTTGCTATTTTGAGGCAACTGAAAATGACTGCACCATTGACCAACAAAAACCTGCTCTAAAGTCAATGCCGCAGTACTTTTTTTTTTTTTTTTTTTTTTTTTTTGTTATTTAAAGAGCGTGGTAGGTGCACAACGCGTGTACACTCTGCTTGTTACACACAGGGATTTTTAAAAATAAAAGGATTACATGCTTTAACCTCGCGCACGAGCAGATCCGTTTCCTCTCTGGAGAAGCGTTCAGTCTTTCCGCTTACAAATTCCGCCATGTAAATAGCGAATCCAACATGGCGCGAGCGCAACTGGCTTTTAAAGGGAATGGGAGATGAGACTCTGATTGGTTTATTGCACATTACGCCCAAAACACACCCATGACTCATTAAGAGACTAGGTTCAACCCTTTTGGACCATGCGCCTGGCGCACCGTTAAACTAGCAAAAGTGGATTCGGACATGCCCCATGTGCACCTGCGCCATGAGCTTCAGACCACGCGCCCCATTAAAATAGGGCCCTAGGACTGTAATTGTAGCAATCTGTAGTTTTGTTCATTTACCATTAATGAACAGTTTCATTAAACAGTCTTTAATGCAATTATTTGGTGTCCATGGTGGACACATTTGACCGAACAGATCCTAACTGCTCATGACACCGGGATGTGACGTAAACTAATGTTCCTGGATATTTACTGTATATCAGTGAGTCCAGTCCCGCTCATGGAGAGTTCAGCTCCATCTCTAATCAAACACGGCTGAAGCAGCTAATCAAGTTCTTCAGGATCACTAGAAAACAACAGGCAGGTGTGTTTGATCCGGGTTGAACTGAAGTCTGCAGGATTGGACACCCCTGGTGTATATATAAAAAGCAACAAGCTCTACACATTTCACCAAAGTAATATGTTAACTGCTGCGTTTACATTGGTACAGTTCAGGAACTGCATGCTCACTACGGTCTGCTGTGGAAAGAACCCGTTTGGTGAGGAGGAGACCAGCATGACGGTCTCCAGTAAGACTCAGTCCTCGGTGGTCTCGTCCGCTCAAGTGGCTCCCGCCTGAACATCCGAACGGCTCACAACTGGACCAGTCCAGCCCGCAGCCTCCTACAGGCCAAATACAGCTCTCCAAGTCGGCTTGGCTTCCATCTGCTACATCAACAACTTATTTTGCCTTTGTATCTTACAAAACTGGCCAATCAGATCTCTATAATACTGCTGTATGTTTTGAACTGTGTGCGATTTATATGGAAAATCCTTGGAATGTGTTTAGTAACGTGATGGCATTTCAATGTCCGTTCCATTAGCTTTAGCTTCACCGCTGTTTGTTGATGCTCCGGGTGTTAGATGAATATGTAGCTATGATTTTGTAAATTTTGACTATTGTAGGCTTATGTTTTCAACACAAGAAGTGAGACTGAGCGCTGGAGCCACAAGAGACCTCAGGAGATACGCTAACAAAACAATTCTGTGAACGTTTAGATGTAAATGTTAAGTTTAAAGATGTAAATGTGTGAAGATATGAATTTGCCTGCAGATTAAAAATATAGAGGCAAAGAAGAAATAAAAGCTCATATGAAACAGAAAAAGTCTACTTGGGCTACTAAAATGCTGCGGCGCTTGGAAACATGACAAAAAAACTAAGCCTGTAACACAATGTTTTAGTAAAGTTCATCTTTACTGATAAAATTTCCCTCTTTCTCCAAAAAAAAAAAAAAAAAAAATTTTTTAAACATTTCCAGCAGAATATCTACAGAAGAATGCACACATTTTGGTTTGGACCCATCCAAGAATGATCCAAATCCTTCAAAAAAATAATTAATACAAATGCATCAGTCTCATTCAAGCCTGTTATATGTTAATCATATCATTACTTGTCGTCCAAGGCATCGTGGAATTAAAATAAAATGCCATTGAACAGTGCAGTACAAACATCCCATCAGAAACATATTCACATTGATTGAATCACACTATAAACTCATCATACAGCTATAAATATTGCTATGGAGAAGGTCTTGTATAATCCAGTGCATAATTGGCTCTCCCCGAGTGTGGGGTCAGTGCGTCACAATTAAACTCCTCATTTGAAGTCAATACTTGAATACTATCGCAATAGAAAATGAACAAACTCAGCAGAGCGAGAACAAGTAGATGTTTCTCTTCACTTGAACATCCTCATGAAACGAGCCAGAGTTTTGATCAGGTGGAGGGACGATGGTGTGCGTCTCAGGCCTCACTGGTGCACTCGTAGATGTTGTCTTCCATCAGAGCGACGACCTGCTCGAACTTGTGCTGCAGCTGAGTGCGTCGAGCGGTCGGGTTCGAGTCCAGCGCGCTCACCACCTGAGACACACACACATGGATATAGCTTTATTTGAATTGGTTTATTAAAGGCTTCGAGAGTGAGACAGGATTCAAACCTTTACGAGTCTTTGTTCACATTCCTTTAATTAAATTAGGGCTATCGATTTAACGTGTTAATTAGATTAATTATGGTAAAAAATAACGTGTTAATTTTTAACGCACTTGCCCTGCCCCAGACCTATGTAGTTCATCTGACATTACATACAGTTGATTGATGACGAACATGATGCAGGTCAACAACTCACTGCGTGATGGAGTCTATAAAATGTAGTTAGAAAGATCCTAAAAGTCAAGATATGGGGCAAAAATGCCTGTTTGAGTTTTTGTCTCATGTTTAGATCATATGAGTTAAGCAATATCACACGAGTAACGAATGCAATATTATACAAGTTTTTGTCCCATAGCCTATATAAGGAGTGCAAATGCAATACTGATTTTATACAACAGTTCAGTAAATAAGTGTTATTTTAGACACAATATTGTCTATTTTGTTCAATTTTTGCCAATGAAAATATAAAGAACTGTTCATTTCCGTGCAGTGTTTCATTTCTGAATCCGCGTTTTGAATGAACCGAGTGAAACCAATGATTCAGCGGATCAATCATAAAAGACTTGTTGAACTTGAAGTGGCGCTGCACAGACCGATCGGTGTATGACGTCAAAGTACAGTGAGAACGATTCAAAAGCAAACCGAGCCGTCTGCTCTCTAAACGCTCTCGCGGTACTTTGATGTCAAACACCGATCATTCTGTGTAGCGCCGCTTCAAGTCCGACAAGCCAGAAGAGAACGATTTACTTCACGAATGAATCAGCCGTTTGAATGAGTCGAATGAATGAATGAACGAACGACTTAATCATTAAGAGATTTACCGCCACCTACTGTCAGTTCTAGTTTCTTATTTAGAGTCTAATTTTATTTTAAAAAATAATTTCATATTTCTAGGGAGCCCCTAAAGGGACCTTTGCAAAAATAAAAAAACATATCGCGTGTTACAATTTCCGGTTTGTGTATACTATAACCTGTTTCATTTGTGTGTCACTGCCTATGAAGAAAGCTACAGTATGGATGCGCATGAATTAATAAAGCTGTATTTGCTCAAAATTTGTCTTAGACCAGTTCATCTAGGATGAATCCAGCTAATTATTCGTTTTAATTTTTTTTAAACATGTGCCTCCCTTAAAGTCCTTTACGTCTATGGCTCTGCTCGCAATGAGCGCTGTTAGAACTGAACGAAGAAAATAAGCATTTCTCTGCCACCTGTAAGGATGCGTTAAATCCGACAAAGTGGTTTAATAAAGGGGCGTTTGATCTTGTGAAATACGACATTTTAGTAGGCCTACATTTTACAGTTCCAGTATTGTTATATGGGACAATATAAATAGTAGGCCTATAGCCTATACTGCCCTAACGAAATCCAAATTTTTTCATTTTTACTGTACCAATGTTTGTTCATGAACCATTAAACGTGGCATTATGACAATGCACACTGAGCCCATTTCCCAGCGCGATTTCTTAATTGCCACAAAGTCCTTGAAATATGACGCACTGCCCTAACGAAAGCCACATTTTGAGCACTTTTTACTGTATCAGCCTTTTTTTAACTTGGCAAAAAGAACAATGCACACAGCTATCAGCCCATTCATGTCGCGGTTTCCCGGCCGTCACAGAGAACGCTTTAAAGCGGACATAAGGCCGTGATATACTGCCCTACGAAAGCCACATTTCAGCAAATTGATTCGTGTGCATGCATACTCTTGCTTTCTTCATAGGTAGTGAAGCACAAATGAAGTATTCACAAACCGGAAATTGTAACGCGTGTGCACGCCGTAAGTTTCTCGTGCGCACACAATACGTTTCTCGTGCGCATGTGAAACTCTGTATATTTTTTATTTTTGCAAAGGTCCCTTTAGGGGCTCCGTATATTTCTATATTAATTAAAATTAAATAAAAATTAATTAAATTGAAATAAAAATTAAAGGTATAGTTCACCCAAAAATGAATATTCAGTCATTATTTACTCAACCTCATGGTCCATGTTCATGTGTAATAAATTCTATGTTAAATCAAATAAATTATTCCTTTCTGAAGCTACTTTTTGTAATGTCTATTTGATGCTTTACACAATAATGACTTTAAATGATCTTTTGGGGGTAATTTCTCAGCCAAAATTGCTGTGCTATTAAATTGCAATTAATTAGATTAATTAATCGCCACATCATGTAATTAATTACATTAAAATTTTTAATCGCTTCACAGCCCTAAATTAAATACATGAATATGACACATTTTGCAATATACGTTAACAATAAGTGACCCCGCTAACAGGGAACATTCTCAGAACTTTGGCTTACAAATGTTATTTTAACATGTGACATTAATAGGACTTTCGTTCAAAGTTACCTGGAGCCTCATTTATAAAACCTGTGTATACACAGATTTGATCTTGAAGTGTGCATATGCTAAAATCCACGCTAACATTCATATTTATAAAATGTTCTTTGACGTGTGGAAAAGTGCTTAGCACCATGTCAGGATCTGAGCAGACATACACACTTTTTCTTGTGGCAGAGAGTCCGAGAACTGCAGGTATTTGAAGTTTAAGCAATTCTTGCCACTCACCGCTCTCAAGTAAAGGGTTTGGACGTTGACTGGTGATCTTTTATATATTAATGACATTAATTAGGCGGCGTTTACAAAGCGGAGATCTGAAACAATTCAGCTGAGCACAATTACAAGATAATTTGCGATTTATAATTTTCACATCTGGAAAGAGGAGTACGTTCGTTCTCTGAATCAGAGATCACACATTGTAGAAATCATAAGATCAAATGAAGGAGGGTTTCTACACAACATTTTATAAACGATTAGCACAAAAACATTATTTACACATTGTTCATGGAATGTTTTTTAGTTGGACAGCTGTTTAATGATTTTAAAATGTTACTACTTTCAGAGAACATTCAAAAGTATCCCAGTTTCCCATAATGTTTGCAGAAAGATAAAATGGAATGTTTTTAAAACTGGACATTTGAACGTTCAGAGAACATTCAGAAATAACGTTTTAATAACTTAATGGGAACGTTAGCAAAACGTTCTAAGAACAGACTTTTGTTAGCTGTGAAATCATAAAATGCCATCAAAGTGACCGAAGCGCAGCCTCACACATGGCCAAAGATCAAGAAACTCTTTAAAATGTAGTAGCTAAAACACAGAATTGCAGTGTTGTAGTACTCGAGTTCAGAAAGACCGTCTTGAATCAAAGTTCAAGATCATATTTTCAATGCTCCTGAATCATGGACTCAAGTACTACAAAACTGCAGAACTGTGTCCCTTTGTTTCTGCAGTCCATTGCTCACTGTATACAGGTGGCCGTTTGATCTCATTGGCTCAATGAGTGTGTTTAAGCTTCAAAAAGAGCACATGTGGTGTTCTTTTCCCTGTTTAGACTGCAAAATGCAAAAAAATAAATAAATGAAAAAATCACAGTTCTCTGACCGACAAGAAAGTGCCAAAGAATCCAAACACAAGCCGTCTCCTTCACACTCGCGCAGTGAAATGCACACTGCACATTCACAATCATCAGCATTGTTTGGCAAGCCCCCATGTGATTGCTCTTTCATGTCAAACGAGCTCTATTCAGAGCAGAAATGAGCTCCCATCAGTCCATCTGCACGCTCACACACGCACCGGACAGTGACGGGACCTCCAGGAGGAAAGACTCACCTGACTGCGATATTTCTTGGCATACTTGTAGACTTCCGTTAAGGCCAGGTTGGTGTTGAACTCATTCCTGTATTTCTGCAGCAAAAATAATTCAGAAATTCTTTGTAAGTATACATACTTTGCACATATAACATTCATATGCACTTGATATTTCTGCATTCTGCCATTTCTCGAGTGTGTACTGCAGGTGACGTGTGGCGCGCGCATTGGCTCTGTACTTGTAATTTACTTCAAATGAAAGAAGGGAAGAACGGTACAGAACTTCAGTGTGAGTATATCAGCGCTTTAGGCAGCATCAGCTCACCCGCGACTCCTCGGCCAGGTGAGCGTTCATCTCCTGTTCGCTGAGCGGTGCCATCTCCTGAATCTGTCTGTAGTAGCACTGCACTCTCTTCTTATACTCCGGGATCTCTTTGGCATACAGCAGCTTATTGGTGGGAGAATCCTGTAATAAAGAAAGCGGCTGATTAGAGGCAGAATGTGAGATCTGTTCCACTGATTCCTGAACTGACGACTGATCAGAGAGATTATAGTGCGACATTAATGATCATTTAGGGAGATTTCAATTGGGACACAGCAAACGTGTGTGTGTGTAAGTGTGTGTGAGTGTGTTCTTACTTTGCCCAGCTGCAGGTCAGACAGTGAGCAGGCGTCAATGAAAGCCTGAGCGATGACAGACAGACATGCGTCCATGTGATCCGTCTTATCAATGTCGAACACAAACTGAGGGTTCTTCAGGATGTTCACCCAGAAGCGCAGAGGCAAACTGCCGAGAGACAGAAAACATCACAAATGCTCTTCAGATTCATCTGCTCATCTTGTCAAGTACGTCAGCACCGCTGCTTCTGCTTTCTCTTCAGGATTAAAAGCTACTGCTTGTGCCATTTATGTTTGTATTAACTTTAGATGAAACTCAGTGTGGTCAGCAGGGCTATTTTAGTTAATTATTTCTTAACATTTATTACATTTATTTATTTTAGTTAAGACCTTTTTTAATACCATATGGGTGGGATAGAGCGAGATCTATGCTCATTACTTGCAAATAAATGACCTCGGACCATCGCGACTGACCAATCAGAATCGAGCATTTCAGAGAGCGTGTAATAAAGCAGCGTGCAATACCTGTTCGTCTTCCAGATGTGTAACGTGTCCGGGTCGGTTATGCCACGCTTGTCTGCCTGTTCTTCCAGAAAGTCAAAGAAGTATTTGATGGCAAGTGGTGGTTTCTCCAGAGGAATGCTGAGGATGGCTTGAAAAAGATCATCCAGGAACTTCTGCAGCGTTCCCTGAAACAAACACATTCACACACTTATTAGTCTTCATATAGTGCTCTCTGATGGTATTTATTTATCTACAAATAAAGTCTGCAGTCAACATCTCTCTGCTCACTGCTTTCGCTACTGTCCCTTTAAAACACACTGTATGGTAATGAGCTCATGGTTGTGATATCATAATCATCTGAGGTCATGATGACACTTGATTGAGCAAACGGCGCATGGACGATGCAGTCCAGAGATTGCATTATATCCTGCAGCATCTGGACTTGCACAAGAATCCTGTTTGTAGACATCAGCCAGCTTTGAACAGCATCACCCCTGCTCTCCTAACCTCTCGCTTCTGTCGGCTTTTGATGGAATATTGCAATATTTATTATAAATGATTTATCATTATTGTTTCATGTTCCTCATAATCTTGAATCAGAATATATTCTCCTCCCTCTTACAGCGGCATCTCTGATGACAAGGGCGGGGCAACCTGTCACTCACATGAGATCCACCAATAGCAAACCACAACCATCCAATCAATCGAGCCCCGCCCTACATTTGTTCTTGTTCCAGAAGCGTTTTACTCGGATATACGTCATAATAGGGAAGAAAAGACTAGCGCAACTTCCCTTTCGTGATAACTTTAAAAGCTTTGAAACGATATGTATTGTGAAAAGCGTTATACAAATAAATGTGAATTGAATTGAATTATGTCTGCAATAAAGAGTGTATTTTACAGTTGGAATGGAATGGGATGGAATGGAATGGAATGGAATGCTCTGTGTGGCTCTGAATTGTGAAAGTTCTGATTCTTTTCTGTTTCAAAATCCTTTGTTCCCATGATATGAGCCTTTAAGAGGTCAGTAGTGTGTTTTTCACTGCTGGATTCACATCTCAAGCTCTTACTTTGAACAGTATGTGACTCTCATGTCTTATCAATGGATGCATTTCAGAGAAGCTTATCCAATCTTGTGACTGTTTGTACCAGTACATCGACAGGCAGCAGGGCACTTCAGATCTGATACGGCTGAGTCGAACGCTACCTTAGTGGAGAGCAGGCGTGTCAGGTAGATCTCAGGCAACACCTTCTTCCTGTGACTGTGTCTGTGGGACTTCCTGCTCTCGGTCAGTTCATCATGCGGCAGCACCTGCAGTCAAACCAGAACAGTTGTTACAATTAACCAGTTTGGAGTGCATTAATGTTCCATGAACAATGAATAAATAACGTTTTTCTGCTAACGTTTTAAAAGCATTATTAAAGAACAGATAACTTTGAACAAACCTATTAAGGTTACTGGAAGAATGTTTGTTCATAACTTTGAGATAACTTTGCCAGAACATTCCCTGTTAGCTGGAGCATGATTCTACTCACAGTTTCTGGGAAGTGCTCTTGTGTTCTGGGAGCTGTTGTGAAATTGCTGGTAAATTTGTTCTATTTTAAAATTCCAGCACTGCTTTAGGCCAATTATGAATCATTTCCAATGAACAATGTATTAGAGATTAACAAAGTCAATTAGAGATCAACTTATGCCAGATTCAGAATACACAATTTTGGCACGATCCGTTTGACGTAGGGTGTGATGGTGATTGGTAAACGACATTGGGCAACATTTAGCCTGACATGTTTCTTGTCCATGACATGGCAAGAATTTAGCAATCAAAATCACATAATCTCACAAAGTAACTTTCATAACAGATGGAAATATTGTGTAGTCTCTGAACCCAGCATTACAGTCCATTCTCTAGAAAATGCTTCACAGTGCAAATGCGAGATGTGATTAGTCAGATTTTGCTATTATGAAATACTTGCTCAACCCTTTACCATAAAACTACACCATTCATACACTGGGTGTCTCTTACACTCTCTGTCAGACAGGTAATCTAGAAGAATCTTACGTTTCTCAAGAGTTAATAAAGTTTCATAACTTTTGCTTCTTGTCAGTCCTTCCCCTAAGGGTTTTAAGGGACTGACCACATGCCACTGATGCACATTTTTCACAAAAGCCTCTTACTGTGACAGACATCTACACTCAGACTGAGAGAAAAATATCTGAAAAGTGAGTGTGAAATCGAATCAGTTGAGACATAAATGCATCAGTCAGCAGCATGGGCAAATATACAGCAAATGTAATGCTGATAGTGAAACTTTGGCATGCGAGACGAACAGTGTTTGTTTAGTGAGAGTTTGTCGAGCAGACAGAGTTTATGAGAGCTAAGTTGTAACTTATTCCCATTACTGTGAAAAGCATAGTGAAGAACTGCTGAGTTCTGACCCAATCCCAGAACTGGACTATGTGCATTTCTGCTTTAGTGATATGATCTGTTACAAAATAGTTTAAGCAATCGAGATCACTGATAAAGTATTACGATGACATTTAAAGACTCTAGTGTGTGAGAGACGTCCAGCACACTCACCAGATGAACGTACTTCTCTGTGTCCAGATCTTTAACTGTGAATCAACAGAAAGACGTTCATGGAAAAGAGTTGAAAAGGACAAAGAGTTCATAACTGAGTTGAGTATTTGAGTATTGTGCATGTGTAAAGGCCCCGATATACTGGTGTGACGCCATTTCCAATAAAATCAGGACAAAATGAAGTTTGTTTGGAGTTTGAAACAGCTTGCCAAAGTGAACTTTATGGAAAAGCTCCACCTTTTTTACTACCATTGGTCCGTGGTGATGATGTAATAGGTGGGTGTGGCTCTGAGGCCCCACCTTCTTTGAGGTGTAAATCTCCTCTGGTTCATTTCTTCTGTTCAGTCGGTCGAGGTCAAACAAACGTGAACCCGCTTTATAGTCGAAACTGAAGCTGTGATTCTAATTTAAAGCGACACTGACACTGTTTTTCATGTTTAATACTGTAAAGCTGCTGCTTTAAAGCAATCTACTGTATAAAGTGCTGTAGAAATTAACATGACGTGACTGAAGAGCTGAATCTCAAACATATCCACATCACTATCATCAGATGCTTTCTGAACTGCTGTTTTCTCATTTTTTGTTGTGTTTATTTTGTCATTGCGAGGAAAGCACATATTCACCTAAATGTGGGCGGCATCCGGATGTTCACTTATAGTCTATATCACTGCAAACGTATTTCAAACTTCTTTTTACCCCTAAGCGAAGAACGAAAATGAACCGAGTATATCGGGGCTTTTAGGCGTGTCAGGTGTGATTGTTGTACCTCTGCCCAGTGTGTTCTCTCTTGTGTCTTTCAAGCTCATGGCCAGTGACGCCCCATCTGGGATCTGCAAGATATAGGTCAGAGGTCATTAGTGTGTTGCGTACAGGGCTTTTCAAACCATCAGCCAACACTTCATGGTGGGGCCAATGTAGGTGCCCTAAATGGGTTTGTCCAAGGGTTATCTGAATTAGCCAGTTTTTGCTTTTTAGTTTGGGGGAAAGTGTGCTGAATTCTGTGTAATGGATTTAAAAAGCATGATCGGATTAGACAAAATATTTAATAAACAAACAGAAAAAGGGAAGGTAAAACGTAGAACTTTGTGACTGACACACACACGGATGCACAAATGCACAAACACACACCTGATAGTGGAAAACGGTATTGAGTTTTTTTCTGCCATCCTCCATGACAGACGTGTCGTCCAGATCCTGCAGGATTCTGCTGCTGCGTCCCTCTGGAAACCACTCTGATCGGGACAGACCAACAGAGCACTGAGTGAGCCGGGACAATCCTGATAATGAGTACTGGACTCTAAACATGATACTTCAGTCTCTCATAAAACTTCCTTCAAACAGAGTTTCCTTAATATTAATGGTTGCACTTTATTTTACAGTACGTGCACTTACATGTACTTACAGTGTACTTACCTAAGAAAGTACTGGGTAATATAAAGTAACTACATGGGTTAAAGTTAGGTTTACGGGTAGGTTCAGGGTTAGTACCTAGTTATTACCCAGTAACTAATTAATAAACAAATAAATTAGGAGTGTGTTTTTCTATTTTTTCCCCTGTTGATTAACAACATAATAGACGGATGGTCCGACATCTTGATACTGGTCCCATATTTGAAAGGTCAAATGCTTTTTCCGGGTCCAATTCCATTTTCATCCTGCCTTTTCATATCAGTCATTCATTGACAAGAAGAAAATATAGATATAACTATAAAATAGCTACACGCAAGGTTTTATTTCCTCCCTGTTATGACATTCTATTAACATTAATTTCATACATTGTTTATAAACTCCAAATTTCTGCATACTACAAATATCCTCATGATCCTCAAGATGTCTGCTCTAAACCACTTTATTTTCACCATGTGCTGTTTCATGATGTTGAAAACGCATTGCATACAAAGAATGAATTCGCTACTGAGCATTAAAGTATGAGTCGAGCATGTAAAGACAGACGTCACAGAGCGATTATTTACCCAGCTCAACATCCTCTTCTCGGGGCCACTGGGAAAACGGCAGGTTCTTGTAAAAGGCCTCCAGTATTTTCTCCTTCACTTGACAGATAGTGTCGGTGTTCATCACACGCACGCTCACCGAGTCCATCCCGAAACCTTGGAACGATACGTTAATGTTCTGGAACACAGACGGAAGAGGTCAGAGGTCAAATCAAGGCTCATCAAATCACAACGTTCTCAGAACTTTAGCTAACATTCTGAACAAATGTTAACAGAATGTTTGTTCAAAGTTATCAGGGGCCTCATTTATAACCGTTGCGTACGCACAAAACAGGACCTGAAAGAGGCGTACGCCAGTTCCTACGCATAAGTTGTGATTTATAAAAACAAACTTGACGGGAAAATTTGTGCACCTCCACACAAACTCTGACCCATGCGTACGAACATTTTGGAGACAGAGCAGTTTGGCGACACCGATGGTGAGCTGAGGAACTGACGGCAGATGGAGGAAAACCACGTTAAATCCTCATTATGAGTCCTAATCATAAATACAGTGCATGTTCACAATAAGTTTAAATAAATAAAAGAATGATTTTAACTCGTTTTCATTTTGATATACACATTTACATTAATAATACTCTTTCACTAATGGCGATAAGCACTGAAATTACATTACGCAGAAGTTAAACAAAAATGATATGAATTTAGATAGTAGATGTAGGTCCAATGACAATAGCTTACTGTATAACCGCAGTTGATGTCGTATGAAGGCATCTTCAAACAATTGTGAAAAATACCACTGTATTTGAAGGATACAGCTTGAGGAAAACGGTAAGATTTGCACGTTTCCTTTTTAAAATACTTTGTCAGTGACGCGCCGAGACAGACAATTGTATTTACACTGCAATAAATAAGTAGGCCTATCTGTTTCCACTAAAAATAGCCTATAAACATCCTAAAAGATATGATCACCTTATCAGTAAAACTGCATAAATTTGATTCGAATTGTTTAAAACAATTAAAATACTATCTGGCCAGTGGAAATGAATGAATCAAATCTATTCTAAAACCTTTATCTGAAGTATTTTATACAATTTTGTTTTTATGGATATTTTGATATATTTATTCTAAAACAGAAAGAAGATATTGGATGATTTTTATCAATGTAATGTGTATAAATGGCATTTATAGTCCGTATCTAATATTTCCCATTGTCTTGTACCTTTGACGGTGTTAACCATGGTGTCACGTGGATGGGAATATGCATGGAAATGATATGCAGATGAGGTTATGCATAGTATAACGTTTTCATAACTTAATGGGAACGTTAGCAAAACGTTCTTAGAACATATTATTGCTAGCTGGGTCAACACCTTCATGAATGTGATTTCAAGAGTGATGCTCACCTGTGGTTTGGCTTCGATGTTTTCTCGGAGGAGCCACTCCTCGTTGAGCGTGTAGCGCGCCTTCCCCGTGATGGCGTCAATCGAGCCCTTGTTGATCTGCTGTTTGATGGCGCACAGCAGCAGGAAGAACGGCTCACCGACCGTCTCCTGATGATGGCAGAGAGAAATGCAAGACTGTTCACCAATGCAAGTGAAGCCACCATAACCAGCATCTCCAGCAAAATGAGGAATGAAACTCAGCTGCTCTTGTGTACTGGCGCACAAACCTTAAGGTAGCTGTACATGCAGATGGACATCCAGTTGGTGAGCATCTTCTCCACTACTGACTCTGTTCGCCGCAGCATCAGTTTAGGGTTTTTGCAGGCTGAAGCGTCAATCAAATCGATTAGCAGCTCCTTCATAATGCTGGTGTAGTACTCTAGTTTACCATGGAGGGCAATAGTGAGCAGAGAGGCAAGGTTGCACCTAAACATCAATGAAAAAATGCGTACACATCATGACACCAATTCTAGAGACAGACAGTAATTGAAAACATTCACATCGGTGTGAAGAGAGTTGGGGAAAACCCCTTTCTCTGAAGAGCCCTACTGATAATGAATAGCTCGGACATCAGCTACACAATCACTCAACAGCTAATCACACACAGATGACGATGACAGACAATGAAAGCACTGATGAATTACTTCAATGCAGGGTGTGTAACTATCGTCTCAAACAGCCAAGATACAAAACCCAAACTCACTGAATTCTCATCTGTGCCTCGTTTCCAAATAGCATTTGATCTTGGGTGTTCAGAGCATTTTCCACTAGCCATTTTATGAATGTTTGTTATTTTGTTATGTGCGTTTCCCACTTACACGAGTGTGCAGAGATGTGCTTTAAATACCCGTGTTTATATGTCAAGACCTGAAATGTGTCACTCGTTACTGTAACTTACACTTTATAAACACTTACATGAAATGTCTCCAGTGATTTTCTTAAATTCTCAACCTAATTAGCTACATAAACATAGTTTTGTGCATAAGATCTCATCATGTTTCGTTTTCTTCAATTTGCTTCTAGGGTCAGTAAAGACATATGTTACTGAACGGCAGTTAGTCCCTGTACATAATCCTGCAGGGTTTTTAAAATAAGATTTAAGGCTTTTTCAAGACATTTTTAAGACCTGCACAAATAAAATTAATACTGTATGAGCTGGGTAGAGCAATGTCTATGGTTACCTGCTATATGTATTGTGTATATATATATATAAATAAGAGAGAAAGAAAGTAGAGGTCTGCTCTGATAATGATGACATGTTGCATAACATCGTGGTTTGGAGCACTTTTGAGTGTCATAAAGACACTTTCTTTACTCCATCTGAATTTAAGACGGAGTAAATAACAGAGTTATCTGCAGCAATCACGCCATACACAAATCACCTTAGGCGACATTATTAATTCACTAAGTACAAACAGGCCATCTTGTCGGCAAAGGCTATTTACATTATATTAGCCACCGCTAGACGAGATTTTGCACTTTAGGCGCAAAAAAGTTTTCTGATCCCATTCGTCTGCCTTTTCCCATCTCATATCAGCTCAGAGAGGCATTAGTTTATCTATTAGGGGTTCAAGCGAATAGCGCTTAAAACACTTTTCCAAGGATCGGCATTCTGCCCTAAAAGTGATCGGGCAGATCAAACCTTAAGTCGTAGAGACTTGAAACTTTGAGGGATGGTAGTACTCACACCATCTACAACGTCATCAATGCTCGTCCCAATTGGCCTAATGGTGGCGCTACAGCAATCAAAAGTATGTAATGGCTCATAACTCCTAAACCGGTCGTCGCAGGCTCAAATGTCTTATATCGTTGGAATCCAAGACTCAAGTCTCGGAAATTTTCGGGTATTTTGGATTTTTCGGAAAACTTACTTTTGCAAACTAGTCCTAGGTTTTTCGCCCAATTGGAACCAAACCAGTGCAGAAATATTCTCTGGAGCCTGAATATCAATAATTATTGAAAAAACTCCCAGCCGCTAAGGGACGCCAAAATATTTGATGCGAGTGGGGCCACTTTTACTAAAATGGCTATAACTCTTGAACAGAATGAGACATTCTCACCTAACTTGGTGCATATGTGTATGGGCTCAATCTTTAGCCATGCAAAAAAAAAATAGCGGCAATTGGCCACTTGGTGGCGTTATAACAGGGAAAAAAAACAAAAATGGCTCTAACTATGCAACCCTTTGTCCGATTGACTTGAAAATTGGCATGAAGTGTCTTTGTCTAAGGTGACATAATAATCTCTGAGGATATTTGCGTATCTCAAAAAACATGGTCGCCATCGGCCAATGAATTTTGAGCACCTATTAGACAAGGTTAACGAAGGCCAATCGGAACGAAACTCGGTGGGCATGTTCGACTCATGGTCCTAGAGGTCTGTGAGAAATTTGAAAGAAATCAGCCACCGGGTGGCGCTAATGAGTTTTACGCATCAGTAATCATACCGAGTTTCACACATACACACAATATTCGTATCATATGTTAGATCTCCTCATCTTTGCATCATGAACCACTGCTGTCAATCAAATCGTTCGTTAAATATTTGCAATTATTTAAAAAAACCTACTTTTGTGAACTAGTCCTAGGTTTTTCACTCAACCTCAATAAAGCCACTGCAGTACAATTCTCAGGACTCTCTAGGTCAATAAATATTTAAAAAATATTTTACCTTTTGGATAGCTATAACAGGGTCATTTAGAAAATGGGCATGGCAAAATACACTCAAACGTCTATAAATCCTAAACGAAAACTCAAAACTTCACAAAAATTGGTGAGCCAGTGCAACATATGATTCTAAAGAAGCATGCAAACTTTTATGGAGATCGGACCATAGATGGTGCAATGACTGTTAAAAAGCTTTAAAAACCATATATTTCCTCTGTAAATTGTCTGTATTGGCTGTAAATGGTCTTTTCCATCTTTAATCTACGTAGGTGGTTACAGGGTTAATAATTGCTGCTTGCAGCTATTTTGTTGTTAAAATATATAAATAAAATAATTGTATCCTGATATTAAAGTCTTGTTGTATATATACTGCTCCTCAACATTAACTGTATTAAACAAAATGTATTTTGTTTAATTTTGGTGACTGCATAAGTCTGACTGTCTCCTTACAATGCGATTACTCAAGAGCACTCGTAAATCTATGTCCATTTTCAAGTACTACTTAAGTTACGATGGCTTTAGGAAATGGAACGCAAGATATGATGAACCGTATGATGGATTCTACGATCCATTTGGGCTTTTGGGAAACAATGTGTGTTTATTTTTCAGTATGTTTGACTGTATTGGGCTCTTGAGCAGCTTGAGCTGGTCATTCAGAGCTTACAGATGTTACAGATGTTGCATTATAGGCTTTTTAGCTCTGTGTCTTAGTTTCTGGGTTCTTTAAAGCACCACTGCAAGACCATGAGAATAAACAGCTGTTTGTAGAGCGGCCGTAGACTGTAGTCTGTAGTCTTGTGTTGTGTCTGTACTCACCTGTCTCTAACGGCAAAGTCTTTCTGCTGCTCAAGAGCATGAACAAAGGTGACCAGGAAGTGTTTGTTGCTGAGAAGGGTGGAAAACAGAGTGATTCCCTCCTCCAGGTTGGGTCGCGTGGTGTTACATGGCTATCATAAGGAAAAGAGATACAGGCCACATCAGCATATGGCATATAATCACTATAAAATAGCATAAAATGTAAAACTACTAAAATGACTACATTATGCCCAGGGCTTGACATTAACCTTTTTGCTCACCAGCCACTGTGGCTAGTGGGTTTCCAAAGTTACTATCCACTCAGCATTTTCACTGGCCATAATTTTGACATTGATACCATGGGGAAAAACTACAATATAGATATTTTTAATATTATCTCATAATTTGGCAGCAGGTATATTAGGCTGCTGTCACTTTAAGAGCTGACGCACGGATCCATTATACTGTTACACATGCGTTTTCTTTCTCAACTGTTTACATTCACTTAAAACATAACTGACTGTGTTTACGTGAATACTCCAAGACTAGCATTTTGACATTATTTTGTGTGTATTTGACTGTTTAAGAGCAATAAGCAGCGAAAAACAACTAATTTTAGTACTGAGAGGCGGCTTTATGTGCGCACACTTTGGGTGTGAACACAAAATCTGCGGGAATGATTAAAATGATGCAAAGTATACACAATTCCACGCCAAAATTCAAGCCCTGTAACAACAATTGTGTCACTCGCTGTCAGAGAGATGAGAGAGAGAAAGAGCAGCTGATATCATGTATCTATTCTGCGGAAAATGAGTTTAGGGAACGTTTCAGATATTTCTGTATCAATATGTATATTTTTGACAACACTACATTGCACTTATTTCAGATGCCTTTTTAAAACACTACAACTGAAAAATGCATATATTATATATAAAATTCAACCTGCCAAAGTGGCTAGTAAGAGAATGACTGCGTTACACGCCACTGCTGAAATACACCCGCATTTGGCGGGTCGGCGGGTGTTAATGTCAAGCCCTGATTATGCCCATATGCATTCTTTCTAGAATAATGTTTCGCATTAGTTCATGCTATTTTGCAATCGTGTGCTGTCCTGTTAATCACACCCTGTCGACTAGATAACTAATTCTTTCTCTCATAAAACACCCTGCTGCACAGTACTTAAGTTTCACAATTGCACAGGGGAATCACAACAGTAATTTCCCAACAACTGTGCAAAACATTTATTTAAACATTAGGGGAAAAAAAATAAATATGCTCAGCCAAAATCTGTGTGTGTGTGAGGGACAAAACTAGTCTGATAAAAGAAAGACTGCTGACCGAAACAAGAGCTTCCTCAGATTACGTCGTGTTATGCAAAAAAGTTGAATCTGCTGACAATCAACAATCTGTGCTTTACTGCAAACACACTACAAGAATCATGGTATAAAGAGCCAACAAGACATATAAGAGCCACTCATCATTTCCCAGAGTTTGTGAAAGTTTCTGAAGTGTGTGTGTCTCACCTGCCAGTCCTGCAGCAGAGGATGAGTTTCAGACAGAGCTCGCGGGCCGAGCGGATCGTTCTCATACACCGGCTGAACCAGACTCCGCTCATAGTCACAGCACATCTACACAAACACAGAATCAACACAAGCTCATTCTGACACCAAACTCAGTGCTAGGGTTGAGCATTGAGAGCCATTACTGCTCTTCAATGTCTGCCTTATAAAGGTACTAGAGCTGTTATGCTGGACCTGAATGGGAACTGTAATCATTAAGTTTCTTATACAGGTTAGGCAGAAGAAGAGCAGGACTGCAGTGTGTTTAAGGTCACCGTCCAAGTAAACCCAAAATTCCCCCAAAATGCTGTCCACCAAACTCTTTGTCCACTGTGTCAGTGTATTTTAGGGAGTATCCAGGATTTTCTTGTCTTTGTGCCCTGTATTCTGCAAACACTAAGACTGGAAGATTGCAACATTTGTGGTTTTAAATGGAGAACAAACAGGAGAGTCCTATATTTGCCCTCGCTGGAGACTTCAACTGTTGAGAAAAATTTGACAAATACCACTGAGGACTTGAGAGCTGCAAAACTAGGTTTTGTTTTCTGTTAAGAATTATTAAATGATGATGAAAAGATTCATTGTTTAAGAAATCACATTCCCCCGCCTCAGGCATAAGCGGCGTATATAATTACTGTCAACTATTAATGGATCACACTTTAAACAGAGAGAACTCCATCAAATAATGTGACTGAGATCAGTGTTTTTCATCATTTAGCTTTGATTCATGCTTTTACAACCTGTTGCTCACATATACGTGTATATACTGGCGCGCGGTCGTGGCGTGTCCTGCTGTACCTTGGGAAAGAAGGTGCGCGTGACGAACTCCTTGTACTCCAGGAATGGGATTCCCTGTGAGCGATTGAGCTCTTTAGTCAGATCCGTCATATCAGTCTGCAGCTCCGCAAAACCTGCGAGAGACAAACACATGTCTGAATGAGGACACGTCTAACCTGAATAATAAAAAAAATGTGCTATTAATTGCTTTTCCAGTTAAGGATCATGTCAGCAAACATGTGTACCTAGACATACAGTGCCCTCCACAATTATTGGCACCCTTAATATCTGCATTGTTTATCCTTTTGATCTTTCATTCAAAAAATTCACAAAATTCTAACCTTTCATGGAAGGACAACAACTGAAAGTGGGGGGAAACTCTGTTTTATAAATAAATGTTTTTCTCCAATACATGTTGGCCACAATTATTGGCACCCCTAGAAATTCTTATGAGTAAAATATCTCTGAAGTATATTCCCATCCATATTTACATTTTTAGCACACCAGGGTGACTAGGAGCATGAAATTGTCCAGCCATGACTTCCTGTTCCACAGGAGTATAAACATGAGGAAACACAAAGGCCAAATTCCCCTAATCGTTCATCACAATGAGAAAAACCAAAGAATATAGTTCTGATGTGCAGAAAAAGATTGAAAGTGGCTGTAAAAAAATAGCTAAAGCATTGAAAATCCCCATTTCCACCATCAGGGCAATAATTAAGAAGTTCCAATCAACTAAAGATGTTACAAATCTGCCTGGAGGAGGACGTGTGTCTAAATCATCCTAATGTGCGGTGAGGAGGAAAGTTTGAGTGGCCAAAGACTCTCCAAGGATCACAGCTGGAGAATTGCAGAGATTAGTTGAGTCTCTTTGGTCAGAAAGCCTTAAAAAAATGATCAAACAGCACCTACATCCCCACAAGTTGTTTGGGAGGGTTTCAAGAAAAATCCTCTGCTCTCATCCAGAAACAACCTCCAGCATATTCAGTTGTGAGACAAGACTGGAACTTCAAACGGGACCGGCTTCTATGGCCAGATGAAACTAAAAAACGAGCTTTTTGGCAGCAAACCCACCAGATGGGTTTGGTGCACACATGGATAAAAAGTACCCCATGTCCACGGTTAAATATACTGTTGGATCTTTAATGTTGTGGGCGTATTTTTCTGCTGGAGGTCCTGGACATCTTGTTCAGATACATGGTATCATGGATTCTATCAAATACCAACAGATAAAAATCAAAACCTGACCGCTTCTGCTAGAAATCCAATAATGGGCCGTGGTTGGATCGTCCATCAGGACAATGATCCAAAACCAACACAAAAATGTGTCACTGAGCACAAAATGAAGCTTCTGCCATGGCCGTCCCAGTCCCCTGACCCGAACCCTAAAGAAAATGAGTGGAGTGAACTGAAGAGAAGAAGCACCAACATGGAGCTGGAATCTGAAGGATCTGGAGAGATTCTGCATGAAGGAATGGTCTCTGATCTCTTGTCAGGTGTTCTCCAAACTCATCAGGCATTATAGGTGAAGACTCAGAGCTGTTATCTTGGCAAAAGGAGGTTGCAATAATTGGGTGTCAATTATTGTGTCCAACGTGAACTAGAGAAAAACACTTATTTCATAATGAGCTTTTTCCCCCATTTTCAATTGTTTTACTTAAATGAAAAGTTAGGATTTTTTGAATTTTCTGAATGAAAGTTCAAAAGGATAAACAATGCAGATTTATTTTCACTGTATAAATGGAAATATGGGAATCATTGAGGCCATTAACACAGAACACCAGTGTTGGGAAAAGTTACTTTTAAAAGTAATGTGTTACAATATTGCGTTACTCACTAAAAAAGGAACTAATTGCTTTACTTAGTTACTTTTCCGGAAAGTAAAGTGTTACTTTTGCATTACTTTCTCTCACCTGGGCTGGGCTTGCTTGTTTGTTTTTTAATAACAAAAAAAGTTTATATTTATAAAGGCCTTTTCACACCAAACGTGAAATGAATAAGCCTCAGGCTGAAGGAAATGCAAATTCCCTCCTGTACTGTAGAGGGAGCAAAGTTCAACACCCTTGCTTCAGCAATAAAAACAAAAATGAAACACAAGAAGATGTTTATCTACTAAGTAATTTTTGCTCATTAGTATGTTTGAATTGGATCATCAAAGGTCAGCGGCAAAGATATTGGTTAATAAAATGAAATAAGTATATTTGTGTAATTTAACATTTAAATATTGCAGGTTTGCGTAATATTCTGAGTTTGCATTTCACTGTTTTTATTCATTTTGAGGAATGTGTTTTTGTGCAAGTGAGATGAGTAAATGCTCTCATTTAGTCTAGATCTACAATAACCATCATGTTCACACACAACACCTCTGACCTTACTCACGATTCTCTCAACATGGGGACAGGAGAGCTGTCGGTCAATACATGGGAAAACAAAGTAATGTGTTACTTATTTGAAAAAGTAACTGATATTTTGTTGTAAATTTAAAAGTAATGCTTTACTTTACTAGTTAATTGAAAAAAGTAATCTGATTACTTAACTCGTGATTTGAGATTCAGGTCAGTGGGAAAAAAAGCAAGCTCTAGAGATGCGTTTTTTAAAAGTTGAACTTCTTTTAACTTGAGTGCTGCGTTTTTAGAAAGCTGTGACATGCGCGAGACGCGAGCAGTGGAATTGAAAAATGTGTTTTGTGTGAACGGCTCCTTACAGTGTAATCAATTGTTCTGTCGAAACACTGTTTATGTTTGTGTCAAAGAGATGTCAGCTCAAACTCTGATTCACTGTGAAAATATCATGAATTACACCGTCAATATGAAGTGGTTGGTTTTTAAATGGTTTTGTATAAACACAGTCAAGTTTGTGTGAAGCAGTGGTTTGTGGTAAAAAGTTACACGCTGATTCTGGAAACTTGTACCATATGTGTGTGAGAGTGTGTGTGTGTGTCTTGAGTTTTCTTTATCGTGATGTGAGCTGATGTCAGATCAGTGCTGTGGGGAAAGTCTTGCTGGGATAACAGGAAGTGAAACATCCTCTTATTGTTTCAACACAGGATGTTTGTGTATATTTAGGGATCAAATTACCACGGAAACCAAGAATATAACAGGAGGAAACGAGAGAGAGAGAGAGAGGGATGATGATGGGTGAGCCATCCAGAAAGCTCAGCTCCCTCGAGTCACATAAACAACCAAACACCCGAGACACAAGAACAATCACACATTTCAAACCTAAAACCATGTGCACCCCCCTCACAGGAACACTAATGGTAACTTTAAATAACACATTATCTTCAGAAATATGAATCAGAAACTTATGCAGAGTTACCCCTGGCCACAGAGTTGAGACTTGGGTGGGATTTTCTCACTCAAACCACTGACTGCTGCTGCTTCTGATTGCTTTTAGAGGGAAAAGCTGCTCATAACTGCTGATCTAGGATCAGTTTTCTCTGTAATAATAGCATATTGGTGAAACAGATTTGGCAAACAATCCAGTCCGTATCTGTGTTTGCGCTCTAAAGAGCGTCAAATGTTTCTATACAATGAGTTTTTGAAGTGTTGAGCATTGTAGCCGATCACAAACATATCTGTTGATTTCTTGAACGCGATAGCCAATCAGAGGTGTTTAAGTTAGCACTGAACAAACACAGTTTTTAGCGGTGAGTGGATTCTGAGTTCTGCATTCTCGCAAATCCTCTCATTATATGAACAATTATGTAAATAAGAGATTCATTGTGCAATCAGCTTCATTGAGTATAACTGAACTTTATGTGATGAACTACGATGAGTGACGGCTTTTTAGTGGTTATAAAGTGCTTTCTGACACATGTCAAATCCTGCATACAGTATGCTTGCTTGCAGGGGTTAAATTGGGATTTGTTATGTGGGGGGGCTCTGTGGCTTCAGGCTTTCGAGGAGTGCACATGTGTATACAAAGCCTACAAAATCTTATCAATTGACAAACTGTAAAAAATAAGTCGACAGAGCCCTTTGATATGAACACTAAAATGCAGATCAAAATCATTCTAGATGCTGCATCTGATAACAATAAAATCTTTCTGTAGGCCTAAAGGAGAGCATACCAATACAAAATACAGGGTTCGACATTAAGCCTTGTCATGTGCTTGTCCTTTGGACAAGTAAATTGGTCACTTGTCCGAGCAAAAAATTTGCTTGTCTCGAAAAAATTGGATTTTTTTTGGTGTAAATATAATTTATTCTGAAGCTATATTCTTAGCAGTGTTCCATCAGCTTTTGCATATTTATATCTGCATATTTGTGATATTTACCCCAAGGGCATTTTTTCCTCTAATCTTATTACATGCTTCATCTTTTATTTCAATTTTTTTTACATTTAATCAATAAATTCAATAAAGCAGGACTGTTACGAATCAAATTAAATAATTTACACTGAAAAATTACAACTGCATTAAATAATGTTATGATATTCTTTAAATATTTTTGAATATACAAATAAGAAATGTTGGGAAAATTTAAACATGAAACTGAACCGCCAGTAGGTGGCGGCAAGTGACTGTCCTAGTCATTCATTCAAACGATTCGTTCAAACGGCTGATTCATTCAAGAATGAGGCAGGTGTTTTGGAATGGGCCATTGAATCTTTGACTCAACCGATTCATTCAAAACGCTGAATCATTCAGTAATAAAACACAGCCGAGTGTCGCAGTGAGAGATGGTTCTGCTGTGATTCGCTGCTGAAATAGAACAAAAACAGTCAGTAATGCGTCTAAAATGTAAGTGACTTTATTAACTTGTATTGAATTTATTTAATTAATTTATTATTGAATGTATAAAAGTAGTGTCACATTTTCAATCGTGATTCCAATAATGCGGAAAACAGCTCTCTTGGTCGTGTGATGTTACGTAACTGTATCATATGTTATAAATATAAAAAAACTCTACATTTTGAATTTTTACAGCAGCATGTTTTCTTTGTGCTGCACTCATTTGTTTCGATTTCTCCTCGAGAGGCTGCGCGAGCCTCAACAGCGCAAACTTGTTACTGTCAGCACATTATACATTATTATTATCCATTATCAATCGCCACTTACACTAAATGTAATAGAATCATGCTTGCGTTTTGGTGATTCCCTAGCTATTTTTGTTATTGATGTTTTAATCAGGACAAGTAAAACTCTCTTTCTCTTGCCCCTTCAAAAAATTAAGCGTTAATGTCGAGCCCTGATAAGCCCCGGACGGCCCCGGCCCAATTTAACCCCCACTTGCTTGTCTGGTAAAATTAACAGTGATTTGTGAATGTAGATGCTTTAATAACAAAATATTTATTGGGAGAATTTATGCTGGGATGTGTAGGTTGTGCAGTGATACGAAACTTTATTTTATTTATTTAATTCTTTATTTGACAGGGACAATGGACAGTAAAAAAACTGCCCCAGAATTAGCTACAAAGCTAAATTTCATCTGCTGTCCCTGGGCAGGAGTAAACTAAGACCAAATTATCGATATAAAAATATATACAATACATACACAAAAATATATGACATATAACCCATCACTTAACAGTATAAACTACAATAGAAAGGGAAAAAAAATCAATATTACATTATATATTCAATGATCACAAACCTGACTCATCTTTAACCATTTTTTCAAATGTAATTTAAACTGCGCAAAAGTAGTACACTGTCTAATATTAATTGGTAAATTATTCCAGTTATTAACAGCTTCTACAGAAAAAGCTGATCGACCAAAATAAAATGCGCTTCACAGTCACCTCTTGAAGAAGCTCTTGTTTGTCTTATATTATCAGTACGCAAGTATAAATTTGAAATTTAGTTGAGGTGTCACTGCGCAGACTATTTTTTAAACATGATTTTCAATTGTTAAATGAGTGTCTAAGATAACTCCAAGATAATTAAAATTTTTAATTTTTCACCATTAACTAATATATCTGGTTGGATATATTTTGGTCATGACAAAAGATAATTTTTGTGATACCTGTTCATTTGTTTTATCATGTACATAAATCACAGTTTGAATTTGAATATCAGGACAAACATCTGGGAGATCATTCAAGTACAGACTAAAAAGTAGGGTCCCTAGTATAGACCCCTGAGGTACCCCTGTGGAACAATATCTCATGGAAGATATATGTGTTTTAATCCGGGTGCACTGTTTCCTTGATGTAAGATAAGACTCAATCCATTTCATTGTTTCTACAGAAAAGTTAAAATGTAGTATTTTAGATAATAAAATATTATGATTTAGTGTATCGAATGCCTTTTGCAAATCAAGGAGCACCGCACCCACAACCCCACCCTTGTCTACTTTTGAACGCACTTGCTCAATAAAATAACATACAGCAGTTTCCGTCGAGTGCTGTTCAAACTATTCAAACTATTTCAAAGAAATCTATTTACATGTGTTTTAAAGGGGAAGTGCATCTCCTTAGCCTTGCACTGGAGGTTGTTCACCCTACGTTTATGATCAGAAAATTTATATTTAACACATTACACAAAACAAAACTTGAAACATAATTATATTTATAAATACAAAGTTTTGTCATGAAACTCTAGATGGCGCAGGCTGATAGGTCCTTAACTCAATCTGTTGCAATCACATCATTCTCTATAGGACACGGCTGATTGGTTCCTGTTGTATCAGTAGCCAATGAGCTCGCTGTTCAACTTTCAAATACTTGGTTAGCGTTTGCTGTAGCAGTTTGCAGCGCGCTTTTAGAAACCCTCCACCTCCCCAGCTCCACCTGTATAGATCTGCTATGGGTAATTCATGTATGCTATATTGTACAGCAGCAGCATGTCTTACTTTCTCACAGCAGTGTATATGTATTGGCAGCAGAAAGTCCTGTACTTGCTCTGCAGCAGCAGCAATAACCAACAGCAGCAGTGGCATAGCAGATCTATTCCAACAAGACCAAACATTTCAACATTGCCATATCCATAACATGCCAAACACTCCGAGAGAGTTGTTATGGCAGAAATGACTCGGTGACACGCCACTTTCAACTTTCAAGACACTTATGCTATAGACATACGCATTTTTATCGCTATTTGGTATGTATTGTTTTTATTATTATTGTATTGTTGGAGGAATTAAAGAGCTTTTGTGTATAGGCATAATGCCAGTGGGTTTTGGTGTAGTTGCGTTTTGGTGTTGTTTTAATCAGGGCTTAAAAACGAAAAAAAAATTCAATCGTTTCACTCCGAGCAGAATCGGTATTTTAACGTTTCTGTTCCAGCGTTCCTTCTGTATTATTAACGCTCCGAAACCGGTTTGTTTAGAAAAAATAACGGTTAATAACGTTATTTTTTAACTTTTTTTTTTTGTTTGTTTTGTTTGCATGTAGCCTACTTAATAATAATAATAATAATAATACGTACAGCATTTTATTTATTAAAAAACAAAGAGAGTATTTGCCGTCTTAGCTTAGATTCTGTCCAAATGTAAACCTATTAAACGAAAGGAAAAACTATCAACAGTTTATAAAGCATTTTTTCAAGATATTTTAAAATGTTTGCTGCATGGTTAAAAATACAGACGCTATTCCTGAGAGGATAAAAGATATGTCGCGTATACGTCGCATTTTATTATTACATTCAGAAATAATGTAATTTATTGGTAAATAAAATAAAATGTTTACAAATAGCCTAGCCTATATATAATATAATTATAATGTTTGTAAACATAAATTATGAACAAAACTGCCCTATTTTATTTTACCACAAAACCTCTAAAGTTAACAGCCTATTCAGGCTATATACGTCAAGCCAAAACGAATTTTAAAAAAATTATATTTTCTTTTTTAACGCCATGTTGCTATATTCAAGGCGAGAAACAGGTTTATTTATTAGAAATAAAACTAAATAAGATGCTAAACGAATTAATTTAAAGTGAATCTGAAGCCTACCTTTCTCATTCGGCACTGTTTCCATTTTCGAGACGAATGCTAAACTATTATTTATTATGTAAGCTTTGTACTTCACTCGCATTATCGACATCATCCTTCACATAACAGCACAGTCAGGCGGTGGTCACGGGTGGTAAACGACAGATTGTACTACAGAATTGAATTGAGCAGTGTACCGTTTTATATGTTTGGTTGATTGTATTTTATTTTAATTATTTAACAGGCTGCGATATCAAGTAAGCAATGCAAGAATTTGTGCGCACGCGTGAGGCGCCGGCGCGACCACTGGAATGTTTTTTCCTTCTAAGACAGTAAACTGTACTCCGTAATTTATGGTCATACAGGTAAAAGCAAGACATAATTCATACATTTACAAAAGACACTTAAATAACTAAAACAAGCAGAATGTCTGTTTCCTTTCCTAGATCTTTGGAGTGCGCCACAATGAACCACTTTCGTTTTGTTAATAGACCTAATTATTTAAGTGAAATATTTCGCGTAGCCTATAGACCTATTCCCTTTTATTTTATATGTGTTATCAAAATCAAAATATTAATAGAACGAAAAAATAACGTTATTAACCGGTTAATGGCCATTTCAAATTAGCGTTTCTGTTCTCGTTTCTGTTTCTGGTTACCTTCCGGTCAAAATTTTGTTCGTTTCCGGTTTTCGTTTTCGTTCCTTGAACCGGTTCAGAGCCCTGGTTTTAATATAGAACATGGTCTATTTCAGTTATAAAAAATACGGGTTGTCACTGTTTTGGTGAATGCTTCTTTCTCAGATCATAATAAAGTGTGCCCACCAAATGAAAACGAACATAATGTGAACATAAACACACACTCTTCACATGTGTGAGGCATTCCTGCTACTAAAACTAACAGTCCATCACTGGAGTGTGTGTGTATATGTGTGTGTGTTCTTGTATATATGGTTTATGAGGACACAAATGTGTATAATAACATGGGTATGGAGAGTGCCCGTAAAACCACGTGTGTGTGTTACCTTTGCGTATCTCCTCACGGATCTGTGACTCCATCTCCTCCATCTGTAACAGAGTCTTCTGCCAGTACCGCTCTGCCCTGCGGCTCTTAGTGCAGTAAACCACCAGTGCTGAACACACACACACACAAGTTACTCATGTTAGTTTTTCAGAGTAGATACACTAGTAGAATACTTATTTTTCTCTAGATTTTTCCACAGACCCCAGATTGAAAAGGCCTGATCTAGATGATTTAAAGAGCATCTTGACCTTCAGCAGAGGAACATCTGACCGTCTGTATATGCTGAACATCACAGATCTGCTTGTTTGATCAGTGGTCTAGAGAGTGAATACAGACGTACCCACAGTGCACAGCAGCAGCAGCACACAGCAGACCACGATCGAGACCACTATGGCCAGTTCACTGCCTCCACCCATCTGCACCTTCGCTATGATCTTATGGAAATTACCCACTCGCACCTGGAACAGACCGGCAGAAGAGCAAAACATCATGCATGTGGCTTCATCATTATCATCATCATGCTGGAGCATCTGACCGTCATGAGCATCAGTGTCAGTGTGTGAACACAAGCAGATCTGGCATTCTATTCTATTCTATTCTATTCTATTCTATTCTATTCTATTCTATTCTTCTGTGTCTGCCAAAGCAGTTTGTTCATAGTTGGCAAGTGCTGTTACTGTGTAAAGTCTCCATGACTGATGAAATCATCTGGTCTCTCTGGACGCTGCCATCTCTTGTGTTTCTCACATTTCACACACTAATACATGCTGATCACCACGTGTTTTCCCAGTGATCAAAACTTTCCATTATCCAATAGTCCATTTTTAGGTTTTCAATGCAAAATAATCCATAATGGCTGGGAAGGTGCAGTAGAAAAAAAAAGAAAAGAAGGAAGATAAAAAGACGAAAAAGTACCACAGCGGTACTTTTCCATTGTGTTTCTATGTAAACATGCTAGACGGACGTGTTTGACCGTTTTGCTTGCATTATTTCGTCTTTTGCAGCGCCTCACACATGACAAGCCATTCTAAAAACATGACAAGTTAAAAGTTCTACTGTCCTGCAACTCGCGTTTTAAACAGTAAAAATGTGTTCTGTATGAACCAGACAACTTTGTTTATGATGCCCTGTTCAGTATAAGTTTTCACTGTTTGGAAAAGAGCAGCTCAGGCATTCTTTACAATATCTTATTATGTGTTCCACAGATCAAATGAAGTCTTATAGACGTGAAACAACATGATGGTGAGTAAAAGATGACAGAATCGTTTCCTAATCATGTGGTTTCTAGTCTTTCACCATTTGTCCTGTTAATAAAACATGGAAAAATGGCCAGAATGCAATTCCATACATCCTCCCGTTCCCATGAAACAACATGCGTGAGGGTTTGGAACCCGCTCTGTATGCTTCATTTGCCCTCAGACTCAGATGTTTGTGATATTTTCCACTGTTTGTTGAGACGTTCAGTGGTCTCTCTGCTCCATTGGCTGTGTCATGCAGTGCTCCGGCCGTGTTAAATATAGCTGTGTGTGTGTGTGTGTGTGTGTGTGTTTCACAATCAGACCAAACAAAGGAACAGGGAATTCAGACATGAAAACAAGCATGTTGGAATCAGGGCGGTTCAGGGGCTTGATTAACTCTTGTTTTCATGCTTGATGTTGAGGTCGTCCACCAAAAATTCCAGTGCTGCTTTAAACTCAGCGTTCCAGTGGCCGAGAGAGAACGATACTGATGAGGAGATAAAGTATAAAGTGATGAACAGTGATGGTTACGCTGGTAGCGCGCCATCCTCCATGTGATTAACGTTAGATACAGCACACTGATAAGGCTGATGTGGGCGTGTGAGTCACACATAATAAAGAGATTTCAGGTTCCAGTAACAGTCTGTAGGTCACAGTGAGTTTGTAGCATGTGAAGTTTTTCTTTCCACAGGGCGACTGTTTCCTTGAGTGCAAAAAAGCAGCAGTGTATGCATGGATTACCACGATACAAAATACTCACAACCAAACTACAACAGCTGCTACACTTTACACTAAGACTGAATATGTTCAATATGATTACATAACATAACATAATAATTAACATGAACTAACACTTAACAATAATTTAATAGCATTTATTAAACATGGTTAATGTTCAGTACTGTTCTGTAATTAAGTATGGAAATACTGTGCATTTTTAATATTAAAAGATGAATGTATTAAATGGACAGTTCACCCAAAAATGACCACTCTAGAACACAAATGAAGATATTTTGAAGGATGTTGGAGTGCAAGCAACTCTGGAGCACATTGACTTTCATTGTATGGAAACAAAACAACACTGACCCAGCTAACAAAATTTCTCAGGTTACACATGGTTCCCTGAGAGGGGAACGAGACGCTGCATCCAATTACGTCATTTTGGGGAACACCTCTGCGTGACTGCGTCTGAAGCACGTGTGCAACTAATCCAATCCTGATTGGTACTGCTTACCTCGTGACGTGTGACGGCGTAACGCGGAAGCTACAAAGGGAAGCCGGCAACACAACGGCGTCAGCTTCTGATAGTCTGAAGCAAGCCGCTCCCAGGCATGCAGGAAGTATGGCAAGGGGACGCGCCGTCTCGTTCCCCTCTCAGGGAACCATGGCTACATGTGCAACCTGAAACTTCCTGAACCTGGAACATTAGTTTGATGCTGCAGTGAAGGGCAGCGCTGCATGTGCTGAATGCGGCTGAACTCACAGTGACGGGCAGATCTCCAGTGCTGGCGCTCAGTGATCTGTTGATGGTGCAGTGGAACAGCTGATCGTTATGGAAGGTGATGTCACAGAGGTCTGAACCAATCGTCACTGAGTATTCGTCCAGTGTCAGGTCCAGCTCGCTCGGCCCTTTCTGACACACAAACACAAAGATTGTTACTCTGTGTGTAGATATGGGAGTGTGTGTGTATGATGTTAAATATACAGATATGTGGAGGATTTTGTCCAGTATTTCACAGTGGAAATAGAAACCAAGTGATTGACAGAATGTTCTGTCGCTCATCATGGCTGTTTATGTCATATGGTGCTTTTCCACTGCGTGGAACAACTTGGCTCGGCTCGGTATGGCTTGGCTTGCTTACTTTCGGTTTGCTTTTCCATTGCAGTTTAGTACCGCTTCAAATTGGGTGGGATTATAAACTAATCATTATAGTTGCTCCGCCTTTACTGCCGTGGATCCGCTCCTCATCTACCAGTGAGTCTGCACCTCATCTACTGACCATGATACAGCCATTTCTAGTTTTCTAACGTTCGTTTAAAGCAAGTTGTTTCGCAAACAAATTATACTGCAGTGGCTGTTGCTGACAATTTAAATCTAGCGGGTTCGGTGTCTCGTGCTTCAAATCCAATGATGCTGGTAGTGACGATTCTCTCTGACCAATCAGTGATCTGCAGTGTTTACACGTCACATTTAGTATCGGTTCGGCACGCTTGGAACCTCAACCGAGGTGGTGCTATTTAAGCGAGCCGTACCGTTCCGTACCGAGCCGTCCCATGCAGTGGAAAAGCACCAATAGTGTAACAAAAACATGAACAACTAAACATCCTATGATAATTAACCACATATTTTGATGGCAGACACACAGACACTGGCTTCAGCTCTTCATCCTTCCTTCCTTCCTCCACAATTCTTTAGGAGAGAATGAAAATAAAACTCCCTTGCTCTACTTTGCCTGTTAGCTACTTCCTGTCTAACTCTCAACATCCCGCCACACAGCTCTGGACTTTCCCAATACTGTGTGAGAGTGTGTGTGTGTGTGTGTGTGTGTGAGAAATGCTTAACTACTTTTGTCATGGCAGACCATAGGGTATTTGCGGACTGTTATTATATTTCCCAGCCCTAGTTCAGGCGTGAATTTGTATTTCCTTCAGCCTGAGGCTTCATCATTTCACTTTTGGTGTGAAAGGGCCTTTACATTTGCCAAAAATAGAACTTTTGTTTTTTTGTTATTATAAAACAAACAAGCAAGCCCAGCCCAAGTGAGAAAAAGTAATGCAAAAGTAATGTAATGCATTACTTTCCATAAAAAGTAATTAAGTGGCACAATTAGTTACCTTTTTAGGGAGTAACGCAATATCGTAATGCATTACTTTTAAAAGTAACTTTTCCCAACACTGGTTGTTATAATATTTTTTTGGCTGCTTACAACTTAATTTCGCCATAAACAAAAGATAAATTACCTATAATATGAAAGTAGAATTTCACTCAAGATAAAACTAAAAATGTTTTGTTAGTCCATTTAGTTTACTAGTTCACTAGGCATCTTCGAAGGCAATGGTGCCTTAACATGCGCTCTGTGTTTTTGAGCAGATCATCCACACGCACACTTACATTGATGACGAGGATGAGAGGCTCTCCGGGGTGATGTTTGATGAGTTTCTCTTTGCTGGCCGTATAGAACTGTGGATCCTCCACATAGTCAAAGTGAAAGGAATCAGCGTGAGGCTCCTCGTCTTCGTCCAGCCCTTGGTCTGATGGAGACGCGTCCTCTCCTCTGTACAGCACATCATTGAGGTAGAAGTGAGCCGTGGTAGGCTGGGATTGACCCGCCGCAGGAGACTGACAGACCATCAGAGTGGACGACACACGCGAGCAGTTCTGGAGAAATGACGACCACATGAAAGACATTCATATTCAGTAATATTATTTGACTGCACTGACACAATCAGATGAGAACAAAACCTGAACTGAATTGATCTGAATAACACTATTGTCTTCTGTAGAGCGGCTTTACAGCAGAATTTGAACGTGTCTCATATTTGATGTTTGCATCATTGATTCTGTCATTTTCCTGTTTAGCACTGTGAAGATGATTCGAAACAATCTGTATTGTATAAAGCACCGGACTTGACTTGACATGAATGAGTGCACAAACTTTGATCTCTAATCAATGAAAAGCCATTATTTCTCACCGTCAGTCCGATTCCCTTCACCTCCATCATGGCCGACTGCACCAGATTGAAGCCGTATCCAGTGATGGAGATATTGCGACCACCACTAACACCGTCCCATGAGAAATACATATGAAAACAGAGGAAGAAAAGATCTATGCGACATGTACTTCAAGCCAAAGGAAAGGTCTGTGTGGAATGGCATACTAACATACTACTCATGCTAATTCCTCTGTACGTATGCAATATCAATGCTACCCCAGCTAACAAAAATGTGTTCTAAGAACATTTTGGTAACATTACCATGAACGATGTATAAATAAATGATGTGATCGCTATCAAATGAGTTAAAGACCTACAGTATCAGCCTGTGCCATCTAGAGTTTCATGCCAGAACTAGGTAAGAACGTTTGTTCATAACTTTGCCAGAACATTATGATTACGTTCCCTGTTAGCCGGGACTACATTTGCCAGCCTTTCATTTCCAGTGTAGCGAACAGGGTTGGGAATCAAAAATCAATTCCAATTCTGGAATCGGATACTTAAGGTCAGGAATCGGATACTTGTTGTAAAATTAAAATTTCGACTCCTCTTATTGATTCCTTTGTGTGCATTTTAATATGACTTTAAACCACTCAAGTGCAAGCAGACCCACACAAGACTGTGTTTACTAGGATATTTTGACATATTTTTGTGTGTTTTTGTCCGTTCAAGTGAAAAAAGACGGGGAAGAGAACTCAGTTCGGTATCGTGCACTATTCAGCATGAGAGGCGGCTTTCTGTGCACACGTTTTGGGTGTGTGTGCAGCACAGAAAAGTGAAAATGTGATTTTAAACCATTCAAGTGCAAAAAAGCCACCTCTCATACTGAATAGTTCTCTTCCGCATCTTGAATGGACAAATACACATAAAAATATGTCAAAATATCCCAGTAAACACAGTCAAATATGTCTTAAGTTAATGTAAACAGTTGACAAAGAAAACACATGTTGTGTAACAGTATATTGGATCCGTGCAGCTCTTAAAGTGACAGCAGCCTAATATTCCTGCTGCCGTCTCTATAATAATGTTAATCAAACAACAAAATTCACTCGCTGTTCTTGACTGAATAGCTTTTGTAACTAGGCTATATTTGTAATGTATATTTTATTTATAAAGTTATAAATAATATTTTATTTATATTTTACATTTGAATACCTGAAAAACACTTTTTCAATCGTATCTTTGTTCAGTTGTATTTATTTGTGCGATTGCTAATTTGTTTATTTGTTCTTTTTTAAATACTGAGTGTTTATACTTTAGTAATGCTTAAAATTTATATTAGATAGGCTAGTTTTTACCTTATTGGAATTGAAATTAGGACTTGATAAACAGAATCGGAATCGTTAAAATTCAAACAATACCCAGCCCTAGTAGCGAATGAACCAGATATGATGTCAAACACAATTTTCTTTGTCTGCATACTGTCTCACATATTATTTAAAAACAGTAAGCTGCATATAGTCTAGAGCAACACTTGAATACTGCTGTAGTTTGTCAGTTCTGTACCTGAGGTAGCTTTTGTTGGGTTTGATTTGACTGATTGTGGGGTTTTTCTCATAGGTGAATGCGAAGTTGGGTGAAGTGCTGAGACACGACTGGCCGTCATACACCACACATACGGACACGTCCTCTGCGAGCGCAACAGGAGGCATCACACACTGGATGACTTCACTGGACTGCCTGCACAAACACACAGCAGATTACGGGAGATATGTGATATATAGGGGTGTAACAATGTATCGAGCCACAAAATATCACAACACAATAATCTGACAATATGGTATTGTGTATAGTCCACCAAAATGAAAGTTCAGACAGATTTAATTTAGGTTCTGATTCACATATAAAAGTCGATCACGGCTGGAACAACAACATACACAAGTGTGACAATGATAATCTCAGGTACTGATTTTGTGTTTTATTTAATGTTAAAAGAAGTGTTAAGGAGTTTGAATATCATTTATAGCCATACTGAAAGCGACAATGTATAATTCACCTCAGATCTTGAAAGTGAATGAAAGGAAACAAGAACGTTCAAACTGTAAACAAACAAGTGCATTCTATGACAGAGGTGTTCAATCCTGCTCCTGGAGACCCACTGGTCTCAGTCACTCACTATGTACTTTTAATAATGTTAAAATGGTGTCATATTTATGAATTGATTATTTGGTTGTGAGTGCAGTGCGATTGCAGAGAGACTCCGCCCACACGCTCTTCTGATTGGCTGTGGTTTTTGATTGATTTGGTTGCGAGTGCAGTGCTCTTGCAGAGAGACTCCGCCCACACGCTCTTCTGATTGGCTGTGGTTTTTGATTGATTTGGTGGCGAGTGCGGTACTCTTGCAGAGAGACTCCGCCCACACGCTCTTCTGATTGGCTGTGGTTTTTGATTGATTTGGTTGCGAGTGCAGTGCTCTTGCAGAGAGACTCCGCCCACACCCTCTTCTGACTGGCTGTGATTTTTGATTGATTTGGTTGCGAGTGCATTGCTCTTGCAGAGAGACTCCGCCCACACACTCTTCTGATTGGCTGTGATTTTTGATTGATTTGGTTGTGAGTGCAGTGCTCTTGCAGAGAGACTCCGCCCACACGCTCTTCTGATTGGCTGTGGTTTTTGATTGATTTGGTGGCGAGTGCAGTGTGCTTGCAGAGAGACTCCGCCCACACACTCTTCTGATTGGCTGTGGTTTTTGATTGATTTGGTTGTGAGTGCAGTGCTCTTGCAGAGAGACTCCGCCCACACCCTCTTCTGACTGGCTGTGATTTTTGATTGATTTGGTTGTGAGTGCAGTGCTCTTGCAGAGAGACTCCGCCCACACGCTCTTCTGATTGGCTGTGGTTTTTGATTGATTTGGTTGTGAGTGCAGTGCTCTTGCAGAGAGACTCCGCCCACACGCTCTTCGGATTGGCTGTGGTTTTTGATTGATTTGGTTGTGAGTGCAGTGCGATTGCAGAGAGACTCCACCCACACACTCTTCTGACTGGCTGTGATTTTTGATTGATTTGGTTGCGAGTGCGGTACTCTTGCAGAGAGACTCCGCCCACACGCTCTTCTGATTGGCTGTGGTTTTTGATTGATTTGGTTGTGAGTGCAGTGCTCTTGCAGAGAGACTCCGCCCACACGCTCTTCTGATTGGCTGTGGTTTTTGATTGATTTGGTGGCGAGTGCAGTGTGCTTGCAGAGAGACTCCGCCCACACACTCTTCTGATTGGCTGTGGTTTTTGATTGATTTGGTTGCGAGTGCAGTGCTCTTGCAGAGAGACTCCGCCCACACGCTCTTCGGATTGGCTGTGATTTTTGATTGATTTGGTTGCGAGTGCGGTACTCTTGCAGAGAGACTCCGCCCACACGCTCTTCTGATTGGCTGTGATTTTTGATTGATTTGGTTGCGAGTGCAGTGCTCTTGCAGAGAGACTCCGCCCACACGCTCTTCTGATTGGCTGTGATTTTTGATTGATTTGGTGGCGAGTGCAGTGCGCTTGCAGAGAGACTCCGCCCACACGCTCTTCGGATTGGCTGTGATTTTGGATGATTTGGTTGCGAGTGCGGTACTCTTGCAGTGAGACTCCGCCCACACGCTCTTCTGATTGGCTGTGATTTTTGATTGATTTGGTGTCGAGTGCAGTGCTCTTGCAGAGAGACTACGCCCACACGCTCTTCTGATTGGCTGTGATTTTGGATTGATTTGGTTGCGAGTGCAGTGTGCTTGCAGAGAGACTCCGCCCACACACTCTTCTGATTGGCTGTGATTTTGGATTGATTTGGTGGCGAGTGCAGTGCGCTTGCAGAGAGAATCCGCCCACATGCTCTTCTGATTGGCTGTGATTTTTGATTGATTTGTGGCATCTCATAGTCGTGTTACATCTGGTGTGGACAGACAAACTGCTCGCTGGAATCTTATTGCATCACTTCTGATTAGGATATGGTGTTAGAAGTAATGATTTGAAAAAAAAAACATGATTTTATCTGTATTTTAACGTGAGATGAATATTGTGAATCGAAATGAATCATGACATGAGCGCATCGTTACATCCCTAATGATATACCAATAAAATATGAAACGCTGCTAACACACACTCACATGAAGATGCTGCAGTTTTGAGTCTTGTTGATCTTGACGTTAACGGTGGATCCAGCATCCAGGAACTGGCCGTGGATGGTGAGTCTGGTTCCTCCGGCGAGAGGACCCTGCCGTGGCATGAAATCCAGCAGTTTGGGCTCCTGTGCCACAGAGGACAGAGAAAAAAACTTATTCAAAGTGTAAAAAACAAACTATGGTTCTCTCTAGTGCAAGATCTGGCTGGCTGATCTGGTAAGAGCTGGTAGACCTTCTTGGACCAGCAACAAATCAGCTACTATTTTCCAAAATACAGTAAAATGTGAGAGGCTTTTGCCAGAAGGTCAACCATCCCAGCAACTAAAATTCCAAAGACCACTTTAAGCAGGCTGTGTTTTCCATCAGGAAGGTGTCATAATAGTAAATTAGAGGTAGCATATTTAAATATTCAGGTTCCAGACTGTTAAACATCTAAAGCTGTGTTGATAAAGTCAGCGTGCAGCAGCTTTGATCACATAAACAGTTCTGGAAGGTTAGTTTAAACTAGCATGTCATTCAGAAGTAATGTGGCATGTGGAGTGAACGTCAGCACTACACATGTGAACACAACGCACACACACGTCTGCAACACTCCACTCAAACCACGACATCACATCCTTTGGAGGTGAAGGGTCGAGGGGAGGATATTAAAGTGTAAGTGTGTGTGTTGCTCAGACAGATGTTTCCTAAGCCCGGCGAGTGGGCTAAAGTTTTGAGGAAGGAGCTTTGGAGGAGGAACGATTCCTTGGGGAATGATCCGAACTTTCCTCTTTTATAACTTTTCATCCATGTTTTCTAGTTCTGCTCCAGCTCCATTTCTCACCTAAACCCGTCTCAAGTAGTCTTTTGGTTTATAACTTTATGTTTGACCCATTATGATACTCGACTCTCTGCAAGATATGTTTGGAACATGGTGGATGGTTTCCAGTTAGTAATAAACTGGTCCAAGCTGCCAAGCTAACGAAAATATGTTCACTGAAAAAATGCTTTTCTTACTTAGTATTTTTGTCTTGTTTCCAGTCCAAATATCTAAAAATTCTTAATTCAAGATGTATTTACTAGATAAGTGAAATGGCATAATATGGCAAGATATAATGGCATAAGATATTATCAAAATGATAAAACAAGCAAAACTATCTGCCAATGTGGTAAGAAAAATGATCTTAATTCAAATGGAAACGATTATTTTTCTTACCCCATTGGCAGATAATTTTGCTTGTTTTAAGCAAAATGTATTTATTTTTTCAGAAAACAAGACATCATATCTTTACTTGTCTAGTAAATGCATCTTGATTTAAGAATTTTTAGATATTTGGACTGGAAACAAGACAAAAATACTAAGTAAAGCCCTATTCAGACGCTAACTGTTTCACCATTTACAGGGGGTTGTCTGTGATTTTATTGCCGTCCAAATCTAGAATGTCGGTGTTTTTATCCCACATCAAAATCCCCGGCCGAATGACCTACTGTTTTTTGACAAACACCAAGGTCGTGTGGTAATGTAACTGCCGCCCGAATCCACATCTCTGAGTTTACAAGAGGAGATCAATACAAAATTCACTATTTAAATCCTTTTTGGCCACTGCGGAACACCGTATGATAAGTGTTGTAAAGTATTTACAAGAACAATATTTCATCACTGCTCCACCACAGCAGCGGGAAGACGTTAAAAACAAAAATGAGAAAGGGAAATAAAGCACAAATGGGCATTTATTCTGGCAGCAGGTGTGCAATAACATTTTAAAATATGTAGCCTATTATATACAACTACATTAAAAACATAAAGCATGTACTCTAAATAAGAGGCTGCTAAAGTACCTGCTAAATTCCCCATTTTTAAAATGACATATTTGAGATAAAATGCAAGACAAAACCATTTAAACTATAGGCTATTGCACGTCTATCTTCCTATTTTTAAAAAGGAGATTTAAATAATCAAATTATAAATATGATATTATTATTACATTGAATTTATTCTCTTTATTCCAAGCATGTGGCATTTTATTCAAAGCAGACAATCATGCTCACTCCTCTACCATGAATACATCACCATCCGAATACAGAAGTGTTATCACTGAGGTGCCATGCAAATTTATTTTTACAGACGTCCACATGAGAAACAATTACCGTCCGAGTAGAAAAGCATCTTTTGCAGTGAATTCTAAGTACGTTTTGGTAACGTTCCCATTAAGTTATGACAACGTTATTATTCTCTGATGGTTCAAAACGTCCAGTTTCTTGGTTATATGAAAGTTAAGGGAACATTTCATTTTGCAAACATTATAAGAATGTTACTTTTGAATGTTCTCTGAAACAAGTAGTAACATTTAAAAAATGTTAGATGTCTAAAATGTCCCATGATGTCCCATGTCTTTGTGCTAACGTTTTGAGAACATTATTAAAGATCAGATAACTTTGGGCGAACGTTCTATTAATGTTACTGGAAGAACTTTGAGAGATGTTGGACCAGTAACAAACCATGTTCCAGTTTAAGCTCAGTTATCAGTAGGCTGCTCTCAGCTCTGTTTAATACATTCGACCAACTTCCCACAGATTTTCCCCTGAAATTAGTGCAGGAAAAGCAAACCCATCTGATCTGCTGAGTAGCACCAAATCACACTCCATTCTTTCACATTCATTTTAAAACAAACCACAGTATCTCTCAATGCCATGTGAAAATGACATCAGCCCAGAAACTCTCTCAGACAAAACAAAAGGAACCTGAAGTTCACAATGGTCATTATAAGTGAATCTAGCTTGATCTAGAGAGCGTATTGTCATTGCTCTCATTCAAACACGCCATCATATCATGCAAACGTCGGGTGAAAATGTTCTGTATCTGTGTTCTGTAGGGTGGTCTAAAGCACAGCAAAGGGTGTGATGGGAAAATAAATCAGGATGAAGACAAAAGGGTGAATGCAAGAGAAGATCATCAATCTGAGGGTGTGAAAAAGAACAAACTAAAACACAAACAGAGAACAAAAGGCTTGAACGTACCACAAAGGAGAACGTGTCCTTTGAAACACCCACTGCGTTGCCGGCCACGCTCACTGTAACATGACCACTCTTCTTTTCCCACGATGCACCAGTCTCGCAAACCAACCTGTAGCAACACACAAACACACCTGACATCAACCGGCAGGTCATGACCCAAAACACGGCCCAATGTATAAACGTTATTGGAACATTTTTGGACATTCGTCTAACATTTTCGAATGTTACTACTTGTTTCAGAACGTTCAGAGAACAATCAAAAGTAACGTTCCCAAAATGTTTGAAGAATGATAAAATGGAATGTTCCCGTAATGTTTGCATAACCAAGAAAAAACAGTTTTAAAACATTTTAAAAACCATGTCATGCTGATAAAGGATTTGAATTTCGGTTTGCATCGAGTGTGTACTTACCTGACTGAAACAGTGTAGTACTCTGGCAGTAGGGTACAGGGCACATCCCCGATGGAGACGGTGACGAGATCAGCACTGTGTCCCAGATTCCTGCCCTGCACCGTGAGCAGCGTCCTGCCCATCAGCGGCCCTGTCAGCGGCTCGATCTGCACATCAACACAGACAGATCATCAGTGAGGAATGACGGCGTGATTCAGATAAACAAGCACCGCTCAGAACAGGTGGATGAATGCGTGTACAATCCACTGACTAGACGCAGTAACTGCAGATTTTTACACAGAAGTTTTTGTGTAAAGTTTTCACACAAAACTTTACAAAGAGCTCGAATGTAGCAGTAGTGAGTGGGAAGCTCATCTCATGGTTTATTTTGAAATCCTGCTGGTACAGTTATTATAAACCTAACATGGTTAAAATGTTTATGTTCATTATGGTTTGGGTAAGTCATTCAGAGGTTGAGACTAAACAGACTAAACCTTTGCTCATAAACAATCTATCCACCTTAAACACACACACACACACGTTTCTAATGTACACTACCAGTCAAGTGTTTGTAATCATTTACATTTTTTAATGTGTTTGAAAGAAGTCTCTTCTGCTCACCAGGGCTGCATCTATTTGATCAAAAATACAGTAAAAATGTGAAATATTATTACAATTTATAATAGCTGTTTTCTACGTGAATATATAGTAAAGTGTCATTTATTCCTGTGATCAAAGCTGAATTTTCAGCATCATTACTCCAGTCTTCAGTGTCACATGATTCTTCAGAAATCATTCTAATATTCATTAAATGATTTGTAATCTAGTCATGTATATCTTTATTCTTAAACATATACATTTGCTAATCCACAAAACATCCATTATGGTTATGCTGTCTAGTGAGGATCTTGGATAGAAATCAAATGGTAAATGAAGGAGTGACGCACAGATAAACTGTACATTAATGATGTTGTTAAGTATTTCATGCAGAAAATGGGCACTAAATGTGAAATTCTGCAACTGACTGCTTTTCTAAGTTTGTCCAGGCTTCAAAAAATAAAAAAAAACTGGGTAACACTTCAGTATGGGGAACACATATTCACTATTAACTATGACGTTTTCCTAAATAAACTCCTAATTTGCTGCTTATTACTAGTTAGTAAGGTAGTTGTTGTAGCATTTAAGGGATGTAGAATAAGTTCATGCAGAATAAAGCATTAACGTGCTAATAAACAACCAATATTCATGCAAGGTAATAAGCAACTAGTTAAAAGTGAGAATTGTTCCCCATACTAAAGTGTTACCAAATACTGTATCACTTTTTTATGTATTTAGGGTGAATAAGTACATTTAAAAAAAAAAAAATGGTAACACTTTACCAATAAGGTCCCATTAGTTAACATTGGTTAATGCATTAACTAACATTAACTAACAATGAGCCATTACATTTGTTACAGTATTAATTAATCTTTGCTAACATTAGTTAAAAACTGTTAATCACGTATTAGTAAATGTTGAAATTAACATTAACTAAGATAAATAAATGCTGTTGAAGTGTCGTTCAATGTCAGTTCATGTTAACTAATGTAGATGGAACCTTGTTATAAAGTGTTGTTTTGTGTGTTTCTGTAGGACTGAAATGAGTGTCTGAGCCAAATCCACTGTTGTGGGTTAAAACTGAAGTCTGAGTAATGAGAGAAGAATGACATAGACACACACAGAACAGCTTCAGAGGTTTTTGTGTCTCTTTCATCAACAGTGTCCGCAGTGAGACGACGGGAAGTTAGGGAGGAGGAGGTGAAGAGGGCCAAACAGGATAAGGAAATGAAACAAGCCAAACTTGTGCTTTTCACATGAGCACTATGATCATGAAAACACTAGGCCAATGTTTCTCCACCATCTGTCCTTACAGACACATTTACATTCTGTTGCATGTCTTCATTATGATCACAATTCCACATTATCTAAGAGAAGTTTTTTTCAACTGCTTGAAATGATGCCAGAGCCACAGTAATGCTGTCATTATCACTGACAAGAGTGTGATTGTGTTTATCTGGAGCTAACAACTGTATGAACTACAATGCATGCACACAATGCATCAAGCACACTTTTTGTGAATTATGAAGAAATGTTACGTGCTTCATTCATTCAATTCATCTTTACTTTAAACTGTATTATGTATAAATCAGCACCCTACTCTTGCGATACTGGTATCAGCAAGAAACAAATGTCAGTCGACCACTAGTTTCAATAACAAATTACAGCTGCAAGCAGCAATTAAGGGGCCAAGCATAAAAAAAGCTTGATGAGTTCTGCAAGCATGGCTGGGAGCGTCAGAGCAACTGCAACAATGAGTAATCCAAGACATTTTAGATTATTTTAGCTAAAAAATCACAAATACAACCATTTGTAATATGACTGAATTGCTTATCACTTTTGACTAATAGGTGGCGCTGTTGCCAAATTGGTGTTGTGTGGTCAGTGTGAGGAGACAATGACACATGCAAAGTTTGGTGTCAATATGCCAAAGAATCAGCTTTCAGGTTTGTTGATGTGTCATTCGAGAATGGTTTGGTCAATCAAAAAGCTTTTAACGAATTTTTGCCGGCATGGTCTGGAGATGATCTGAGCCAATTTTGGTGAAAATCGGACCAACGGTCTAGGAGGATTTAGAAAAAGTAGGTTTTCAAAGAAATTCAAAATGGCGGACAACAAGTTTGATCGTATATGGCATAATTGTAATCAGTTGTTCTTAGTATGACTCAAGAAATCTATTCAAGACAAGTTTCATTAAAATAGGCAAAAGTAATTAGATGCTATTAGCATTTTTTGAAATGTCATTAAAAATTTTAAAATAAATTTTCATTTATAAATGTTCCAAAACTTTTTAAATACGTTCAGGGCATGGTCCTGATGACACATACCAAGTTTCGTAACGATACGCTAATGCGTTCATAAAATACAGTATTTTACAACAAAATTCAAAATGGCTAATATGGGAAAATTTGGTTTTATTTGACTCATATGCTGCACTGAACTTAAAGAGACCAGTTTTATAATTTTATGGCAAACTGTTCAAACCGCCAATTTCCATATCTCCTGACCAGTAGGTGGCGCTGTGACAAAATGCTGCATGTAGCTTCAGATCATGCTTGTGATGACATGTACCAAGATTTGTCTCAATACGCTAAAGCATTGGGAAGATATAGCCTCGCATCCAATTTGGCATGCTCGAATTTGTTCACGTGTTATTCGAGAATGGTTGGGGTTATCAAAAAGCTTTTTGCCAGCATGGTCTGAAGATGATCTGAGCCAGTTTTGATGAAAAAATGCACTCGAATTAGAGGAAAAAAGAATTTTGTTTCTAGTCCTTGAAGTTCAAAAGTTATTAGCATAAACGTAAGTGCAAATTTGGACTGTTGGTGGCGCTAGAGGGATTGAGTTAGAGACTCTAAAATTGCTGTGGTTAATGTTCAGACTGTCCTCTATCTGTGTGCCAAATTTCATAATTTACTCGCAAGCGGTTCTATGAGCTGCCATGGTCTCAATAGCGGAAGAAGAAGACCTTCCGTGCTTGGTCCCTAATTACCTGCTAGTCAGAGAACAGAGAATTCTGGGAAGGTGTGTACTAAAAAAAAAGTTGTTTCATCACAAAGATAGACAGTCCTAGCAGAGTAATAGCAGAGTATTGCACGAAAAAGACTGAATTTCACAAACCACCAAAGTAGGATATATGTAAAGAAACATCTGCAAATTTAAAACCTGTAAAGCAGCAGTTCTGTGAAGGCCTGTAAACACTCCCGACATGATAATTATCACTGAACTGTGTAATGAGTCTCAGTTCACGTCATTTTACCTGCTGTTCTCTTCATTTACACCCCTTACTGATGTGAGAGACAGAGACACAAAGAGAAAGTGTGAATATAGAGGACAGAAAGCACAGGCTGTTTTTAAAAACATTCAAATGCAGAAAATAAGTTTGAGGCAAACTAGGACACTCACGGTTTCTTCAGACTGAATTTGCATCATGCTTTGAACAGAGTTTTTCTTTCAACTAGTTATAACTACAAGGCATGTATCCATTGTGCTTGATGCACTGCAGCCACAAACATCAAAAGAAATGTATAGATTTCATCCAGCCAATATGGAGTTGCATAACTCTGCTTGCATACAGGTACAGAGAATCAAGATTTGAGAGTTTTGAGAAAGAATTGTGAAATGCATCTCATGTTGCTGGGTGAATTTTGTCCATGAAAGGTGTTTTCTGTTATTTCTTTCCAATTTTGACTTTATATCTTGCAATTCAGAGTTTATAACTCGCAATTCTAAATTAAATATACAACCCGAATTCCGGAAAAGTTGGGACGTTTTTTAAATTTGAATAAAATGAAAACTAATAGACTTTCAAATCACATGAGCCAATATTTTATTCACAATAGAACATAGATAACATAACAAATGTTTAAACTGAGAAATTTTACAATTTTATGCACAAAATGAGCTCATTTCAAATTTGATGCCTGCTACAGGTCTCAAAATAGTTGGGACGACGGCATGTTTACCATGGTGTAGCATCTCCTCTTCTTTTCAAAACAGTTTGAAGACGTCTGGGCATTGAGGTTATGAGTTTCTGGAGTTTTGGTGTTGGAATTTGGTCCCATTCTTGCCTGATATAGGTTTCCAGCTGCTGAAGAGTTCGTGGTCATCTTTGACGTATTTTTCTCTATAGGTGAAAGATCTGGACTGCAGGCAGGCCAATTCAGCACCCGGACTCTTCTACGACGAAGCCATGCTGTTGTAATAGCTGCAGTATGTGGTTTTGCATTGTCCTGCTGAAATACACAAGGACTTCCCTGAAATAGACGTCGTCTGGAGCGGAGCATATGTTGCTCTAAAACCTTTATATACCTTTCAGCATTCATAGTGCCTTCCAAAACATGCAAGCTGCCCATACCGTATACACTTATGCACCCCCATACCATCAGAGATGCTGGCTTTTGAACTGAACGCTGATAACACGCTGGAAGGTCTCCCTCCTCTTTAGCCCGGAGGACACGGCGTCCGTGATTTCCAACAAGAATGTCAAATTTGGACTCGTCTGACCATATAACACTTTTCCACTTTGAAACAGTCCATTTTAAATGAGCCTTGGCCCACAGGACACGACGGCGCTTCTGGACCATGTTCACATATGGCCTCCTTTTTGCATGATAGAGCTTTAGTTGGCATCTGCAGATGGCACGGCGGATTGTGTTTACCGACAGTGGTTTCTGGAAGTATTCCTGGGCCCATTTAGTAATGTCATTGACACAATCATGCCGATGAGTGATGCAGTGTCGTCTGAGGGCCCGAAGACCACGGGCATCCAATAAAGGTCTTCAGCCTTGTCCCTTACGCAGAGATTTCTTCAGTTTCTCTGAATGTTTTGATGATGTTATGCACTGTAGATGATGAGATTTGCAATTTGACGTTGAGGAACGTATTCCACAATCTTTTTACGCACTCTTTCACAGCTCTGCCCATCTTTACTTCTGAGAGACTCTGCCTCTCTAAGACATCCCTTTTATAGCTAATCATGTTACAGACCTGATATCAATTAACTTAATTAGTTGCTAGATGTTCTCCCAGCTGAATCTTTTCAAAATTTCTTGCTTTTTCAGCCATTTGCTGCCCCCGTCCCAACTTTTTTGTGACCTGTAGCAGGCATCAAATTTGAAATGAGCTCATTTAGTGGATAAAAGTGTAAAATTTCTCTGTTTAAACATTTGTAATGTTATCTATGTTCTATTGTGAATAAAATATTGGCTCATGTGATTTGAAAGTCTTTTAGTTTTCATTTTATTCAAATGTAAAAAACGTCCCAACTTTTTCGGAATTCGGGTTGTAAAATAAAATCGGAATTACGAGTTATAAAGTATAAATTGAGTGATACTAACCTTTTACCTTTTATTTTATTCTGTGGTGGAAACAAGCTTCCATAGTTATCCACAAAATGAAAAATGCATTCACAGAATGTCCACGAAATGAAACTAACTTTCATTCGTTGTTTTTGGTTTAGAATTTTGTGCACAAAATGATGTGTTGAATTTACAATGAAATGTAATGGCTGTACAAAACGCATTCAAGCGTAACAGTGTTTTGTCATGAAATCCAGCATTTCATTTTCTCAAAATGAATTTTGTCTTGTGAAACCTGAAATGACATCTAGTACGACATTTGGGACAGGGCCTAATCGAGATTCATTCACTCACTAATTTTGGTTTACATAAACACTTCTCTTATTACATTGTTATGTATGATAAGCATGTTAACTGCTTATTATGGTCAGACTTTACTTTGTAAACATGTTAACCATAAAAACTGCAATAAGTGAGTGATAACAGTCACAGCCGGGTAGCATTAATACCTAGCTGACATCTGACAAAATAAACATCATCTTAGATCTGCTGCAAATGGTTATGGTTAAATGAAAGAAGAAAGAGTCAGATGAGTGTTTGTGCAGCGGATCCGTACTGAACCTTTGCTCTACATCTGAGGATTCTTGCAACACAAGCACAGTCACTCTATTGCTTCTCTTTTCTCCCGTCTGTTTCCAAGCACTTTCTGACCTCATTCATTGTGGATCAGCAGTATCTCTGTCTCATCTCTGTGTCATGATGAATTGTTCAGGGAATGTGGGTCAGAAGCACTATGGCGTAATATACTGTGCTGTTAAATCATGTTTGTTTATGTCTCTGTGAACCCAAACCAATCCTTCTGTTGTTTCTAATGTGTCAGCTGGTTATAGAACAAAAGAATGAAAGACTAGTGGTTTACACTGGCAACTTATAACTGCACATTTGATGTGTGTGTCACATAACTCACCAACCTAAAATAATATGACTAAACTTGACTATGTGACCTGTGTCACATGAGACAGCAATTTATAGTCCTTAAGCACTGAAGTTTTTGGTTTCATTGATGTGTGTGCTCAGATATTGAGATAAATGTTTCACGAGTTCATATTGAGCTTGCAGACTTTAGACAAATCTGAGCAGAATTCAAACATTGTTGAAGCTTTTTCTGAAACCTTAAGGAATAGTTCAATTCAGTCTTTATTTACTCAACCTGCTGTTGCTCTTAAGCCATATGGCCTTCGTTTTTTGCTCAAATATTAAATTATGTTTTGTTTCTTGCCCAGAAAATGAAAGAAGGTCACACAGCTTCAACGGCAGGCTGAGTAAATATTGACTGGATTTTCATCTCTTGAATTCTCCATCCATCCTCACTGCTGTTCATGATCTCACTTATGATTTTTCTTTGCTATGTCTATGTTATTGTGTGTTTGTGTCAGTCTCACCTTCTGGATCTGAGGATTTGGGCAGTGTGCAGTGATGGTCTGGCACTGGTCTCGCTGACGACAGTCGTTATGGCACCAGACGCACATGTGACCTTGCGTCTCACGGCCCCGACACTGAGAGCAGTCACTGTCCCCCGCACCACAGCTGTACACCTCCACTGCACACATATTAACACATTCAAAATCTGTCCACTGAAGCCCTTGTGAAAATGTTGTATGAGCACATGACAGCATAATCAAACTATAGTGCATTTGATAATATCTGTGTTAAAAACACAACAGCGTTGTTGTGCAACAGTGAACATCAGTGTTACTGATATGGGAAATGACCAGTGCGCTCTAAAACAGCATGTGTGAACACAATCTGGACATGCTGTAATTTCTCTCTGTTGATTTCTTTGAGACAAATTTGCGAACATCGCGTTCACGAAGGCTTTAAGACCAAGCAGACTCCTCTGCCGGCTGGTCGCTCCTGCTTCAATCACAGCGAGCGGGTCTCGCGCTAACAGCAAATCACTTTCACTGTTCGCGTTTTGATTTCAACAACATTCAGCCACGCAAGAAAACATGCAATCTCCCTGAGGGAAGACGTGATCAAAAAAGGAAGTCGTTTTTCACTATTGCTAATGTTGTTAAATAGAGAAAAAACATGTTACGCTCATTTAAGTAGCTTAACTTGTAGCGTAGGCTATTCTTGGACCTCATTATTGAAATACAAAATAATAAAGTCTCAAGCACCAAAAGCAACCCATACTAGGCTAATTCTCTAAGTTCTCTTTAATTAAAAAATATGCATTTTCATTTATTTATACATGGTTGCAACAACATTTAGTTCAAACTTTTAAGTGGCAATGTTTAAAAAAATGCTTTATTGGCTGAAATTTCAAAGATGTTCAGTTATTATGCTTTCAAATTTTATGCCATCAATGTAGGCCTATCTTCCTGACAAGTTTATGGTTTTGAATAGAGGTTGATGTTTAATATCTGTTGGTGTAAGTATATAGAAAATGGGTAAAATTCAACAATTTGAACACGGAGCCACATTATATCTATGGGACTGAACCATATTACAGGGCCTTTAAAATGAAGATTACAAAAGAAAAGTTTATTAAGAATGAGAATATAGACGGATATTCTTTAATACTTTTAGAATTACAGGCACACAAACTTTGGAAAAATCCTATTTATGGCACTCAGTGTTACGGAAGGACTGACCAGGAGACAGGAGATAGTGAAACAGGTATTTATTGAAACACAAGTAGAGTAGATGTGGTGACAACAGGTGAGTATATTGCAGTGAATGTAGATCGTGGAGTGATATAGAGAGTGATACTGTCCTTGTAATTGCAGAGTGCAGATGGATGTAGAGTTTTGCTGACTGGAGACGATGACTGCAGACAACACTTCACACACGGAGAGGAGACGTTCGGGAAACACGGAGACAAGATAGCAGGTAAGTAACACAGGGAGTCCTTGAGGTAAGCATACAGGTAAGTCCTTTGATGCAAACGAGACCGGACAATGTGACTGTGTGAGAGTGTGTCTTAAGTAGTGCAGTGGTAGATGAATGGGCTGATGAGGTGCAGGTGGCGGTGATTAGTACTCCGGGGATGGTGTGCGCTGTGATTGGTGGATGGAGGAGCCTGGTGTGTCTGTGACAGTACCCCCCCACGGCCCGCTCCTGAGGGCCGCGGACCCCGACGTCGTGGTGGTCTACCTCTTCCACGAGGGGCAGGTCTGTTAGGATGAGCAGCGTGGAAAGTGTTCAGCAGGTTGGGATCTAGGATGTCGTTACGTGGAATCCATGAGCGTTCCTCTGGGCCATAACCTTCCCAGTCTACGAGGTACTCGAGCTGACCACCACGGCGCCGGGAGTCCAATATCTCGTGCACCTGTAGTGCAGCTCCATCTTCTAGTAGAAGTGGAAGGGGCTCGGCTTCGGCCACACCAGGCTCTGTGGAGAGAGGAACAGAAGGGTGGTGAGGCTTAAGCAAAGAAACATGGAAAGTGGGGTGAATGCGATACTCTGGAGGTAGTTGAAGTTTGTAGGTGACAGGGTTTATCTGCTCCAGGATGGTGAATGGGCCAATGAACCTGGGACTCAGCTTGCGGCAAGGGAGGCGCATCCTGATGTCCTTGGTGGACAGCCAGACCTTCTGTCCCGGTTGATAGGAGGGAGCTTCGGACCGGTGAAGGTCGGCTGTCATCCTGCGCTCTCCGGAGTGCTCGTTGAGAGTTGGTGGTGAGCTGAGTCCCAGACCCTCTCGCTCTCTCGGAACCAGTAGTCCACAGATGGTACGCCAGATGGTTCCCCGGTCCAGGGGAACAGTGGAGGTTGGTAGCCGAGTACGCACTGGAAGGGGGTGAGTCCGGTGGATGGCTGGCGAAGGGAGTTTTGGGCGTACTCGGCCCAACCCAGGTACTGGTTCCAAGAGTCCTGGTGGCTGCCGGGACAGAAGGGTACGGAGGTAGCGGCCGATCTCTTGATCTTCCTTTCCGTCTGCCCGTTCGCCTGAGGGTGGTATCCAGACGAGAGGCTGACGGTCACACCTAGGAGTGAGAAGAAGGCTTCATACCCGTGAGATAAACTGTGGTCCTCTATCGGATACGATGTCTTCAGGGATACCAAAGTAGCGGAATACTTGGTTAAACATGATCTCTGCTGTCTCCATGGCAGTAGGTAGACCTCTCAGAGGGACAAGACGACAGGACTTGGAGAAGCGGTCGACCACGACTAGGATGCAGGTGTATCCGTCGGAGGCAGGAAGGTCGGAGACAAAGTCTACTCCTAGGTGTGACCAGGGTCGGTTGGGAACGGGCAGAGGAAGGAGTTTGCCGGATGGTAGATGGCGTGGGCTCTTCGAGATGGCGCAGTCCTACATCCCTGCACGTACCTTCTGACATCGGCAGCCATGTTGGGCCACCAGAAGCGCTCCTTTAGCAGCGAGAGGTCTCATTGACCCCCGGGTGGCCAGTGCTAAGCGAAGTATGTGCAGAGTGGATTATGGGAGTGCGCCGTGTGCAGGCAGGTGATGTGTGCAAGCCCGGTGGGCAACCCGGCGGAGTGTTGGTGGAGGCATTGGAGGAGGGTAAAGTCTCCCGCCGACCAGGTGATGGGGCTGACCACAACTCGCTCGGGAAGGATGGGTTCAGGGTCCTCTGTGACAGGTTCGGGAGCATGGAGTCTGGAAAGGCGTCGGCATTGATCTATATGGAACCGGGTCTATATGAGATGGTGAAATCAAAACGAGTAAAAATCAGCTAACATCGGGCCTGTCTGGGGTTCAGTCTCTTAGAGGATCGGAGATATACAAGGTTCTTGTGGTTGGTTAGAACCAGGAAGGATGTTTGGCTCCCTCCAACCAATGCCTCCACTCCTCGAGAGCCAACCTTGACTGCCAGTAGCTCTCGATTGCCGATGTCGTAGTTCTTCTCCGCCGGGTTGAGCTTGCGGGAGAAGAAGGCACATGGATGGAGGCGGCTTGGATTCCCCTGCTGCTGCGACAGAACCGCTCCGACTCCGGTCGTGGAGGCGTCGACCTCTACCACGAATGGTCGATGGGGATCTGGGTGTACCAGGAGTGGAGCGGTGGTGAAGGCTTCTCTCAGGTGGTTGAAGGCCTCCGTGGCAGCTGGTGTCCAGGACAGAGACTTGGGCTTGTTGCGTAGGAGGTCAGTAAGGGGGTTGGAGATGGAGCTGTAGTCTTGGATGAATCTGCGGTAGAAGTTAGCGAAGCCGAGGAATCGCTGAAGTTCCTTGATGGTGGTAGGAGTGGGCCAGTTCTTAATGGCTTCCACCTTCCCTCGTCCATCCGGATGCCACTGTGGTCGATGTGGTACTCCAAGGAACTGCACTGAGGTCTGATGGAATGAGCACTTCTCGGCTTTGAGGAAGAGTTGGTACTCCCTCAGGCGTTTCAGGACCTCCGCAACGTGTTGGCGGTGTCTCGGCCATGCTCCGGGAGTAGATCAAGATGTCGTCGATGTAGACCAGAACGAACTTGTGGAGAAACTCCCGGAGCACCCGTGGATGAAATCCTGGAACACGGAGGGGGCGTTGACCAGGGCCATACGGCAAAGACGAGGTATTCGTAGTGGCCGGTGGGCGTGACGAAGGCGGTCTTCCACTCGTCCCCCTCGCGTATCCGGATGAGGTTGTGAGCGCGCTGCGGAGGTCCAACTTGGAGAATACAGTGGCACCACGGAGATGTTCCAGGGCCGCTGGGACAGAGGAAGGGATATCGGAACTTGACTGTGACGGAGTTGAGTGAGCGGTAGTCAATGCAAGGCCGCAAGCCTCCGTCCTTTTTGGCCACGAAGAAGAAGCTGGAAGCAGCAGGGAGGTAGATGGTCGAATGTATCCTTGAGCCAGAGCCTCCTCGATGTACTCCACCATGGCCTTCTCCTCCGGGACGGATAGGGTATATCCGTCCGTCCTTGGCACTGACGCACCCGGAAGCAGATCTATGGCGCAGTCCCATGGCCGATGTGGAGGCAGCTTGGACGCTCTCATGGGGCAGAAAACGTCGCTGAAGGGGCGTAACACGACGGAATATCCACTGACCTCTTCTCAATGGGGCTCTCGATGGACGTGGCCTGGACTCGGAGACAACGAGAGGTGGGTTGCCGAGGACCAGGAAGTGTGGAGAAACAGGATGGAAAGCAGGTGTCGCCCCACTCTCAGGACTTCTCCAGTCTTCCATGAGAGGATGGGGTTGTGCTGCTCCAACCAGGGACGCCCTAGTATCACGTCAGCGGTGGAACCCTCCAGAACCAGCAGATGGATTTCCTCGACGTGCAGAATGCCAACCCGGAGCTGTAGAGGGCCAATGCTCCGGCTCACGCGGCTTCTGCTCACAGGCTTACCGGTTATCGACTGAATCTGGTAGGTGGATGGCGTGCATTGGGTCCTGATCCCAAGCTGACGGCAGAGGGCGCCGGAGATGAAATTTCCCGCTGACCCAGAATCGAGGAGGGCGGTAACTGGAACGGAGATATCGGCAGCAGTAAGTTGACAATAGTGGTGAGTGGCTTAGAGGTGTTGGTATGAGGGAGGATAGCACTCACCATGGGACGAGGAGGACGTGTTGGGCATGTGGAGAGTACATGCCCAGGAGATCCACAGTACAAACACAAGTCTCTGGGTCAGCCTTCTCTGCCGTTCAGCGGGTGACAGACGATTAGACTCCACTTGCATAGGTTCGTAAAGCCTGGTTCTGGGACGCTGATGGATTCTGGTCGGCAGAGGGAGGTGTTCAGCTGTTGCTGACCCTGGTGCTCATCGAGACACGACTGCATACGAGTGGCGAAACGAATGGAGAGTTGGATGAACCGTTCCAGGCCGATGGTATCCTCAGTATGCAGCGAGATGCAACCGCACTCGAGGATCCAAACCCCTGGCGATAAGTGGTCATAAGCGCTCGTTCGTTCCATCCACTACGAGCCGCGAGGGTTCTGAATTGAATGGCATAATCGTTAACAGACATGTTTCCTTGTTTTAAATTATATAATTTCTCACCAATAGATGTGTCCCATGAAGGTTTTCCGAAAACTTCTCGGAAGTGCTCATGAAACTGGAGAACGATTGTAACACAGGGTTGTCTTGGGACCAGATGGAATCAGCCCATTGCAGCGCTTTGCCGGAGAGTTGGGAGATAACAAAAGCCACTTTGGAGTACTCGGTGGGGAATAAGTGCGGTTGCATCTCCAGGGTCAGAGAACATTGCAAGATGAATCCGTTGCACTCCTCCGCCGAACCAGAGTAGGGCGCTGGTTTGGCCATGGGACTGACGTACACTGGCGGTGAAGGAGAAGTGACGGTGTTTGCGGAAGTGAAGGTGGGCGCTGACGGTGGTGGTGGAGTGGAGAGTGTGCGACGCAAAGCGTCCACCAGGTCCTGGAGTGGATCGGGCTGACTCATACTTGTGTTTCGCTGTTTTGGTCCGGTCTTCTGTTACGGAAGGACCGACCAGGAGACAGGAGATAGTGAAACAGGTATTTATTGAAACACAAGTAGAGTAGATGGTGACAACAGGTGAGTATATTGCAGTGAATGTAGATCGTGGAGTGATATAGAGAGTGATACTGTCCTTGTAATTGCAGAGTGCAGATGGATGTAGAGTTTTGCTGACTGGAGACGATGACTGCAGACAACACTTCACACACGGAGAGGAGACGTTCTGGGAAACACGGAGACAAGATAGCAGGTAAGTAACACAGGGAGTCCTTGAGGTAAGCATACAGGTAAGTCCTTCGATGCAAACGAGACCGGACAATGTGACTGTGTGAGAGTGTGTCTTAAGTAGTGCAGTGTGATGAATGGGCTGATGAGGTGCAGGTGGCGGTGATTAGTACTCCGGGGATGGTGTGCGCTGTGATTGGTGGATGGAGGAGCCTGGTGTGTCTGTGACACTCAGACAGGAATGTTTAATTATGCTGATAGAAAAAAATGAGATACATTTCTAGTTTCAACATTATTTGTTCTTCAGAAAAATGTGCGACCATTGAAAATGTGTACCAATTTACTCATGGAGGCGCATTGAGATCCCAATCTCTGGAAATTAAACATATTGGGCTGTAAAAATTAAGAAAAGTTTATTAAGAATTAGAATCTAATAGGTTATTAAGATATCTGTAATATGAGTTGCGTTAATGCAAGCTTTGGGCGAAAAACACAAGTACGCCATTTTTGAACTGTTGGCATATAATGCAACAAAGATGGCTAAAGTCAACAGATTTAACTAACAGGCCTACCAATCTCTGTGTAAAAATAAAAATGATGTTGTTCTACAGTCATTTTACCCCCCTGTAATCTGACTCAAAATCTCAGGTGAAAATTGAAATTCTGACCCCCTCTACAAAATATACATCCATTACATTTAATATTTTGGCTTTCTTCGTCATTTATGTTTGTCTTTCTTCAAAAAAAAATAAATAAATAAAAAATTTGAGCAGGTAAAGTTTCTGAAATTTGATTGATTTTGACACGAAATTAACCATATGTGTTTATGTCTGAGAACCTTTTATACATCTTTTATACACATACTTAACTGCAGATACAGAAATGATATACATTGTGTGGTACAGTACAAATATTTTGAGTGTCCCTTATTCTGTCCCTTATTTTCCTATAAAGAACCACGATTGTCCCTTATTTTCCTTTCCAGAAGTTGGCAACCCTATCCCTGTGACGTCATGGACTGCTGTGTGCCAACGAATATTGGCGTGTTTACACATGTTTCAGACACCGGTGATGCTGATGGCATTCAACACCAAGACACAGCATCTCATTCCCCTTCTCAGGGAACCAGAGAGACATTTTCTGTGAGAGTTGTGTTTAGGGGTAGGGTTAGGATTAGGGGATAAAATATACAGTTTGTACAGTATATAAACCATTATGCCTATGGAAATTCTCCATAAAACATGGAAACCCAACATGTGTGTGTGTGTTTGCTCTGATGAGTCAGTGTGAGTGAACAGACAGTCTGATGGTGACGAGACACATGCTCAGCACAACTGTGAAATCTACACACGCTTCTGCTGGATTTCATACATTTCCTTAAGAAAACCAGTGAAACGTCTGTTATTCGTGTGTGTGTGTGTGTGTGTGTGTGAGCGTGCTGATACCTGTCATTGGCTTTGGGCTGTCTATATATGTGTTGGTTCCTCTTCTCCGCAGGTTCAGATGGAATATCTTGCTCCACATTGTAGTTTTTAGCTGCACAAAACATATTAAACACGTTTATTCATCTGTAAAAATCAAAGTTCTGAGTTTCAGTTACAAACATGGAAGCTTGTTTCCGCCACAGAATAAAAAAATAAAAAAGGCAAACTTTTTATCTCATAATTCTGACTTTTTTTCTCAAAATTGCAAGTTTATATCTATCAATTCTGACTTTATTTCTCGCAGTTCTGAGTTTATAACCTGTGATTCACTTTTTTTTTTTTTCTCAGAATTGAGAGATAAAAAGTCACAATTGCCTTTTTTATTTTTTTATTCCGTGAATGTGTCCGAGTCAGACATGCATGTGAGTTTGCAGTCCACTGTGACTGCATCTGAATCAAACATGTTACCACTCTCACTGACAGCTGCTGTAAGTGTTGCAATCGGATGAACTTACGGTCACTCCACTGCAGTTCACTGACGACCCGTCCAGCCACTGCGCACTGTACAGCTGCCCATCGCCAAAGTCACACTCCAGCGCGGTGCCCTACACACACACAAAGCACGAGGACCACAGCTGTGACCATTCACATCAGAGTCATGAAGGCATGTTCACACAACATCACAAGACCATCAGACTGATGACTAACTGTCTCTGACATCCAGTGATTCCCGTGTCCTCAGCTGCTCTCAGGAATGCCATACAAACGACACGCAAAGTGTTTCGTTTAGTGAGTCAGACTTCTGATATTGCCAGTATGTAGCTCATAAAATCCTTGTTGGGTCCAACTTTATGTTAAGTGTCTTTAACTACTATGTACTAACATTTAAATGAATCATTTAATACAATGCACTTATTGTGTACATGCACATTTTTACATTGTACTTATATTCAAAAAACACCTGCATGTAATTACAGCTGTAATTAATTTCTGTAATTACATCTATAATCACACAGTTGACCCCTTTACCAACCCTTAAACATACACATACCACCAAACCTGTCCAATAGCAGCACAAGTGTTTTGCAATGCAACATCAACACAATAAGTGCATCCTAACAATTATTTAAGTATATAGTACTTAAAGACACCTAATATAAATAGGGCACAAAAATTATTCCCACACTCATAACTAATGAATGTCCATGACACGAACAGCCACAGAAAGCACACAAACATCATGGTGAATGGCTGCACACACATCTCATGAGCATGCTTACTTCATACATCTGCACATGAGCTCATCTGGAAGTCATAATCCAGACCCACACAGAGAGCAGATGCTGTGAGGCCATCATTATCAAAATTAATACAGCAGAAGGAGCATTGTGTGCGTTTTTGTGAGAATGCATCGCATCGCACATGAAGATCTCTATGAAAGACTCTATGAAACAGATCTTAGGACCTGTTGTGTTACAACCCGAATGCCGCCGTCCCAACTTTTTTGAGACCTGTAGCAGGCATCAAATTTGAAATGAGCTCATTTAGTGGATAAAAGTGTAAAATTTCTCTGTTTAAACATTTGTTATGTTATCTTTGTTCTATTGTGAATAAAATATTGGCTCATGTGATTTGAAAGTCTTTTAGTTTTCATTTTAAAATTCATTCAACGTCCCAACATTTCCAGAATTCAGGTTGTAGTTTAGTTAGCTTGACCAAAGGCTTTGGTTTGCTGTCAGTGTTTTTTGACTTGTCGATTTGTGAATGTTTAATGGCTGTTGCTTTTTCTCGTCTCCGTTTGTGAAAAGTAACTGTCACACTCCAGTTCTGTGTCCTCTTGCATTCAACAAAAGAAAGAAACTCAAAGGTACCACAGAAAATAATATACTTTGAAAGAATCAGTAAAAAGTGGTCAGATTGTTATGGACTTAGAATGGAAATCTATGGTGCAATATAAAGCATTTCTACTGTAAGTGAATTTGAATGTAAAACTGAGTCAAACTGTCTTAAAGAGGACCTATTACACCCTTTTACAAAGTTTTTGTGCTCTACTAGAGCAGGTTTTCCTGCTTGAATGTTGATTATTTTCCTCATATTCTCCATTGTTGCAGCTCCTCTCTTCCCAGTCTGTCAGTAACGCTCTGTTTAGTTCCTGTCTCTATGAAGCCCCTCCTTCTGAAAAGCACAATGTGCTCTGATTGGTCGGCTGGAGCAGTGATTGGTCAAGCGCTTCGAGTGTGTTTGGGAAATGTCCCGCCCCTTACCATAACCGCAAGTTTGAACACACTACTTTATTCTGCGTATGAATGATTTAAATGAGGAATACTGTGACGTGTTCGTTCCCAGAAGAAAATTCAAGACTACAATGGAGGCGTTTCAGGGAGTTCAGAAGCTGATTCTGTTCAGATATTAACATTAATGTATTCCAGCCTTCAGAAAGGGCATCCTTTTAGGTTCTTCTAGCGTCATTATCTCTGTTTACAGTCACAAAGAACAGGGCAAAAAGAGCTGTGAGGCATGCGAACCAAAGCCCATCAGTCCTGAGACAGCAGACCAGTGATCCAGATCTGTGTTGTGTGCATTTGTGTGTGTTTATGGGTCATATATGTGTACAAACGCTAGAGTCCTACATGTTTTACGTTCTTCAGGTCCAGGGTGAAAACATGAGTGCTTCCAGTGGGCAACGGAGGAACGTCATGGGCCTCCATACTGGGACAGGACGAGGAATTCTGGGAGAGAAATAGGAGGTGAGAAAAAATGAGACTCAAAAAACAATAGTGACTGATGTTTTTAATGAACGTCCCAGTTACTGACGTAACCCTCGTTCCCTGAAGGAGGGAACAGAGACGCAAATCTCACTCGCCAATATTCATTGGCCCGTTTGTTACTACTGATTGAGGCTCCCAAGTGAGACAACAATACGTCAGTATCAATGTAACTTTGGACATGACTGACTGAATAGGAACTATGAATGCAAGAATCTCCCGTGTGTGTGTGTGTGTGTGTGTGTGTGTGAGGGATCATGTCAACACCAGAGGAAGGGTGGTGACAGTGAAAATGCAAACATCAGTTATTTATGACTATACAAGCGCAATCAGACCACATTCTGCCCTTCAGATTGTTTTTATGGAAAATAACAGCTTTAGCATATGAGAAAAAGACAACAAATCCTAAATGTCTTAAATTGCCACATATTTCCCAGCAGTATTTAAAGGCCATCTTGAGAAACACACTGGCTAGCCTTACTGACTGCAGAAATTATTGTGGGTTTGATTCATTTTCTGGTGTATTTTTAGTACATAGCAGAATATATGATGCATCACAATAAACATTAAGGTCTTACAAAGTTTGTTTTATTATTTAGAGTAAGCAAACCAAATTAAATATTGGCAAAATGTTTTAGTTTTATCTTAATTCAGCTTGTTGCAATGCATCCTGGGATTGCCTTCTGCGCTGAGGACACATTGCTGTGTATGGGGTCTGGAACAGAATCAATCTATATTGCTTTCTTTGGCCTTACCTCGAGATATGTACACTAAATTAAAATTGTGCAGCTGTTACCATAAAGCTCATTTTAAGGTTACAAACAAACACGTTTCACAGTGAAAATACTGAGCATTTAAAGAGAAATGCCACTGTATGTGATTGTGAATTCAAAATAATTAAAGAATTAAATTAAATTGTGTGTTGGAGTGACGTTTCTCACCTCCAGAAGAACACGCTGTGTGTTGTTTTTGCTGGAAACACACAAGTTGAGCTGCGGGTCCCAGTAACAGCGCCACCCAGCACTCAAACAGCTCGTGCACCTACACGAACACACACATCCGGCACCGTTATAACACACACAGACACATTCTCATAACCATTCAGAAGCATTTTACAATCAGGTGATTTGCTGGTGAATTGGTATGAATTCATACGCTGTGCTCACGGAGGGTCATGGTGATGTTTTACCTGCAAATCATACAATCACTTTCATACTAGTCAGACTGTATGAATTCATATGAAATAGCCGACATGTATTACTGACCCTGTATACATGCACACAAGAAGACGGCTTATTGCAGGCTTATTGAAACATAATTTTTAACCCTAATGTCGTTCCACACCCGTAAGACCTTCGTTCATCTTCAGAACACAAATTAAGATATTTTTGATAAAATCCGATGGCTCAGTTTACACTTTCAAACACCCAGAAAGCTACTAAAGACGTATTTAAAACAGTTCATGTGACTACAGTGGTTCAACCTTAATGTTATGAAGCGACGAGAATACTTTTTGTATGCCAGAAAAACTAAATAGCGACTTTATTCAACAATATCTAGTGATGGGCGATTTCAAAACACTGCTTCAGCTTTATGAATCTTTTGTTTCGAATCAGTGGTTCGAAGCGCATATCAAACTGCCAAAGTCACGCCCCCCAGTGGTGAACCATTGAAATTTCGAAACACTTATGACATAATGAAGCCTCGTTTACTGAAATCAAGTGACTTTGGCACTCCGAACCACTGATTCGAAACAAAAGATTCGTAAAGCTTCATGAAGCAGTGTTTTGAAATCGCCCATCACTAGATATTGTTGAATAAAGTCGTTATTTTTTTTTTTTTTTTGGCACACAAAAAGTATTCTCGTCTCTTCATAACATTAAGGTTGAACCACTGTAGTCACATGACTGTTTTAAATACGTCTTTCTGTGCATTTGAAACTGTAAATTGTCTTTCTGTCATTGGAGGCCTCACTGAGCCATCGGATTTCATCAAAAATATCTTAATTTGTGTTCTGAAGATGAACGAAGGTCTTACGGGTTTGAACAACATGAGGGTGAGTAATTAATGACAGAAATTTCATTTTTGGGTGAACTATCCTTTAAGAGAACACAAGCTTAAGTGACACACCAGTGATCAGAAAGCGAATACAGCTGCTTTATTGTGTGAAACATTAGAGTATTGTCTTCTGTAGAGCTGCTTTATAGCTGGATCAACTTTGTTTCATAACTGATAAACTTTACAATGTTATTGATCTGAATAATGACACTAGAGCTGTTTTACAGCAGAACCTGAATTTGTATCATATTTTAAGTTTGAAGTTTGAAGTTTTCATCAGTGATTCTGTTATTCTCTGTTACTAACAACCTGTGTTGTGTAAAGCGCTATAGAAATAAAGCTGACTTGACTTGAAGCAGTGAAGTGTGTCTGCAGGAGGTGGAGAGGCTCTTTCATCCACACAAACACAATTAGCCCGGCATTCATTACGACGCTATCTCACACAGAGAGAGGCCGTGTGTGTTTGTTTAAGATAAGATCCAGCACTAGTGTGTGTTAGAGTCACTGCAGTGTGACAGATGGAGTGAGTAACTTCTGATTGTGAGGCTCGTTCAGTGTGTGTGAGTGTGTGAGAGTAACCAGACATCATCTAAAACAGTCTTATCACAAACAGATTCTTCTCTCACTGTTTGCCATCAACTCTTTCTTTCTTTCTTTCTGTTAAAAACACCTCAAATCATGTTTTGCATAAAGAAAAATGAAACCTATGGTTTATAATTGATTTATTATATGAGTTTGTAAAATAATATTTTTTTCTTTTGATTTTGTGGTGAAATATGACCAGAGCATTTCGTTTCAGAGCTAATATCTTGTTTCTGTAAGCCATTCATGTACTCGAGACAGTCTGAGGTGTAAACGAGAGCACTGCTTCACAGCTGTCACATGGCTATTTGTGGAGAATCTGTCTTCGTAACAGGTTATCTGTGTCTGTGTCGGTTTTGCACGTTTTAGTTCAGTTTCCTGTGTTTGAGTTGTAGCATCTGATGTTCATGTCGATAGTTTGCTTTGGTATTTAAGCCCTGTGTTTTGTTCAGTTTATTTGTCTGTTCTCGTCTGCTGTTATTGAGTGTAAGTATTCTGAGTATCGTTTCAACACGAGTTGGACGTATGACGGAGTATTTCTGTGCCAAAAATACTCTTCAGATTTCTCACAAACTTCGGACAGTTTTTTTCAAACATGGCCCTTTATTATGTAATAAAGGGCGAAATTCCTTGTACGGGCACTTCCCCCGGAAGAGCGTGCGCACATTAACCAGAGCGAGAGAGCAAGAGCCGCCCATCAACGCGCTTCGTTCGGCTTTACGGAAGTCGTCGGCAGCCCTGCACAGGACTTGCTCGAGAAAGATTTGTCACTTTGTTTTTAGACCACGAAATCAACAATGTCACCAAAGAAGTGTGTTTTTGGTTGTGAGGGAAAGATAACCTTGCTTCCCAAAGAACCCAGTGGAGCTGAGAGATTTGTGCTCACGCATTACATTGATGCGCTTTCGGTATATGTCATTAAAATAATCATAGAAACCGCCTTAAATTAACTATCAAAATAAGGATAAAGTTGTGTCTGATAGTTGCAATCACTTTTTTATTGGTTAAAATGAATGGAGAATATCTTGTGTTTTTCTGAGGCTGCTCGGGCCCTCAGGATCGGCGCTTATGGTTTTATAAACAAGGCCCAGTTCAGCGCTGGATTTACAGATCGTTTGAAACTGAAAGATGGAGCGGTCACAGCGATAATGATCCCGGTCATGAGTCGGAACCGCAGGTGGTGAGTAAAACTGCTTCAAATGTCTGTTTTGTTGGCAATAGGCGCGTAAGAGCGTATAATGTAAATAAAACGAACGTAGTGAATTCATAAATTCATTATTCATCATTCATACGCTATATTCATTATAGTGATTCAAAAGTTATCCATGGATAATGCGATGGTGTATTGCGTGTGTTTAAATACAGTTGTTTAGCTGACCATCGATAGCTTGCAGACGATCTCTACACAGAATCTGCGCGTACTTGTCACTCTTTAGTCACTCGGCTGTTTTCGGAAAGACTCGGTACAACATATGTATCTTTTATAAATATGATAAAACTAAAGACTCTTCGGAGATACGAAGGATGCAATACTACTCTATAGGTACTCGAGATTAACATGAGATTGGCAGAAACTGTGTGTGTTATGTACCCTTTAATAAAATCAACTGCTGCATTTAGAGCAGCCCTTTTCCTTTTTTTTGCAACCGCGCGTTACAGTCCTCACTTTAACTGATTGCATGTTCTTACACCGTTTGAGAGAGTAATATATATAGAGTTGTGCACTGGTGTGAATGTTTTAAACTGTTCTAGATGTGAAATTATACACTTCACTGGGTCTCCTGCGGCCCTGAGCTTATTATCACCTTCACAGACGCCACATGTTAATGAACTCACACGTACCTGACAGTCATGCTGCAGATCAACACTTTAAACTGTGTTTTCCATCTAAAGTCACTGTTGAAGACTGTGCTGAATGAAATACTACAGCCATCACATGAGTCATGTGATGCGAGATGGTATATATATATATGTGTGTGTGTGTGCTTGTTTTTGTGATTATGAGGACACAAATTTGTATAATGACACGGGTATTACACTGGTATTACGACGTAAACATGTTTTATGAGGACATTTCATGAGTCCTCATATTTAAAATAGCTTTAAAAACATACTAAACAATGTTTTATTAAAAATGTAAAAGTGCAGAATGTTTCCTGTGATGGGTTTGTGAGCGTGTGAACGTGTGTGTGTTTGTGTGTGCGTGTTTTTGTGACATATCAGGACACAAATTTGTATAATGACATGGGTATGACATAGGTATTACAAGGAGAGGGTGACTTATGAGGACATTAACCCATGTCCTCGTTTTTCAAAAGGCTTATAAATCACACAGAATGAGTTTTTTTGAGAAAGTAAAAATGTGCACAGTTTCCTGTGATGGGTAGGTTTAGGGCAATAGAAAATACGGTTTGTACAGTATAAAAACCATTACGCCTATGGAATGTCCCCACAATTCACAAAAACAAACCTGTGTGCGTGTTAGTATATGTGTGTTTGTGTGAGCGTGTGTGTGTGTTTACTCACGCATTTGTGAAGTTGATCGCTCCCATTCGTTCACACTCGTAAATGATGAAACCTCCAGAAACCACAGGAACACCATTAACCTTGATCGCCACAGGGACAGTGATGTGATCTGAACAGAGACACATTCAACTGCATCATAACGCTACACTACACATAATAAGCAAAACTTCAAAAAGTCCTCGCCTTGTCTCGCCTTGCACTGAAAAGCCTTTGACAGGTTCATTCATATAAGAACAATAAAAAGTAAGAAAGAAGTATTCACCAAAGAATCAGACAAGGTCTAAAAGGATTTACTACGTATGTTTACTGCAGCTGTGTTTGTGTATGCACCTCTGTCGAAGGGGATTGTGGGATACATGTGAGGCGGAGGCAGAGGACACGTCTGGATCTGAGTCATGCCGTAGTCCAGATGCACGGTGGCGTTTGTGGCGATTCCCACCCCAAAATCACACTCCACCCGCAGACCCTGCAGATCCGGAACACTGCCGTTGATCAGGATCCCCACATTCTGAGAGGAACACACACACAAAAATCATTTGGTTTCATTTTGTTGATGCAAAATTGGGTTTGAGGGTGAAATGTGACCCAAACCATTCTTCATGACATTCATTCAATAATACAAGTTTCTTCAACAGACTTCCTCCTCCTCACTAGAGTATGTGACACACACAGTGAGGGGCCTCGTGACTCTAGTTATGATCATGTTTTAATCTTAAAGTTTAGAAACTGAGGTGATGAGATATTCCAGCCGGCTCTCTTCAGACGCTCATCTCTGCCATCACACGCCACATTGAGCTCTATTGTTGTCAGGATGGTAGACTTCCTGACATGGTGCCTGTTTCCTGTTTCCTGTTTCCTGTTTGGGCTGAAGAGTCATTTCCTCCAGCCCTGGATCAGATTCATCCAGGACAGAAGCTTCTTCACATCAAGATCTTCCAGTCTGCCACATTAGGAGCAGAACCTTATTGCCAATGTTTATGTGGGGAAAAACAGCCCACAATCTGAACTAACTATAGTCCTAAAAAAAATGTCTGTTTGTACAAATATTAATCATCCTCATAACTGAAGATTCGTGTTGTTTTCAGTGTACGACGCTCTGTTGTTTCACTTGCAAGGAATTATGCAAATCAGTTCATTGCACAAACATGCTCAAAAACGAGAGGTAATTATATTACTTTTTATCATGCAAATGAAAGTGTAAAATAAGCTTTGAAGTGCAACAAAAATGAAGAGACATCTCTCATTCAAATGAGATCGAGTGATGATGGAAACAGAGAAACATCTGGAGTTATGTCTCATAATCAAAGGCAAAGCTAAATGGAAATGTATTATAATGTTTTATAGAACAATTGTTGCATGATTATTTAAATGAAAGTTGTTAGAAAAGTGATCGTGCTCTGTATATGTTGTGATGAATGATAATTCAATAATTTGCAGATTGCTTATTTGTTTTTGTTTTTTTTCCTTTGTATACAATATGTGTCTGTGATTTTTTCCTTTTCCTTCCATGTTTATTTTAATTATCTTGTTTATTAGCAGTTTTGACAACAACATCTGCAAAGTTACGACGCTCAAAGTTCAATGCAAAGGGAGATATTTTCTTTTACAGAAATCGCTTTTTAAGGACTACAACAAACGGCTGGTAGGGGCTACAGTGAGCTTCTTCCCGGGTTAGTGACATCACTAACCCTAAAATTTACATAAACCCCGCCCCCAAGAACACGCAACAAAGGGGGTGAGGCCATGTTGGGCTGCTTTAGAGAAGAGGAAGAGTTGTTGTAGTAGAGTGTTGTTGACATGCCGTCATTTTACGCCGGACTGCTTCACAAACGAGAGTCAATTCAACACTGGATTTGCACAAAAGATTAACATGACGGCACATGCTAGTCGATGAGTTGAATCAACTCCACAGCACCTACATAAATTTATCCACTAACCATTCAGAAACGTCCAGTTTCAATCTAAAAGTTGTAACTTCTTCCTGAGTCTCTCCATCAGTGTCGACTCCGGTTTGAACAATGTAAGGCTGAACACTTTCGTCATTTTGGCTGCGTGAGATTCTCCAGCTTTGTTGTTGTTGAGCGACCGAAGCGCGAGCTGTTAAAGCTCCACCCTCTTCTGGAAAGGGGGCCGGGAGCAGCAGCTCATTTGCATTTAAAGGGACACACACAAAAACGCAGTGTTTTGGCTCACACCCAAATAGGGGCAAATTTGACATGCTATAATAAATGATCTGTGGGGTATTTTGAGCTGAAACTTCACAGACACATTCTGGGGACACCAGAGACTTACATCTTGTGAAAGGGGCATTATAGGTAATTATAGGAAAACTAGAATCTACCTGATTTCATAAAGCTGGTACTGAGAGCCTCTAGTTTAGTGCATTTGTTTGAGTGTGTGTTAATGTGGAATACCCTCATGTGTGCGGAGCGGCTGATCTCGGAGGGGGTGACGGTCATGGATGGACACTGCTGGACGCCATCAGCGCTGCTGATCCACGAGCGGCTCAGATTCCCACTGGAGCAGTCCTTCTGAATCGAACACCTGCAGCGCACATATAGGGAAACTCACCTTAATAAGCCTTTGCATTAACTTCTAAATCTAATTATAAAATTATGTTTTTACTCCAATTCGTTCTTGAAATATAATCATTTACACAGTGGCTGTGTAATCAAGACATCACAAACAATATAAGTAAAATATAATGAATATATAAGCTAATATAGTGCATGTATTTAGCAAAAGAGTTCATTTCAAGACCCACTGAACGAACATAAAACAGCATTAACTGAATTCATTGTGTCATTTATAAATGTGTGTGGACTATAAGGGAGTAAAAACGTCTCTTTAGTTTGCTGTAATGAGCAATAAAATACAGAGCTGAGAGCAAGAACCTGATAAACACTCATCCGGAGAAAAGACAGAGCCGTTCTGAAGGTAAGCTATAAGAGCAGGTTAGAGGGACTGTGATGAATTTAGAGAAACATGCAGATAAAACGTTTAGTCTGACCAGTTACGTTTGGTTTTTGTTGAATGGATGTACTGAATACACACACACTCGCTCACACACACTCACCCACTCACACACACTCACACACACAGGATGAAAAGACTCTCAGTGCAGTTTGACATTTTCCCTCTGAAAGAGCTTCTATCATGAGAACAATCATCATGAGTTGGATAAATGTTAAAGATGAGTGAAGTACAGAATCACTGCACTCCTTCACCCAGTGACGTCTGCTTCAAATTCCAAGCATTCAGGAAAACCCTTGAATAAAGATAAACTCTACAGGAAATCCAGCCCAAAACATCTGAAATCTCATTCAAACACGCAGTTTGACAAATTCCACACGTGTATTTTTGTCACTAAATGTCAAAGGGTTCGTTCTCCAAAGCCCTGAGACTCTTTCTGCTGTGAAACACAAAAGAAAATCTGCGAACACTTATTTTGATGCTCCCAACAGACATTCTACTGACTGTAAGTAACTATGCAACTACATGTCAACTTATTCTAATAACCCAAACCCTTAAAGTCAACTAATACTCAACTAATACTCCAATGAAAGTTAGCTGACATGTAGGTGGAACGTTATGTATAGTCAACAGAATGTCCAAAGGAGACCATCACAATAATGTGCAACTGAAAATATTCAGCAAAATTTGCACTGTTTTTTGTCCCACACAAAGAAAGTGAATGGAGACGGATGCTTGCAAGCTCAAAAATGATGAAAAATGTAGTCCATATGGCTCATGAGTTACATTTCAAGCCATTGATTGTGTTTTTGTCAGTTAAGACGTGATCCTGGAAAATCATCATCAACATTCCTTTCAAACATTCAGATTTTGGAGTTATGGTTCGACTGGGGCTTCAAGCGCCTTTCATTTCTCCCTGATTTCAGAGTAAATGAAGAGAGAATGAGACAAGCGCTGAAGTGTAGTGCAGGTTTACCTTTTCTCTAGTGTACACCAGCCGCAGTAGGCATCACTGGCGCTCAAACACTCGCTGCAGGAGTTGTACTGACCACACGCTGCCACACCAACACGCAGGAGCTGCACAAATAAACACACAAATCACACACATGCGTACTAACACCACACACAAGATGTGAGCGAACACTTGAGTATCAAACTAACATTCAGTCATATGTTCAGTTTCACAGCCTCCATCAATGATTATTCACACAACACTCTCTCATCACCTCTCCCAGAAATAGACTTGATGTCTGAATGCGATGAAGACAGTGTGTGCATGCTAAATGCAGCTCCATTTTAATCAAATATATATGGAAGCTTGTTTCCGCCACAGAATAAAACCATTTAAAAGATAATTGCGACTTTTTATCTCACAATTGCGAATTGCGAAAAAAGTCTGAATTGTGAGAAAAAAAGTCAGAACAGCAAAGGAAAAAAAAACAGAATTGCGAGAAAAAAGTCAGAATTGCGAAAAATAGTCAGAATTACGAGATATAAATTCGAAATTGCGAGAAAAAAAGTCCAAATTGCGAGAAAAAAGTCAGAATTGCGAGAAATAGTCAGAATTGCGAAATATAAAATCGAAATTGCGAGAAAAAAGTCCGAATTGCGAGAAAAAGTCAGAATTGCGAGACATAAATTTGCAATTGCGAGATAAAAAGTCAGAAGTGTGGGATAAAAGTCAGAATTGTGAGGAAAAAAAGCCAGAATTGTGAGAAAAAAGTCAGAATTGCGAGAAATAGTCAGAATCGCAAGATATAAATTCACAATTGCGAGAAAAAAGTCTGAATTGCGAGAAAAAGTCAGAATTGCGAGAAAAAGTCAGAATTGAGAGAAAGTCAGAATTTTGAGAAATAGTCAAAATCGCAAGATATAAATTCACAATTGCGAGAAAAAAGTCAGAATTGCGAGAAATAGTCAGAATTGCGAAATATAAAATCGAAATTGCGAGAAATAGTCAGAATCGCAAGATATAAATTCACAATTGCGAGAAAAAAGTCTGAATTGCGAGAAAAAGTCAGAATTGCGAGACATAAATTTGCAATTGCGAGATAAAAAGTCAGAATTGCAAGGAAAAAGTCCGAATTGCGAGATATAAATTCGAAATTGCGAGGAAAAAAAGTCCAAATTGCGAGAAAAAAGTCAGAATTGCGAGATATAAATTTGCAATTGCGAGATAAAAAGTCAGAATTGCAAGGAAAAAGTCCGAATTGCGAGATATAAAATCGAAATTGCGAGATAAAGTCAGAATTGTGAGAAAAAAGTCAGAATTGTGAGAAATAGTCAAAATCGCAAGATATAAATTCACAATTGCGAGAAAAAGTCAGAATTGCGAGAAAAAGTCAGAATTGTGAGGAAAAATCCAGAATTGCGAGAAACAGTCAGAATTGTGAGAAAAAAGTCCGAACTGCAAGGGGGGAAAAAACAGAATTGTGAGATATAAATTTGCAATTGCGAGATAAAAAGTCAGAATTGCGAGAAATAGTCAGAATCGCAAGATATAAATTCACAATTGCGAGAAAAAAGTCTGAATTGCGAGAAAAAGTCAGAATTGAGAGAAAAAGTCAGAATTGAGAGAAAGTCAGAATTATGAGAAATAGTCAAAATCGCAAGATATAAATTCACAATTGCAAGAAAAAGTCAGAATTGCGAGAAATAGTCAGAATTGCGAAATATAAAATCGAAATTGCGAGAAATAGTCAGAATCGCAAGATATAAATTCACAATTGCGAGAAAAAAGTCCGAATTGCGAGAAAAAGTCAGAATTGCGAGACATAAATTTGCAATTGCGAGATAAAAAGTCAGAATTGCAAGGAAAAAGTCCGAATTGCGAGATATAAATTCGAAATTGCGAGGAAAAAAAGTCCAAATTGCGAGAAAAAAGTCAGAATTGCGAGATATAAATTTGCAATTGCGAGATAAAAAGTCAGAATTGCAAGGAAAAAGTCCGAATTGCGAGATATAAAATCGAAATTGCGAGATAAAGTCAGAATTGTGAGAAAAAAGTCAGAATTGTGAGAAATAGTCAAAATCGCAAGATATAAATTCACAATTGCGAGAAAAAGTCAGAATTGCGAGAAAAAGTCAGAATTGTGAGGAAAAAATCCAGAATTGCGAGAAACAGTCAGAATTGTGAGAAAAAAAGTCCGAACTGCAAGGGGGGGAAAAAACAGAATTGTGAGATATAAATTTGCAATTGCGAGATAAAAAGTCAGAATTGCAAGGAAAAAGTCCGAATTGCGAGATATAAAATCGAAATTGCGAGATAAAGTCAGAATTGTGAGAAATAGTCAGAATTGCGAGATATAAATTTGCAATTGTGAGAAAAAGTCAGAATTGTGGGATAAAAGTCAGAATGTAAGGAAAAAAAGCCAGAATTGCGAGAAAAAGTCAGAATTGCGAGAAATAGTCAGAATCGCAAGATATTAATTCACAATTGCGAAAAAAAAGTCAGAATTGCGAGAAAAAGTCAGAATTGTGAGGAAAAAAGCCAGAATTGCGAGAAACAGTCAGAATTGTGAGAAAAACAATTTCGAGAAAAAAGTCAGAAGAATCGCAAGATATAAATTTGCAATTGTGAGATAAAAAGTCAGAATTGCAAGAAAAAAAGTCAGAATTGCGAGTAAAATAGTCAGAATTGCGAGATATAAATTTGCAATTGCGAGAAAAAAGTCAGAATTGCGAGTAAAATAATCAGAATTGCGAGATATAAATTTGCAATTGCGAGATAAAAAGTCAGAATTGCGAGATAAAAAGTCGAAATTTCGAGAAAAAAGGTCTGAATTGTGAGATAAAATGTTGCAATTACCTCTTTTTATTTTTTATTCATTGGCGGAAACAAGCTTCCATAAATATATGACACAAATGGCTTAAAATATCTTTGAAATATAATGATCTTTATAATAAGGTCTCATTTGTTAACATTAGTTAATGCATTAACTAACACAATAGAATATGAATGAGCAATACATTTGTTCGAGTATTTATTAACCTTTGTTAGTTAATAAAAATACAGCTGTTAATTGTTTGTTCATGTTAGTTCGTGGTGCATTAACTAATGAACACAACTTTGGATTTTAAAAATGTATTAGTAAATGTTGAAATTAACATCAGCTAAGATTAATAAATGCTGTAGAAGTATTGTTTATCTTTAGATCATGTTCACAAATGAAACCTTATTGTAAAGTGTTACCATGAGCAATAATTTTGTGATAAGGTCAGCATTGCTCGTACACACTTTCAACAGATTTAAGCTGATATCAGTCATTGAGTTTGAGGATGTGCTTAAGACACTTAAAGCCCCGATATACTTCAAGTGACATCGAAGAACGAACTGCTGTGACGTCATTTCGAACAAAATCAGGCCAAAACAAAGTTTGTTTTGAGTTCATTTCAGGAGTTCGAAACAGCTTGTCAAAGTGAACTTTCACTCCGGCAGTTAAACACCTTCAAACTCTCACTGGTCCGTAGTGATAATGTAATAGGTGGGTGTGGCTCTGAGGCTCCGCCTTCTTTAAGGTGTAAATCTCCGGTTCATTTCTTCTGTTCAGCCGGTCGAGGTCAGACACAAGTGAAAACATGAACACACTGGAGAGACGCTTTATAGTCGAAACTGAAGCAGTAACTCTAACTTAAAGTAACAGTATATCAATGCAAAGGTGTTTCAAACTTCTAAGGGAAGGGAAGGACGAAGAACGTTCCGGTGAGTATATCAGGGCCTTAAATCAAAAGTGTATGATATGTATAAAGTTTGATTTGTACTCACATGGTGTGCGGTCATGAGATACAGGTAGTTGTTGTCGCTGGGGTCGAAGGTCATGATGTGGTGAACCGGTTCATAAGCATGGAGTTTCAGTGACCACAGTTTCGCCACAGACAGGTTTGCCAGCAGAGACAGCTGATGAAGAAACACAAGCGTTTAACACACACACCTCAGCATACGACATCTACTGTGAACTGTGTCTGGATCTGCCAATATGTACAATCAGAATACACTTCAGGAGACACTGTATCCCACAATGCAACACACTCAACTTGACCTTCCATTTCCAATGGGTTTAATCTTTTTCTTGACTCATTTGGACTGCTAAGAGTTACAACTGCATTACAACATTACTCTGATTGAATTAAAAGTGATTAAATAAAAAAGTAGCTTTATTTCCAAGATGATAACTGGACAGCACTCACTGAATGATGAGGTCATTCTCCTCGTATGTAAGTCGCTTCGGATAAAAGCGTCTGGTAATGATTAAATGTAAATGTAAGCACAACATTGGAAAGTTTCCCTTATAAAAAAGAAATATACATCAAGTTCATTTTATGAAGTATACTTACGTAATGTTCAAGTATATTTTTAAGTATACTTTATGTAGTAAGTATACTAATATCAATGTACTAGTAGCAAACTTTTAAGTACTATTTCAATACTGCTTGAGACTAAATTGGCCCACGTTTTAGTACATAAAAGTGTATGTTTAAGTGTACTGTAAGTGTAAAAGTAGTAAATTTCAAGTACACAACTAGTTCACAACCACATTTCTCATTTGTACTGCATCTGTAGTACAAGTGAACTTATAAGTATACTAGTAGTTTACTATTTTAATACTTTTAGCACATTTTTGTTTATGAAGTACACTTTGAAGTATACTCTCAGTAAACTACTAGTTTAGTAGTTTTATACTGAAAATACTTGTAAGTTTTCTTTAGGTGAACATAACATCATACTTGCACTTTACTATTTAGCCTATATATTATTTTTGCACTTTAAGTATACTACTATGTTCCTATTTAGGTATTTTTTTATACTTGAAATATACCTTTAACTGTACTTTAACTTTCCAATTTAAAAACATTTTATTCTAGCTTCATGCATACTTTTTTATCAATACATGAATGTGGGTAAATTTCATAAAAAAAGCAACATTGTAAACAAAAATCTGAGAAACATCACATTTTTGTCAAAGACTACAACAGATCCGGATGGGATTCAGAACAATGATCAAAACACAGATGAAGAAGATCGAGTCCATCAACACCACCAAAGCTTCACAGTCGTTTCCTCTTCATGGGTTCATCATTTCATTCAGTAACGTTAGACAGTTTTGATTTTTATTATGTTTAATGTTTGATAATTGCGTTATTTTACATTCGTGTAAGCTATCTTCTATCACTTGTTTCTGCTTCTTCACCTGTGTTTTGATACAGAGATTCTGTACTAGAAGAAGCGTAATAGCGCCCCCTACCATATAACAGTGAAAACATGCCAAGCCAAGTATACTTAGAATAATTAATTACTTTTAAGTACATCTCGATCAAAGATTGAGTACATGTATAGTCCAAATATACTTAGACTTTTCTGTCAAGTATACTTAAGTGCAATTTAAGTAGGCCTATATTTACATAAAAAGTAGACTGAATGTATACTTTCTCATTTTTAGTTTAAAAGAAGTTTACTAATAACACACTTGAATAAACTTCTTTTTCGTAAGGGTTATCATGATTTCATACTGTACTGTGCACTATGCAGTCATCTTGTGTTCTCTTTTCTATTTAAAACCAGGCTATTTTCTCTGAATGCTTCTCGACGACACCTAGTTTAAATAAAACGGCGGAAGATGAGAGGAAGAGCATGATAATGATATGATATCATAATGCACCATAATTATCATCCTCTGAATGTTGAGAAAAGAGCATGAAGACATTCGGTGGGTGTGAAACATTCGTCATCTCAAATCTGACATGCCAAAATCAACCTTCAGAGACAAAGTGCTAATTGCAAATGTAGACAAGTTTCAGCAGTTCAGACACACACACACACAAACACACACACAACTATGAGACAAATTCCACACATGTGAATTATGCTATGCCAGATACAAAGACACAGTTATTAGAGGGGCACACATACACAAAGCAGTGAGAGAAAAGTGTGTTTGTGAGTAAATCTGCTGTATAGATGCATCAACTCACTGAGGCTTTCAAACTGCACGGGCTCCAGGGAAAAGTTCAGAGAGAAATATTAAAGAGGACCTATTATGCCCCTTTTCACAAGATGTAATATAAGTCTCTGGTGTCCCCAGAATGTGTCTGTGAAGTTTCAGCTAAAAATACTCCACAGAACATTTATTATAGCTTGTCAAATTTGCCCCTATTTGGGTGTGAGCAAAAACACGCCGTTTTTGTGTGTGTCCCTTTAAATGCAAATGAGCTGCTGCTCCCGGCCCCCTTTCCAGAAGAGGGCGGAGCTTTAACAGCTTGCGCTTCGGTTGCTCAACAACAACAAAGCTGGAGAATCTCACGCAGCCGAAATGAGGATTGTCAGTAACGGTGTTCAGCCTTACATTGTTCAAACCGGAGTCGACACTGATGGAGAGACTCAGGAAGAAGTTACAACTTTTAGAAAAATTTACATAAATTTTTGTAGTTGCTGTGGAGTTGATTCAACTCATCGACTAGCATGTGCCGTCATGTTAATCTTTTGTGCAAAACCCGTATGGACGCCCACTATACATAGCGTACCTGTTTGCCAAACAGAGTCATACACACCAGGCTAACGTTTATGATTGCTATCAAATGCTGTGAATGGTCTTATATTTTTTCCAAAATATCGCTCGGACAGAAACGCTCCTTTTTTAGCAATCGATCTTGCCAGGGTCAACTTCAGGCTATCCAAGCTAACAAGACTCTAAACAGTGTTCAGTGCTCGTCTGTGCAGCCAACGACAGAACAGTTAGCATGCTTTGCTCCAACTTTTACCATGGCGTAAGAACTGGTACATTGTTTTCGTTTGCGAAAACAAAATGGCGGCGCCGTGGGTGGAAACGTGCAGATTAAGGGGCGGTAATATTATAATAAGATCCCCTTCCTACGTCACAAGGGGAGCGAAATCTGAGCGTTTTTTCACATGCTTGCAGAGAAAGGCTTACCAAAACAAAGTTACTGGGTTGTCCTTTTTCACGTTTTCTGGGTTGGTAGATGCACCGGAGACCTGATTATAGCACTTAAACACGGAAAAAGTCAGATTTTCATGATATGTCCCCTTTAAAAAGTCTTTTTCTGTTTTTTTTTTTTTCTTTTTTTAAAGACTGGTCTGTAATCATGACATTAAAGACAGTTACTTTGTTATATATTATGTTTCTCTTCAGGTTTATACATCTTACAGGAAATATATGTAGGTCTGTCGCATCAAGTGAAAGCCTCTGGGGCCCGTACCATGATGCTAGTTGAACAAACACAGGGTTATGGGGTTAGTTTTGAGTCGACAAAACCAAACCAACCCAATCAGGCTTTAGTGGTACCATGATGCCAATCCTCAACTTCATCTGTCGACTCAGGCTTTGATCCGGAGTTCATGGAGCGCGTGCACATGAAAGTGTGACATCGGCAGCCAACAGAGGAGTGTGTCTGTCACCAGAACATCAGAGAAACCATTGTGTGTGTGTGTGTGTGTGTGTGTGTGTCCTAAAGCAAAGCTTACTTTATTCTGTACAGTGCAGATGCCTGCAAGCATGAATGTGAGTGTTAGTATTGTATATGTGAGCAGATGTACAGACAGACAGATAAGCAGAGGTTGAGCTCTAATTGAATTAGCCTTTACTAACACAGATCCTCAAATAAGCTTATCTCACCACACAAATCACATTACACACACTCCTGAGACCATCAGCGGCATCATGAAACCACCCACAGGACACACACACACACACACACTCACTAACATCACTGACATCACAAGCTCATTAACATATCCCCGCCCCTATTCACACATCAACACCTCTTTACTGAATTAATGATGAATTACCACTTGAAACACAGCATTATGTGGAGATTAGCCAATCATAACAGTGCTCAATTACATACAACAGTGTTAAAGGTACAGTAGCTCCTGTTTAACGTCGGCATGAAAGGGAAGTTGCGCTAGACGTCCTTTCTTCCCTATTGTGGAACAAGAACAAATGTAGGATGTAGGGCAGGGCTTGATTTTGTCTGTGGGGAATTTATTGGATAGCTGGATGGTTGTGGTTTGCTATTGGTGGATCTCATGTGAGTGACAAACCTGATCATGAAAAACTTTTTGGAACTTGCTGGAATGTAAATAAAATGTAGGATACAAGCACTTCAAACACTCGCACTCATACACCCACCGCCGTCAGCAGATTAAAGCTTAATAAATGATGCATTAAGAGTTAATTACAGGGAATCTATGACAAGATGGTGTAGTGGTAAAGCTTTTGTTCAGAGTGCAAGATGAACTGTGTTCAAATCCACACCATACATAACAGAAAAATGACAATCGACAAACTGAGAAACAGAAAAGGCTACCAGAAAACATATTATCAAAAGTACCATGATGTATCTTGGCAATTTTTTCGAAAGAGAATCTTAAGAAACATCAGCTGTGTAGATTTAATCTAGATGTCTGAGATTACGCTCTCTCTCTCAAACACACACACGTGTGAGCAGAGCCTCCGAAACAAGCCATTACATCTGAGCAGACGTCGTCCCTGTGTCTTGGCAGCGAAACAAAAAGCCTTTTCTGACTCTTTACAGCAGACTCCCTGCAGCTAGATATTCCTTATCTGTGTAAATGAAACACTCAATAATAGCACTGCTCACAAAGAGCTCACCGACTGCAGGCCACAGACCAGCCCTCCATCGTCTCCAGACTTCAAATAACTAAATGTGAATCTGAGTAAGTGTGACACACCTTCCTGGAATCTGGCCCTAATTACGGCTCTTTTGTTCGGAGGTTTTGCAGCTCGCAGATGTTTTCTAAGGCAACGGCACATGAATAATCGTCGCTTTGGGTTAGTGTGAGTAGGTGTGTGGCTCGGGTTTTGCTTACATTTTTGAGAAGCGAATGTGAAGGACGGTAAAACCTGAATTCACCTTAATTGTGAAGAGTTCTGGCTTCATAAACATGATAAAGGATGTTTGATTTATGTTTTAATGTGCCATTATTATGCTATATGGGTTCCTAATGTTGTTTGTTGACTCCTAATGGAGTCTCCTAAAATAGATTTACATGCATCCAGTTCAAACAACACTTTCATTTTCTCATAATATCCACTGCAGCATCAGCTCTTTTCTCTCAGTGTCTGAAACGGTTCAATCAAGGATTCAGTCTCTCTAAACCCTGCCTTTCTGAGAGCTGCTCTGCTCTGATAGACGGCCCAGTCTGTCGTGATTGGTCAGAAACCAAACGCTCATTATCATATCTGAATCTCAGCACTTGATACACAGTGATATGAACAGTAACGATGGCGTCGGTTTTACCGTATCAATCTCATCAAAGTGGATTTGCTTTGGCATCAGAAAACAGCGTCTTCTCAACATGAACAACACGAACCAAACTCTTCCAGTCTCAGATACAACTACAACTGTTTGAGGGCGGGGCAAAGCAGATGCTGTTCAGCCAATGAAGACCAGAGGCGTCAAATTTGCATTATGCAAATTTGTAACAAACCTACGTAGGTTCAGCGGGAAGTGAGACTGGAATTACTGACGGCTCATTTCAGCAGTTCAGAATCACTTCTTTTTTTAGGAGATAAAAACTCCATTTATCTGCACTTTGATCTTTAAAACTTTGAAGACCTTTTACATTCACAAACAGCTTTATTACACACTACATGAAAAGGAATATCCCAAAAAGCATAATAGGGGCACTTTAATGAAAATGTAAAAAATGTAGAAAGGTTTAGCGATAGAGGATTGAAAATACTATTAGTTCAGTACAAAAACTAGCAGTCAATGTACAGTCCTCATGGCAGAAAAGCAAACATATGCATTTGGATTTATGGGTGTTTTTAAAAACTGGCCAAATCTAAAGAGCCGGTGCTTATGGTCGATATAACGGCAATATTAGGGATGCACCGATATGAAAATTTTGGCCGATACCAATAACCGATAATTCGTTATATTTGAAAGCCGATAACCGATATATTGGCCGATAAATCTAAATCCAAATTTTTATATAATTTTTGAGAGCCTGATTACAAAGACAAAAGTTTCACCATTAAAATCCATGTCCGAAGCACACAATTATAATGTTCTTGTTATAATTTAATGTAGCTTATATGACAGACTTGTGCTGTTCATGTTGCACTTAACTGTATTTTCCTTTTTGTAGTGGTGAACAGTGCGCATCTGAAGTGTCTCAGCTGAAGGAAATAATCTGTTATTTATCGGCTTTAATATATCGGCCAAATTTTCTTATTGGGCCGATAATTATAACATTAAAAATGAACATATATCGGACGATACCGATATGATTGCCGATATATTGTGCATCTCTAGGCAATATACAACTTAATGTTGACAAATAAGATGCACACAAAATCGATGAATTCACAAAAACATATCTGAAGACAGAAAATGTCCACTATACATTGACTGGTGGTAGATTTTGGAACTGACACTTTCTGTTCATCAACAAATCAAACGTGGTTACCCATTCTTATATATTTTCTATAATATCAAGGTACTTTGATATACACTATGGAACTTAACCTATTAATTTAACATAGTATTTACATGGTACTAAAAAAACATGTCCAAAAACACATCATAGACCTCTAGAAAAATACAGGTTCTAAAGGTGTTTTTCACAGTGATGCCAACCGAAAAACCTTTCAGGAACAGTTCTTACAAGTGTGAAGAACATTTGAATAATCTAAAATCCACTATAAAGAACCTTTTTTTTTGGAATGGAAAGATGCCATGGATGTTAAAGGATCTTCATGGACCACAGACGCAGATAAAGAAGCTTTAAGAGTGTAGGCAAACACTAAACTACACCCCGGAAGTGACTACAGTTCTTCATGTGAGACAAATGACAAAAAACTGACTAGTTCCCTTAAACAGATCCTGGAAAGAGCATGAGTTTCTGCAGTGGGAAAGAGGCTCATGATAGCAGAGCTTTACAACTGTGTAAAGAAGCACAACAAACACACAGACAAAAGAAGACAGACCCCAGCAGGACCACCCGATCAGACAGGAATGCTTTTAAATGGAGTTTGTGTACAAGGCAAACACTTTTTAAAGAATATGAACAAATATTTGAATGTGTGTGTTTCCATGTGCTGTAACATCACTGAAATCAATCACAGCTGTGCAATTATCAAATACTGAAACTATCATGTCTTTATATGGTGTATAAATCATGGATGCATCAGGATGGTAGACTCGTGAACTAATCGTGCACCAAAACAAATATTTGATTAGGTCAACACATTTGTTAAGTTTTTATATTTGTCTTAGCTTTAATATTTGATCATATTAAGAAGTTGCAGCACTTTAGACTGTCAGCATTGCAAACTCCCTCCAACAAAGTTGCATTTTCAAGCCCTATCTGCTCATGACGAGCCAATCAATTCCTCACAGACAAAATCAAGCCCCGCCTCTCATTTGTTCTCATTCGAGAAGCTGTTTCCATATATACACATCACATTAGGGAAGAAAAGATGATCACAACTTCTGTTTCATTCTGATTTCAACAAGCATCTAAAGCACTGCAGCATCAAAGCACAAATTCACTGCCTTCAACAACAGCTTTCAGACAATTGTTTGCTTCTGTCTCGGTTTTTGCCTATACCATGATATTTTGTGCAAAAAAGGAAAAAAAAAAGATTACAGATATTTAGTCTGGTTGAATACAGACCATCAGTGTTATTCAGTGCATTCCTGAACAGCAGCTCAAACAGTTCCCAGGGAATCAAATGAATGCAGTGTAAGCCACTTTAGATACAGCATCTGTTTTGCACATTTCTAATATATTTATACTCTGCACAATATGTGATATAACGCAGTATTATTGTTGTGTATCATCTCACCTTGCGTAGCCAGCCCTTGCTCGTCCCCAGGAACAGCACGGTGCGGTTGTGGACGTTGTCGACAGCAATAGATCTGAGCCCCGAGGCCTCATAGATGGGTCGGGCCCTCAGGGGCCTCCTCAGAGCCAGCGGGTGCTGGAGGTGAGCCGCCCCACAATTCAGCTGCTCCTGCTGGAGCTGGAACAAATAATAACATGATGTGAGTGATAATCGCCTGTGCAAAACTCACGGTTGGAGGCATTTGCCTGGCTGTCGCTGTGGGATTTAAGGGTCTTCGGAGCAGTTTATTCATGCTGGATGAAGTCAAAAGAGTCTCTGTGATATTATTATACTCAGCTGTACACTGAAAGAAGTCAAACTGACCGTGCCATTTTTATAAATCAAGGTTTCGTTCAGTTTGTCTCAAAGCAAATAACACTCCCCATAGAAAAAATAAAAAGAAACATTTAGCTCAGACAGTATTTTGACTTCATGTTCCTTAACACACTGACTCGCTTTACTGACTGCAGATGTTATTGTGGGTTTTATTATTTTTCTAGTGTTTTTTGTTGTTAGTACATAGAAAATATGATGCATATTTAAAGGCACACTATGTAATTTTTCGCCACTAGAGGTCACCTATTCAAAACAAAGGCGTAGCTTGATTGAGTGGGGAATCTTGGGAGATGTCGTCTTCACCTCACAGCCAGTGGAAAAGAATCGTGACGGACTCGGGCAGAAATCTTGTTCATGGATGAGATTATTAACGTTACTGTAGTATGAAGCAGAGCAGGGCAAGAGCTGTGGGAGCGGAACGAGGCCGCTGGAGCGATTGCTAATGAGAGACGAGCGCGACACACGTCTCGAGAGCAGCGGGATTTTTATTATGCCACAGACGACCGCTTACGCTTCTTCCGGTCAAGTGTGTGTGCTGTGCTGTTTATCATATTAGATATATTTGAGTGTGTTGAAAATGATGTTATAACGTTACTCTGAGTGTTCGCTCGGCTCCCTAAAGGCATGGTAAAACACGCAGTCGCGGAAAATCAAGAAAACAAGATTTAAGCAATAAGACTAAACATGTTGAGCTATATAACAATAATTCGTTTTCTGTCTATAAATGTAACCAGCAGTTGTTCCCTTGTCTAATAAAACATGTAATATATTAAAGCATCGTTGGTGTTTCCATGGTTTCTACAAAAATAAAACCCGGAAATCGACGATAACATGGGTATGATGTCATTGATAGGTGATGCACGGACACAGTCCGTGTCCTGGTTAAAATTGCTTATTTCTCTGGATTTAAACATTCTTGGAAACATTTGGGATAATGTAAGTACACAAGTTAACAAAATATATAACACTGTTCTAGTGGTTTCTGGATATTTTAATCCAAAAATCTTACATATTGTGCCTTTAAAGAAACATCACAACAAACAGTAAGGTCTTTCATTGACTTTAAACATGGACTAACAAAATGTTTTTAGTTTTATCTTAAGTGGAAATTCATTTAATTTTAAAAAAGACAATATTTAGAAACATTTTGGCTTATGTCTAAAGAAAACACAGGGTCTTTATAATAAATAATCTCTTTACTTTTTGTCTTATATTTTAAGAAATATTTGACCAAACCATAAATATAATTTGAGAAAAACTAATACATTTGGCTGTAACAAAGAGTGTTTTTTTTTTAAAAGTTGGTCCTAAGTATCATTTATTTCAGTGTAGATATGGCTCTTTATGATTTTATACCCGTTCATTTTGTCATGCTAAATGAAAACCGTGGGTATAGCTTGTAATGGTGATGATTTGAGGTGCCAAATGACGCGCCAAAACCGATTACTGAAGCTCAGGGGTCGTTCAAAACTGAGCAACAGCAGCGCCTGCCTTAGCAGACATCGCTAACAACACAAGTAATTAGACTAAGAATAATGCAGGGTTAGATGCGTTTGTCCTGAACCTGCTTTAACACACTGATTAATCTATTGTTTAATCAAACGTCTGAAGCTTGAGGTTCCAGCAGAGTTTGTGCGCGAGCAGCGAGAGGTTCACGGCAGGGTGACGGGAACTGAAGCGGGGGAGAGAAAGAATTCAGCGGCCGAGTTTTTCTCACGGGTTTCTCCCCCTCAGCGCCGTGACCTCCAGCGCTCCGAGGAGACTGCAATCTATCAGATACGCCACACACACCAGCGTTACGCTCTCCAAACCAAACACGAGCTTTACCAGCCTTTAACGGCGGTACAGGCATCATGTGATGTCACTGGGCATGAGCGATGAAAGTCGCGTCAGGAGGGGGCGTGAACCTGGACTTTATGGGAAAGTCTGAGTTACGTAAAAGAGCAAAAACACTGCGCTAAATAAACACCAGGCTGCCATGTGCTTTTTATAAAATGCCATGTTCACCTAATAAAAACAGCATGTTTTCAGAAATGAGCTGCTCCAGAATCTGCTTCATGGTCGACTTTAAATTCACATCAGATTTATATGTAACATCTGAGATGGATTAACCTAAGTTTTGAGTTCACTGTATATTATGAGGCATTCAGTTCTTTAACTGCTAAGCCACAATAGTCAAAACTGGAATACCTTTTCATTCTGCTCTACACATAATGAAATCATTCAGAAATCAGTTAAAAAGTGATTCGAAGTGATTTAACTCTGGCTGCTCTATTTATTCTCAGTTTAAGTTCATGGATCATAAACTCGTGTACATGTTCAATAAGGTGAATGATGCAAAAGTAAGAGTTTTTAGTAGTTTTGATGAAAGCTTCACACTGTACGGCATTGAGTTTATTATGATACCCTGCTAAATGTTTAGGAATCAAAACAATAATTCAATTCAACGCGATGATTATAGCCTTTTGAACACACTTTGTGTTTAATTTGACAAATGCGGACAGTGATTTAATGACAGAAACGTCATTAAAACGTAGAATTTTGGAGATTTTCCCAGCAGAGAAAAAAAAACTCCACACAAAAATAGGCTACTATAATTGGATCACATTCACTACGACGTGAAAAACATTTCCCTAATAATGCGGCAATTCTTCATTACTGAAACTTTTGACTGACTCCCAATATTGAAAAGGCAACAAGTCGTGAAATTTAAAGTCAAATGCACAAGAAAGGAAAGTTTATTTTATATGCTGTCACTTCTCTTCATATCTAGTCACCTCATATTCGCTAAATACACACGTTTTCTCGTAATATAATTGGCTCCCTAAAGTATTTTCATAACTTTAAAGCCTTTTTTTCATTTACTGTAGGTGATGGTTTCATCACAACTTTTTCAAACATTAATAATAGTGTTAAAAAAAAAAAAAAGGTGGCGATCTTACCTTGATGATCCCCTTGGCCTCGCACTCGGCCCCGGAGCCCTGGATGACGCTGTCCAGCACCTGCACGTCGCTGTTGGGGCCGGTCGAGCAGTTGCGGCGGCCCTGGTGGATCATCTCCTCCACATCCGCCACGCGGAACGCGCACACGGCCGACTGCCCGCCCGCCCTGCCGAACACCCCGAACAGATAGGGCTCCGGGGCCGTGGCGCTCTGCACACTGACCTCCACGGGATAGATGGACAGCAGGCGGTTGTAGATATTCCCATTGGATCCGCACTGAATTCCCATCTGGATGTAGGACTCGGTGAGTTTGCGGCTCTCCGTGGACTTGCGGGAACCGTCCAGGCAGATGCGCGCCAGGATGCTGTTGGGCTGGCTCTCCTTCAGACCCGTGTTGGCGTCGTTGTTGATGGCGATGTACGAGTAGTTCTTGAGCACGAACGCGTGCACGAAGTTGAGCTTGTTCTTCTGCTTGACTTCTTGCTTGATTTTGAACACGTTGTCTTCGGACGGGTTGATGTCGTAGGTGAAGAGCCGGCCGAGGTCTTTGGTGTTGAGCGAGCGGATGGCGATCTCGGGCGTGTTCTCGAAGCGCAGGTCCTCTTTGCTGTGGTTCTTGGGGAAGAACTCGGTCCCCATGCCCGTGTACGTCGCTCCTACCAGCAGCCGCGGTGCGCCGCCGTGACTTCGGAACACGAGCCCCACGGTGCTCGCGTTCTCGTGGTTGGCGACGATGTTGAGCATGCTCGGGAACACGATGGCCCCGTCCTGCGGGAACTTGACGGCCACCCGGGACACGTCGTCCATGCTGCGCAGCTCGCAGAAGCCCTGGTACACGGACCCGCAGGCCAGCAGCACGCCCTGCTCGCGGTCCAGCGCGAGGAGCTTGTTGTGGTTGTCGGTGAGCGTCTTCTCGTGCTCGCACGTCGCCTGCGGCAGCTGCGGCGCGTGGCACAGCGGGTTGTCGCGCACTGGTCCCGTGCGCATCTCCACCTCCAGCGCGAGCGTCGCGTTCAGCTGGTACAGGCTGTTGACCGCGGCCAGGTAAACGCGTCGGGACACCGCGTCCACCACGAAGTTATTGGTGCGGTTGGGAGACGCGAACTCCTGTTGAATCTTGAGCGCGCGCGTTTGGAGAGCCGCTAAAAACACGGCGAAAACCACCGCTAAGAGCCCGAGAGAGGATCTTTCCGCTGTAGAAGGAGGCATTTTTCCTTCTGGCTGGCTTCCGCGGGTTCTGGACGGAGAGGCGCATTGAGCAAGCGGAAAAGAGCGCAACTATCCGGGAGGAAAGACCGTTTCCTGCCGAACGCCTGAACACCGAATGACGTGATGAAGAGTCTCCGCTTCCTTAATAGAGACTCTCGCAGCTCTCCGGCGCTCAACATCTCTCTGGAGAGACCGCAGATCTGTCCTTCTGATAGCTCACTGTGGTAATCAACTGACAACTGTCGTATAATTATTACTATATTCATATTAGCCTGTCATGGCATTTTCAAGCTACTCCAATATATGTTAGAGTGTCCAAAAAAACTGTTTTGTTAGAGTGATTATAAACGGGATTCGAACTTGACAAAGACATCATGAGATGTGAGCTGGGATGGTTTTGCTCACTACTGCCGTACTTCAGTTTGTGTTCTTAAAAAGTGGAAAATAGTAATAATACACTCTTAAAAATAAAAAAGTTTTTTTTAATGGCATCGATGGTTCCACGAAGAACCTTCAACATCCATGGAATCTTTCCATTCCACAAAAGGTTCTTTAGATTATTGCAGTTTTTCTCGATTGCTAACGCATTATAACTGATTAATTTGGCACAGTTTCCCAAACCATTTATTCAATTATCAAAACAAAGACATTTCTCAAAACTATAAACACTTTCACTTGTTTTCACACACATTCCAATTTTCTTAATGATTTCTGCAAAACTCTACACAAAAATGCCCTTATTTTACAGTGGTTTAACCATGTTCTCATTCAGAAAACACAAACACATCGTATAATTACAGTTTTTTTCAGCTGCTTACACACATTTTCAAAACTTTGCCTCTTTGCAAAATGCCTCACATCTCTTGCAAAATGAAGCACTGCATTTAAAATATCACAAACACATTTGTCTTATGTTGCAAACACTTTTGCCATAATATTCTATTTTTGGATATATCATATACACACAGTTATTCAAAACCTAAGGCTCTTCTTTCATGAGCTCCTACATACATTTCTGTACAAGATTGAAAGTAATTGGCAGAGAGATGTTGAAAAATTCACGGTAAACACGAAAGCAAGACTGAAACCAAACTATTTATTGTTTTACTGTAAGCATTTGTGGTTGTGAATACAGTATTACAGTATGAAAGAAAAGAAATACATCAACCATGTGTAGTTGGACAGAAACAATGGTTGTGTTTGAAAAAGGAAATCAAGATTTTTGTGTGTTACATAGAGAATTGTGTGTTGTGTTTTGCAAAAAGTGTTTTATGAAATTGAAAACTGAGTCGAAGGCTGAAAATCAATGTATGGTTTCAGAAACTGTGTGACAAGTAAGGATTTTGTGTGTGAGCAGTTGAAGAAAACTAACTCAGTGTCTCTATGTAAACTCTAATAGCACACATTTATCCATCAGTAAACATTCAGTAGCGAAACTGATGACAGACCAATCAGAATCTCGGGATAATATAAACAGGAACACATGTGATTGTGCTTTAGAAACTGCATCCTAGAATCATCGACAGGGTTTTATATGGTATAATTCAGTACACAGTAACAGTACTTTATATGAGAGAAATTTCACTGTTCTGTGTCCAGTAAACTGTAGCACAAGTTCGTGATTGTCAAAGTTTTGTCAGAAGACCAAGAAACTGCTATAGTACTGTTTACTGTAATGAAATTTGGCTGAAGGTGCAGAGGATGGCGGATTTCTTTATTTGTGTATTACTGTAATTGACAGTATACTGTACTGTGATTCATACACAGTTCATATTTAGTTCTTTGGTTTTTGAATTTTTCTTCTCTTGTAAGATCAGCTACTTCATCTGATTTCATCTCCTGTAAGATCACTTTACAGTAGTGAAATGACACTGTAAAATGTTCTTCACACTAAGAAAAAATGGTTCTCTTATGAACTGAAAGGTTCTTTGGGGGACCGAAAATGATTCCTCTATGGCATCACTGAGAAAATACCCCTTTGGAAGCTGTATTTTTTAAGAGTGCATGATAATCCAGCGTTAGCGTCAGTTCTGGCAGGTCACGTCAGTCAAGCTCGCATCAGCTGACTCCCAGGTGACTTACGTCTACCTATAGGAATACGACGCCTATCACAGCATTCATATATAAGCTCCTCAGTATTATCAGCAGCTATCGCATTTCTCAGGAGCTAATTACCCTCCTCCATCCCCAGCTCCTCCTCTCTTCAGTCAGGATTGGCCTTATGATTCCCCTGAATCAAACTAATTCTTGAAATATGTGTACGTTAAATTATTGACATTAATGATATCTGCATATGTCGGTTCTGTTCTGTTACCCTAGGGGGGTTATCGCTGCTCTCCCAGCTCTTATCCATGCTAGGCTGCATGGATGCACAGGGAGTTCTTGCCCAGAACAGAACCATGCCGCCAATACAAACTCTATGCAATTATCAATCATATTTAACGATAGTGATCCTGACAGAAAAACAGTAGGTTCAGTTTACTCCAAAAGCAGCAGCAGTCGCAGAAAAACCCTCTGAACAACTGACAAAACTGCTTCTGATTCAGTTGTGTGTGTGTGTGTGTGTGTGAAAGAGAGATAGTGTGTACAGTGTGTGTGTTAGTGTGTTTGTGAGTGTGTGTTTGTGAGTGTATGTGTGAATGTGTGTTTAAGTGTGTTTGTGTGTGAGTGTGTATGTGTTTAAGTGTGTTTGTGTGTGTGAGTGAGTGTTTAAACTTGTATAATGACATGGGTATTACACTGGTATTACGACGTAAACATGAAATATGAAGACATTTCATGAGTCCTCATATTTAAAATAGCTTTAAAAACATACTAAACAATGTTTTATTAAAAATGTAAAAATGCAGACAGTTTTCTGTGATGGGTAGGTTTAGGTGTAGGGGGAGAGAATGTACAGTTTGTACAGTATAAAAACCATTACCCCTATGGAATGTCCCTACAATTCACAAAAACAAACCTGTGTGTGTGTGTGTGTGTGTGTGTGTGTGTGTGTGTGTGTGTGTGTGTGAGCGTTTGTGTTTGAGTGTATGTGTGCAAGTGTGTGTGTGTGTGAGTGTTTGTCCTGTACAGATGAATTTGTCACAACAAAAGCTCTAATGTTATTTGATCATAAAAGTTTTTCAGACTCACCATAAACCATATTTTATCTCTGTCAAGCGGAGGGAATCTCTAGTTGTATTATAAGTCCATGTCAGTGTTTTTGGCTGCTGAACTTTCACCTGCTGTTCATGTTCTTTATCTTTCCAATTAGTCACGCAGATTGAGCGTGTGATCGAGCCGCTGAAGTGCCTCCATATGGACACGACAGCACTGACCTGCTCCGGCAGAGACTTACTAATACATGCTCTTCCCTACAATCAGAATAATTGAGCATGAAAAATGATATCCGTGACATGTCTCTCTCTCAGGCCTGTGAGGTTTGAGCACTTTCAGACTGCATTTGAAATGATTACATATGATTTCTACAGAGAAGTGGTTTTTACTAGGTTTTGGATGTTTAGGCTTGGATGATTTATCATACATAAACAGAATACATAATTACCACAAACAGAATAACTGATATGTAAAAACTTTTGCAAATAATAAGTGATAATAGCACATATATACTGTATATGATAACAGTTGTAAATAGTAAAGATGTTTACAGTGAAATAATGATGTGCACGGATAAATAATTTATAATAAACTGCAATATTCCGTAAAAAAATAAGAATTGTCCATTTTTATTTCATGGTGACTTTAATAGTTGGGGGATTTAAAAATCATTTAATGGTGATTGTGCTCACAAACTGAAATTTGTCAGTTAATCACAACTAGAAAAAAAAATCACTATTACAAATCCATATACCTTTCTATGGCATTGTAGAATATGATCAATTTTCTATGGCTAAAAATCACCATTTTATGGAAGCCTGTTTCCGCCACAGTAATGTAAAAAATATGATTCTTTAAGTCATAATATTGAGAAACTTTCTCATAATTATGACTTAATATCTCATTATATTGAGAAAATTTCTCATAATAATGACTTACTATGTCGCAATAATGAGAAACTTTCTCGTAATTATGACTTAGTTTCTCATAATAATGAGAAACTTTCTTGTAATTATGACTTAGTTTCTCATAATAATGAGAAACTTTCTTGTAATTATAACTTAGTATCTCATAATAATGAGAAACTTTCTCGTAATAACGAGAAACTTTCTCGTAATTATGACTTAGTTTCTCATAATAATGAGAAACTTTCTCGTAATAATGAGAAACTTTCTCGTAATTATGACTTAGTATCTCATAATAATGAGAAACTTTCCCGTAATAATGACTTAGTTTCTCATAATAATGAGAAACTTTCTCGTAATAATGAGAAACTTTCTCGTAATTATGACTTAGTGTCTCATAATAATGAGAAACTTTCTCGTAATAATGACTTAGTTTCTCATAATAATGAGAAACTTTCTCGTAATAATGAGAAACTTTCTTGTAATTATGACTTAGTATCTCATAATAATGAGAAACTTTCTCATAATAATGAGAAACTTTCTTGTAATTATGACTTAGTATCTCATAATAATGAGAAACTTTCTCATAATAATGAGAAACTTTCTTGTAATTATGACTTAGTATCTCATAATAATGAGAAACTTTCTCGTAATAATGAGAAACTTTCTCTTAATTATGACTTAGTATCTCATAATAATGAGAAACTTTCTCGTAATTATGACTTAGTTTCTCATAATAATGAGAAACTTTCTTGTAATAATGAGAAACTTTCTCGTAATTATGACTTAGTATCTCATAATAATGAGAAACTTTATCGTAATAATGACTTAGTTTCTCATAATAACGAGAAATGTTCTCGTAATAATGAGAAACTTCTACGCATGCGCAGAGCAGCGGAGCAGAAGGGCGTGGCACGCTAGCGACATCCGCTGGTCAAAGTCTCGTAAATGCGAGTAAACAGCAAACATGACACGTTCTGCAAAACAGTTGTTTTCTTTTAAGTCAGTGTAATCTACAAAGTACAGTCTATAGTATCATTAAATAACATCAATTATAAATTATCAGTATATCTTTAATACTTTTCCATGCGCACAAGAAGGTGGAACGCAAAGTGGTTACCGTGGTAGGCTAACGAACGACGCCTGCTTGTGCTCACAGGTGGAAACTTGCATGAACGCGACGGCTTACAAAACTATCAGATTAACGAAGGAATATGACATTTATTCGTTAAGTTTAAGTGCGACGTCTTCATAAAATGTGTGCGTTTATGTGTTAACGTTAACACGTATTTCGCGGACGAGTCTAGGCTATTTGATGTGCGGGTTTGCCTAGACATACAGAAAACACCTTTTAAGATGTTTATGACTCATTAGAATGTATGCAAAAGACAGCTTTCCAGATTAAGCGTTTTTCTTGGATATGTAGGTGTGTGCTGTCTTATCATTCCTCTATATCTGTTTGAAATCCATGGATCACCACTCTGTTTCTGCTTGTTCATACACAAAAATACAAATGAATAAAATACTATATCCCGTCTCATATACTGTTAATTTATCAATAATGTTATTTATTTAATGATATTATAGATTACACTTTTGCAGAACGTGCCATGGTTGCGGAGTTCTCGTATTTGACCAGCGGATGTCGCTAGCGTGTCACTGCTCCGCTGCTTTGCGCATGCGTAGAAGTTGCTCGTTATTCAAGAAAGTTTCTCGTTATTATGAGAAACTAAGTCATTATTACGAGAAAGTTTCTCATTATTATGAGATACTAAGTCATTATTACAAGAACGTTTCTCGTTATTATGAGATGTTAAGTCATTATTACGAGAAACTTTCTCATTATTATTATTATTAGAAAGTTTCTCATTATTATGAGAAACTAAGTCATTATTACGAAAAAATAAGTCATAATTACGATAAAGTTTCTCATTATTATGACATACTAAGTCATTATTATGAGAAAGTTTCTCAATATAATGAGATACTAAGTCATAATTATGAGAAAGTTTCTCATTATTATGACTTACAGAATTATATTTTTTTACTCAACTGTGGCGGAAACGGGCTTCCATACCATTTTAAAATTCAATGAGATATTGATGATTTGCCATGACCGTCAGGAACTGAACTGAATTACTAAAACTCATTCAAGGTAGTAGTTTCTGTAAATGTCTTTGTTGCAGTAGGCTATTTACTGTTTTACAGCAGATGCAGCTTTATTCACGTGATGTTCAGATGTTCAGGAATTGTTATAGCAACTTTGAATCAAACCCCAGAGAGTGTCTAAAAGTGTTTGAGACGGAGAAACGAAGTTGTGCTGTAAAGGAAGAGGGAAACAATGCTCGAGTGAGACACAAAGCCCAGAATCCTCCTCTTCCCTCCGGCGCCGCAGCTGCTCCGCACCGCTCACGATCTGTTTCCGCTCAGATAACGCGCCGCCGTCACGTGACACACCTTAAGGCAAGCGCTCACAGGTTACAGTGTCAAAGACCAAAATATCACCATTAATAAAACTCTAAGACACCAGATACATGAACTCAGTGTAGCAGAATTTGCAGTGTGCATATTATACCTATAGACTGAGAGCAATGGAAAAAAATCAATCTTAAAAAAAAAAAAGTTTTTTGACATATAGTACATTTGTAATAAGTTTAAAATTGGGTAACACTTTATTTTAGGATTCAATTCTCACTTTTAACTAGTTGCGTATTAGCTTGCATATTACTAGAATATTGGCTGTTTATTAGTACATATTAAGCACATATTAATGACTTATTCTGCATCACCTTATTCTACATCTCTTAATCTGACCCAATACCTAAATTTAACAACTACCTTACTAGCCTAAATATTAATAAGGAGTAAATTAGGAGTTAATTGAGGCAAAAGTTGTAGTTAATAGTGAATACGTGTTCCCTATACTGAAGTGTTACCGAAAATTGTTGCCATGTTTTGTCAATGTACAGTACAGTGCGACACGAAGCCTGTATGCGGCAGATTTTCTCGTTTAATTTGATATAAAACATTTGCATAACTGATATTGAAGAGGGCAAACCATAAAGCAGGCGAAGCTGTAACACTTCTGTCCCACTGAAGAGCGCAAACACTGACAGAGTTCATCAAGATTCCCACAAGAACTTCTGTTTGTTAGTTAATCTGGACAGGTCTGATAGCGCCACCTGCTGGAGAACAGGCCGAAGTACATAGAGTTTATACCGGTTCATACCTTAAAGACTTCATCCTAGTCTTTAATATTGTACATTTTAATTTTAGAAACAGTGCTAATAGTAGGTATAATTTAGATGCCAAATATATTATATTATTTTAAGCTTATTATTATTATTTTTAAATACAGATCACGGTTCTCCCTGATTCTGAAAACAAAACATTAGACAACTAAACAACGTGATTTAGGCCTACTTAAAGTTCTGACAAAATGTTCTATTTATTTCAAGTTATAAATGAGTGTATTTATAAATGTTTACAATGTTATAAAACTATTTATTATTTTAAATAAATTCATTGTGTAAAAAAATCATTTATGAAATTAATGAATGAAGACTTGTTTGGTCCAGAGTTTTTGAACTAATCTCTATCACATACATTTTAAAAGTCACTGGTCGCCACCTACTGGCATAACAATGTAATACAATCTTTATTTGAAGCTTAACATTAGTTTCAAAGGTCATTTACTCATTTTGATCGCTGCTGCAAAATCAGTGTTTAAATGTGGCCAGGGTCTGCTAAGCAGATATGCATCATTGTTGTGAGGTGGTTATTTCCATTTTACACTGGGGTTATTTACCTCACATTATTATGTTTCTTGGGTCTGCAAGCAAACAAACCAGCACGCCTTTATTTGTTGCTTAGTGACGGTTGTGTTGAAGTAAGCCGGAAATGGGCCTATATTTAATATTCATATTGACTTATGAGTTGACTATGTTCACTAAATCTGCGCAGATTACATAAACTTCGCCAGCAAATTGAGTAAACATAATATGTGAAACATTACCTGCAAAACTGCCTAGTAATTTGACATCGTTACCCTCCACAGTTGATTTTAACCTGCATTTGGCAGGTGGAAATAATGCTAATAATGTTAAAATCAAAACAAGTCAGCCATTCTTATGTTAAAGGTGCAATGTGTAAAATTTGGGAGGATCTATTGACAAAAACTCAATATAATATACATAACTATGTTTTCAGTGGTGTGTTAAAACCTTGCATAATGAACCGTTATGTTTTTATTACCTTAGAATGAGCCATTTCTATCATGTTTCTACAGCAGCCCTAAATGGACACTATACAGAGTGCGTTTTGTCACTATGTTGTTCTTCTTCTAAATCGTTGGTGTTTTTAGAGGCAGCTTGCATTGTCACTATGTTGAATACGCATGAAGAAGAAGAAGTAGTAGTAGTAGTAGTAGTAATCGTCTGATTTATTAGAAACAGAGACTGTTCTTTGTTAGAAGTAAGAATAAACTTTATTGCTTGCCTGACTACTCTCTGCTGTCTCAGAGGACGACATCTTTGTCCTGTGTCGGCCACCGTAGCTTTTCTATGTGCTTCGAAAGGGAGGGGTGAGCGCCATTGGTTGCAGGTCGCAACCTCACCGCTAGATGCCGCTAAAATTTACACACTGCACCTTTAAGGCATGCGGGCAGATTGTTGGTCTATTTTCAGGACTGTTGAGATTTTTTTGCAGTGCCACATTATTTCCAAGAGAACAAGGAACATTTGCCTCCTAAATTGTCATTTACTGTACTGCATTTCAGTGTTTTACTTTTAATTACGTATTAGATTCTCATCTTTGCTGTAATATAAGCCTTGTACTTTATTACCATAAAATGACTGCCATTTAATTTAAAATATAGTAATATAATCAGATAGATGTTTTTTTCTGAAATAACATCACATTAAATTAAGAAACTTTAAAATGAAGTATGAAGTTCCTGCACACTTATTATCATTAACTAAAACTAAAATGATAAAAAAACATTTTCATTACTTGAAATAAAATAAACATTAACTGAAATAAAATAAAATATAAATAACTTGTTTTTTTTGTATTTAAAAAGTTACTTTAAAAGCTATTTTATTTCAACAAGTTGCCAAAGTTGCCAAAATACTATGTATTTTGGGATAATGCATAAAAACACCAAGACAAATTCTAAAAATGTGCATAAAAACTTATGCGCTCAAATGAGGCAGATCATTGTTTTATCCGACATGCACATAAACTATGATAGAAACACATTTAGCTACTAAATAAATCCCTCAAAACCTCATGTGACTTTGCCTCAGCAGAGGATGTGATTGGATAACTGGACTAACCAGCGGACCAATCACATCGCAGCATCTCAAATGTTGGTTTGGTGGTTCTGAAACAGTCAGAGTCTGTCATCAGAATGATTTGGTTTAATTCCCTCCAGAAGCGTCTCACACGATTGTGTTCCCAAACACCAGCATCCGAACACAAGATCACATGACAGCGTTTATGGGCAGTTGTGGCGTAATGGTACAAGTCGGACTTGTAACCTGAAGGTCGTGGGTTTGAGTCTCAGTACTGGCAGGAAATGTAGGTGGGGGAGTGAATGAACAGCGCTCTCTTCCAATCTCATTACCCACAAGGCACCTGACCCCCAATCGCTCCCCAGGTGCCGGAGCAAAAGCGGCTACACACTGCTCCGGGTGTGTTCACTACTCACTGCTGTGTGTGTGTGCTTGGATGAGTGAAATGCAGAGCACAAATTCCGAGTATTGTGTTTCTTCTGCCGCTCCGAGACTCAACTCATTTATGATGGAGGAAAAAAGAGCAACTTCCATTTTTATCACTGATAATTTGTGCCAATTTTGGAAGCTTGTTTCAGCCACTGAATAAAAATAAAAAAAGTTAATTGCAACTTTCTCACACAATTCTGACTTTTTTCCTCACAAATGCAAGTTTATATCTCGCAATTCTGATTTTTTTCTAAGAATTGCGAGATATAAACTCGCAATTATACTTTAAATTGTTTTATTCCGTGGCGGAAACAAGCTTCCATAGCCAATTTTCCAGGAAGTGACGATTTTTTTTTTCTCTTGAACACATGGGATGGAAATGCTGCTTTATTCGCAAATGATTTATGTCACTTTCCAATTTTGTGCACAAGTTAAAGTCACAACTTTGGATGGAAACACAGCGAAGGTCATCATTTACTCTCTCCAAATCTTTCTTTCCTCAAAGAAAAGAATATATTTAGATTTTTTCTGTGCAGTTAGAAAGAATGGTTAGTAAAGTTTTTATGATTCAAAAGAACAAAAGCATATGACTTGTGCGCTATATTCCTAATATGACTCCACAGCAACGAATCATTCATTTGAGTCGGATCAATGATTCAGTTGATGCAGTTCACAAAATCAGTCAGATTTTAATGGAATATTTCATTATGTTATCAGAAGCTTCAACAAAGAAATAAAGTTGTACGGGTTTAGAGAGTAAATGATGACAAAGTCTTTAAGGAGTAACAGTTTCTAAACTACTGTATGTTTGTCGACTCAATGAAACCACCAACCTTTCCTTTCTAAATGTAATGTTTAGCACTTTTACAACAACTCTTGACTGCCTTTATGTTCTAGACATTAAAGTGTATCTATTTTTTAACCAAATGTCTGACAGAAGCTTTAAATTCATGTATACATTGAATAAATTGATGTATTCTGACAATGTTTTAATCTCATTAGTATATCTGATTTCCTTTCATTTGGAAAGAAACACTTCTGTATTGTACATTTCTACTTATACACTGTATATTCTGTACATTTGTTGTCATGTTTATGCACTAAATTAGTTATTTTCATGTTTGTTTTTCTTAAATTAAATGCCATTGTAATCTAGACTTACTGGCATTATGCAAGGGACTCACATTTAACATGTTTGCCTGTAAAAAGACATATAAATCAAAATTCAGGAGACTTCCAGGAGATCGTTTTATTCTTTTTGATTTAAGACAATTTGTTGTAGTGATTACATGTGTTTTCCATCATTTAAAATTAGTGTTTGTTATATTCTTTTTCTTATTCTACTTTAATCTAATTTAATAGTGTTTTAAAACCGTAACAGTATAAAGACCACAGAAGTGTAAAAGTTCTCTCTTCTACACTTTGTAAACATTACAGAGTTATTTTCACATACACTTGGTTCCTGTTGTTAGGCTCAGCAGCTGAAAGGTTTCATTCACTCATAATTCTGTCATGCTGATAATGTGGAAATGCACTAAAGTTTATTAAGACACTTATGAAAATGATCAAGATCACGTCTGGTCATATTTCACCTCAAAATCAAAACTACTAATAAGGCAGTTAAACCCATTTCAGAACCATTAAGGTTTTTTGTATTGTTCTGAGCTGCATTACTGCAATACACTGTAGCATGAAATAAATTATATATTATCAAATAATTATTGTACAGGCTTTAATTTATGCACTAACACTTCACTATAAGGACTAATTAGTTAACATGTTAGTGTTCATCGTTATTTAATGTTAACTAATGAAATCTTATCGTAAACTGTAACCATTTATGCTTCATATTCTGATTTTGAGGAGAAAAACAAGAGATTCGCCTTTACGTGTTGTTATGGTCGTATGAATACACATCACATGATATATAAACATGTCAGCAATTATCCCTCTTTATAACGTACGTCTGAATTTAGGATATCGGTCACTTTCAGGATAAAGCTAAGCTGCCTAAGACTGAAGAGTGGTTAGATCATGTGGCAGAATTAAACCCGCAGCACGGCTCCCATCTGAAGCATTCTCAGGTCTCATCTCTGCGTCTCGAGACTCTTGGGTTGGTAAACAGGAACTCCAGGGTCGTGAAGGGAGGGAATCCCTTTAATGGCGTCCGCCGCCTTCTCTGCGATCATTATGGTGGGGGCGTTCAAGTTCCCGCTGAGAATGCTGGGCATGATGGAGGCGTCCACCACCCTCAGCCCCTCCACACCGTACACGCGCAGATCCGGACCCACCACCGCCATGCTGTCCGCGGCGCTGCCCATCTTACACGTGCAGGAGGGGTGGTAAGCGCTGTCCGCCTTCTGCCGAACGAAAGCGTCGATCTCCGCATCGGATTGGATGGCGGGGCCGGGCAGCACCTCGGGGCCCCGGAACGGGTCGAAGGCTTCTTGAGCGAAGATTTCCCGTGTGAGCTTAACGCTCTCTCTGAACTCCCACACGTCAGTGTCTGTGGGACGGAGAACACGAGGCAGTGAGAATCAAGATATTTATTGGTATTTGGTTATTTATACAACAAATATACATCTCTCTAGGTATGCCAAGATCTGAAATATTTTGATCCACTGGTTTGCATGGACTCTAGTCGAATTCCAAACAGGACGAAGGGCACCTCGGGAAGGGGACGCCATCTTTTGCAGGGAACACCTGAATCCCTTCACAAATGGCCCTTCATTACTTCAATAAGTTTATTTATTTATCCCCGTAGGGAAAGTAAGTTTGCAGCATACTCGCACAGACATTTAACAATCACAGTTAGCTTATATAAGCAATAATATATAAAAATAAAGAGCGCAACAGCCATACGCATTTGTCGTACGTCCAAAAGTGTTAACTTCCGCGACGTAGTACACATTGCCATGACGTTCTACACTACGCCATGATCAGGGTTGGGGAGTAACGGAATACATGTAATGGCGTTACGTAATCAGGATACAAAAATCCAGTAATTCGTTACAGTTACGTCAAAAAACGTAGTAATCAGATTACAGTTACAATTTGAAAAAAGAGGGAATACTATCAGGATTACAATGGTTTCATTTAAAACTAAATAAATCATTATTTTGCCATAATTACACTATATTAAGAGCTGCTTGATTATACAGTATTTCCTGGTTCTGTTGCCAGTGATGACTCACGTGAGCCACCCGCTGGTGCATGCGCAAATAAAACCGTCTACAATCTCCTCGGACGCAGATTGAATCACTGCTGCTAGTTGAAACGATGCTGCCCGCGGGGAAAAACACTTTCAATTCATGAAAACTTCGCTGCTATTTTGTTTTCAAAGAAGAAAATGCAAACAGCATGCTTCCAGCTACGAAAACACTTTCTTTATTAAAGGACTAAAAAAAATAATCTGTAATTCCATACTGTAGCCACTAGATGTCTGTATAGCCCTTTACATATATATATTCAGGGCTGTGTATTCCCAAGCTGTGGAAATGAGACATGATTGCTTAGTTTTAATGGGTTTTAAAAGTAACCAAAATGCTAAACATTAAATTAAAGCAGAACACACATGAACTGAAATGTTTGATCTGAGCTTGTTCAGTTTGGTTATGATCTGATGTCACTATTTTTTTTAAGCTCTAAATAATAACAACGATAATAATATTGCAATAGATAATTTATCAGATTTTTAAAATATTTCTATTGTTGAGACTCATTCAAAAGTATGGAACGTGTAACATTTAAAAACTTGCAGAAATTAAGAAATAATTAAAATTAAATTTAAAAATGCAATTTATTTACAGTAAAGTTGACCCCTTACAGTAAAGTTTATCCCTTTCTTTCTTTCTTTCTTTCTTTCTTTATATATGTGACCTTGAAGTAATCCAAAAGTAATCAGATTACATTACTTTCATATTGTGGTACTTGGATTACATTACTGAATACTTTTTTTATGAAGTAATTTGTAACTGTAACGAAATACATTGTTAAAGTAACCCTCCCAAATCGGGCCATGACATACTATGCTATAACGCGTCATGGCATTGTGTACTACGTCGCGGAAGTTAATGCTTTTTGGATGTACATCGAATGCGTTTGGCTGTCGCGCCGGAAGTTAAAAAAAAAAAAACAACTTAATAAAGTTTTAAATAAGCATATTTGTCTTACACAAACGCATCAATTCACTTCAGAAGGCCTTCATTAACCCCCCAGAGTCGTATGGATTCATTTTTTTATGGATGGGTGCATTTTTTTTGTCTTCAGAATTTGGGTTACCATTCACTCCCATTATAAACCTTGGAGGACTATGGATATTTTTAAATATATCTCTGATTGTGTTCGTCTGAAAGAAGATAGTCATATACACCTAGGATGGATTGAGGGTGAGAAAATCATGGGATAATTTTAATTTTTGGGTGAACTAACCCTTTAAAACATTCAAACTTCAATCTTTTCAAAGTTATTTTAAACTTTCAGACCTGGCTTTGTCAAGCCAGCATCAAAGTTTGTGACTAACTTTACTCATCTAGTTAGGCCTTGTAATGCACATTATGTAATGCATTGTGTGGTCTCATGAACAATTGTAACCACAGTTATAATATTTCTCTATTCAATGAACACACCTTTAGAGAGTATAATGCATTAAAACTCATGACAAACAACCAATTTCAGATGTAACAAGGAATCTGCGAATATTATTATGCATTTTAACTTTAGTTACAATTATGAAAATATATAACATACATTATGAATACCTTTATTATACATAAAGGCTTTAAGCAAAGTGTTACCAAACATTTGTTAATAATCTGAAGAACCTTTATCCAACATAAAGAACCTTTTGTGCAGCGAAAAGCTGACGTGGATGTTAAAGGTTCTTCATGGAACCATCGATGCCAATAAAGAACCTTTATTTTTAAGATTGTAGAGAGACTCATCCACATGACCATGCCCAAGTTTCATAACCCTTTTCCCTACAAGCTACTAGGGATGAAGAATAAGAAGATTCGCTAATGTGGGAATCAACAGCTGCATTACACAGCAGAAGGCGAGATCAGAGTAAACGTACCAGTGGAAAGGTAGTTAGGCTGGATGATCGGGTGGGCCTTTGGGTCTTTACTCTTCAGTTTGAGCCACCCAACACTCGTGCTCCTCATGGGTCCAACATGAACCTACAGATACAGATCATTCATACTGCATGAACAAGCTGCTTTGAAACAATCTGTACTGTAGAAAGCGCTATAGAAATAAAGCGGGCTTGACCTGAAATCACCAGCAAGTCTGACTCACTAATAATCTTGCTCTTGATATGATTCGTAATGCATTGCTTGCGGTTTATGTACAAACACTTTGCTCTCCAGAATGTGAATGTTAGGTTACACCCACTACAGTAAAGATAGGGTCGTTTAGTGACCTGTGTGAACGCCCATCTTTAGGCTTGAGAAACACAGTGTTTGATTAACAACAGTAAAGCCCCGTTCACACCAAGAATGAAAAATATAAAGATAACTATAATGATAACTATATTTGCGTCCACACCAACGAATGATAACGGTCTGTTTATTCTGCGGTTTCAAAGTGTATACAACATATTTTTGCTGTTCTTGTTGCATTTACACAGCTTTAACCAGCAGATGTCCTCAGTATGCTATGTTTCGAGTGAATAGCTAGTGTAATCGATCTAATCTGACAGTGAATTTAGCTGACAAAGTCAATATAGTGGAATAAAAACAACGCCTAGTCTTTTCACCGCAACTTCAAAGGAAGCAAGACAATGTTGTCGAAACTAGCGCTGGATACCTGAGCTCATTTTATTTTACACTTTTTGCTAGCCTGTCATAATGATCTCATCGTTAATACTTCTCACCATTTATTCCGAGGGTATGACCGATTGTTTTCCATATATCCATTTTCTTGTATCCTTGAAAAGGGGGTTTGACTTGTCAAAAAGTGGTGGCTTTTTCTGGACCTCTGCAATTAACTTCTCCACAGTGTCGTCTGCCATTTTAAATGTATGAGCCCTTAAATTAGAATTGGCTGTCAGTGTTGTATCGTGATCCCAACGATATTGTTTCTCTATATTGTTATAGTTATAGCTGTGCTGTGGTGTAGACAGTGCTATTAGAACAGTTTTTAAAAATATATCTTTATCGTTATCTTTATAGTTATTGTTCTTGGTGTAAACGGGCCAACACAGATACAGCAGACAGAAATCAAACCACTCAGACCTGGAAGGCCTCAATCTTGGATTTAACGCGACCGTGATCGATGACCTGAGAGGGCAGGAAGTGGAACTGAATATCAGGATGAGGAACGCCGGGACGACTGCGGATGAAACCGCCGCTCTCCAGATGAGCCGTAGCACCGTAACCTACAGCAAAACACAAGCGTGTTACAAGAATAGTTCACCCAAAAATGAAAATCTTCCTTATTGTTTACTCACCCCAAGGTCATCTGAGATGCATATGACTTTCTTTCCTCCATTGAAGAGAAATTTGTTATTTGTTATAGTGATTTTACATGCATTTTCCATCTTTTAACATGCTAATCATGTTAGCAATGTGCTAAAACATGCTAGCAACATGCTAACTCATGCCAACAACATACTAAATTGTGCTAGCGACATGTTAACAACATGCTAATCATGTTAGCAAGCTGCTAATAATGCTAACAACATGCTAAAAAATGGTAGCAACGTGTTAAAACATGCTAGCAACATGCTAATCATTCTAACAACATGCTAACAATGTGTTAAAACATGTTAACAACATGCTAAAACATGTTAGCAATGTGTTAAATCACGTTAGTAAAAATTTTTTGCACTTTCTGTGAGTAAAACCTTCAAACTTCAAGCTTTTCAAAGTTATTTTAAACTTTCAGACCTGGCTTTGGCCATCGAAAAGAAATTAAAGTTTTTGAGGAAAACATTCCAGGATGTTTCTGCAAGTGAATGGTGCCCAACATAGACTTTTTGACTGTCCAAAATCCATATTTAGACAGCTTCAAACGGCTCCCTGTGACCCTACTCTTCTTGCTCTAGTGAATCCATCAGTCGCTAATTGAATAACATCAAAGACTATATACTTTTTAACTACAAATGCTCACCTTGGTCCAGCTCTGCGAAGAGTGTTCACGAGACGGTTGAGTTCATGACCTCTTGCGTCGGCAAGAACCGTCCCATTGTTTACAAGAAGACTGATACACAGCAATGACAACTTATTTTGGACAGCGCTGCTCCTCCACACTCCTTTTAAACAATTTTGTCATCTATGTCATGCGAGAGGTCATGAACTCAATCTAAGCTTTATATAATAAATATAATCTTTGATTTTATTCTGAAAATGACTGATGGTTTCGCTATCTTTGTTTCGTCGGCAGGGGTCATGTGTAGCCCTTTGAAGCTGCCTAAACATGGATTTTGGACCATCAAAATGGTCTATGTTGGGCACCGTCCACTTGCAGAAAAATCCTGGAATGTTTTCCTCCAAAACCTTAATTTCTCTTCAGCTGAAGAAAGAAAGTCATATATATCTTGGATGGCCTGGGGTGAGTAAATAATCAGCAAATGTTGAGGTTGTTTCCATTAGAACTGAACATACTGAAAACCTTCAATCAGGTACAGTATTAAATGAGTGAATCTCATGAAAAAATGCAGAGCTCACAAAAGAAATCATTGCATTGCATTGAAGACACTCATTTTATCAGTTCATGCACTGCCTGGGAATCGAACCCATGACTTTGGTGCACCATAATATATAGTTTGTGCTACATTTATTTATACATTAATGGGTCACGCTTTACGTAAGGTGTTTTTAACTACTCTTTACTCACATTAAATAAAATAAGTTATGTATAATGTACTTACTGTGTTGATGTTGTATTGCAAAACACTTGTGCTGCTATTGAGGTGAGATATGGGTAAAGTTAGGACAAGTTTGCTGGTATGGGTGGTATTTAAGGGTGGGTTAAGGGTCAATTACAGAAGGAATTACAGGAATGTAGTATTTTTAAATATAAGAACATGCAAAACATGCATGTACACCAGTGGTTTTCAACCTTTTTGTTTTCCAAGTTGACTACAACAAGATACAAAGGCACAATGGTTTTTCTAGTTGTTTGTGATTTACTGAATAAGGACTAGGGTTGCAAAGGGGCGGAACATTTCTGGTAACTTTCCAGAAACTTTCCATGGGAAGTTAAGCTGGGGAATTTTGGAAATATTCCAAGATGTAAACTTAACTGGAATTAACTGGAAATTTGGGGTAATTTATACAAAATGTATCATATACAAACATAAATATAAACATTCTGTTTTGTCAAACTAATACATTTTTGACTGATTTATTTCTGACTAGAACTTTAATCAATTATTTTATTGAACAACAGAAAAGCATGAACGTAGAATAAAATATATTTCCTATGACCCCCAAAACACTGTTGTCGTGTAAATGAACAGCCAAAACCCATAAAAAGTTTTTCATTTGTAGTTGAAAACTGTGTAAACGGCCCCTAAATTTGCATTAAAACTGGTTGTTTTAACCAAGATTATGCTGCAAGATGTTACTTTTCAACTACATTTAAGTTCCCTGTTAAAAGCTAACTTGCAATTTTGCAAATTTCCAGTTTATTCCCATTAATTTCCATTAATTTTCATTAATTCTCATGGAAAGTTTCCAGCTTTGAAAATTCCTGGAATTTTGCAACCCTATTACGGACTAAAATAAGGATTTTTAACTCACAATTTCTACCCAGTAAAACATTTTAGAGCTTGGTGCAAGTACGAAATGTATTATTCATTATAAAAACACCTATGGAGTCTTAAGATTTTATGAATGAGACTTCCTCAAATATCCTGGTTTTCCAAGACAGATGGAATCCTGAACAATTGTTGAGAGGGTGAATTATAATAAAAAAAAAAAATCTTGATTTTTAATTGTTTTATCTTATTTTAAAGCTTTGTTTTGTCTCATTGCAAATCATTTAAGTCACCCCTGGTTGAGATGAACACAATAAGTGCATTAATTTAAATCTTATTACATAAAGTAGCAGTTAAAGACATCTAATATAAAGTGACCCATTAATAAAAGCTCCAATAACACTTTACAACTGAACATTTAATCTCAGGAATGAGAATAAGATTGTATTATTGCAATAAAAATGTCTCTCTATTTTTCTTTTAGGGTGATATGACCATGTTCTTGGTTCTTGGAGATGCACACAAATAACCAGAGCTCTTATCGAAGGTTCAGACATACCTGTGAATTTGAGAAGCCATTCCAGGCCGATCTTCAGCATATGGAAGGGCTTCTGGGCTTTGTACAGAGTGATGGGTTGAGTACAGCGATGCTGCACATACAGCTCCAGATGGTCCTGAAGATTCATGCCCACACCTGGCAACACACGACAAGACAAGTCCTTCATAAGCAGCGTCCAAAGACATAAATTCATCTGAAATTACCCCCAAAGAATCCACCTCCCTCCCAACAGTCCTATATTACAGTAGAGGTCATAGGTTCAATTGAGTCAGTTGGCCAGAAACACTCATTTTATTTTATTTATGAGGTCACCTGGGAGATGCTGTGTCACCGGAATATCGTGTTTGCGAAGCTCATCTGCGTTTCCCACTCCAGACAGCAGAAGGAGCTGCGGAGAGTTTATGGCTCCACCGCTGAGAATGACCTCCTTATCAGCAAACACCTGAAGTAAACGTGTCAACAAGTAACTTATCTATTCTTCATATATAACTTCAAAAGAAATGAGCGAGAAGGAAAAATTGTAACTGAAGATAAGCCACAGTGCGTGAGCGGGACAGGAACTGAGGTCAGCACAATCATCTCTGTCATTGCTTATCAGCAGTCTGTTTTCAGAGCTGATGGGGAAAAAAAAGACCCAAATTTGCAACCGTGACATAATATGTAGGTCAATCACACAGATTGCACAACCTGCCTGCTGAAGTTTTCTCTGTCACAAGATGATTCTGGACAAACGCTTAAGATGTTTAAATAGATCAGCTCCTGAATTATCCAGGAAAATGCTGCTTTCACTGCCAGTAAACCAGTGGTGGACAGTAACGCAGCAGTTTAAAGGGATAGTTCACCCAAAAATGAAAATTATCCCATGATTTACTCACTCTCAAGCCATCCTAGGTGTATATGACTTTCTTCTTTCAGCCAAACACAACCTGAGTTATATTAAAAAATATCCTGGCTCTTCCAAGCTTCATAATGGGAGTGAATGGCTTCCGAGATTTTGAATCCCAAAAAGCACATCCATCCATCATAAAAGTAATCCATACGGCTCCAGGGGGTTAATAAAGGCCCTCTGAAGAGAAGTGATGCATTTTTGTAAGAAAAATATCCATATTTATAACATTATAAACTATAATCACTGGCTTCCGGCAACGGCCATACGCAAGTCGAGTTCTGGCGGACGAGTGACCTCTGACCCGACGGTAACAAGTGATGCAACTCAACACTACAAATGCAAGACTTAACTACTCAAGGACAAAGTCATATCAACCTTCTACAATACCAATAAATCACTCACATATGCAACTAATTGACTAAATAATGTCTGTCATTAGCCCATGGCTAGTAAATTGTTAGATTTCACTCACCAGTGCTTGAGTTGGAGACTAAGAATAAGTTAAGAACAGATTTATCTTCACTGCTATGACCGATGTAGGACTCCTACACACTGACTGAACATTTGACAGGAAGGAATGCGTGAGCTCATTTATCCAGCTGTAGAATGAGATGTTTTTCATTTAAATAAAGCGGCAATACAGGGAATTGGACCACAAACATTAGCATTTTCCTTCTTCATCTTTACAGTGCACTGTTCCCATTGATATCAATGGATTTGCATTGTAACAGTCTCTTCTTCACTCCAGTGCATCACTTTGTTTAACAAGTTGATGTGATATCAGCCTACATTAGTGTTTTTTTTTTTTTTTAACCACAGCAAACAGTTTTGTTCCTAATACAGTTATCAAATGTTTGTTTACCTGGAAGACAACAGTGTCAGTAAAGAGCATGTGATGTGGGGAAAAAAGGTTAATTATCAATTGTGAGCTGAATATTTGTGTTGTGCGTCATTTCCAAACAAAAACTGCAAAAATGTTATTTGCGTGTATTAGGGTTCATATAATTCTAGCTGTTGTTTAGGAGGGTGTTTAAAACGTCATAAATATTTGAAATACCACACAACCACAGAAAGGAGAGTGATTTGATGTTATGAAAAGTTCAGAAAAATTGACCAAAAAATAAATAAATAAATAAAAATCCATGAATACATGCGATATATGTAGAGTTTTTAAATGAAGCCAAAGAATTAAAGTTTGTGTCGCTAAGCAAATTTCATGATTAGATTTCGATTCACAAGCTCGTGATTCGATTCAGATTCACTATCGATTCTTATCAGGTACAGTACATGGCAAACTTTCTCAAGGAAAATCTCTCAACTAATGCTGAAAACTATACAAGGAGTCAGTTGGTACATTTCTGTAATATTAAAGGTAAAATTAACTACACAAACACTTAAATTACACAGTTTTTATAATAATAACAACATTATAATACTAACTTTATGATTACTTTATGATGTTTTTACTCCATTTTTTTTTAAAAATATAAACATTTAAATTGTGACCGTCTTAAGTTTTTTCATGACAATTTATTCAAACATGCATTGAATATAGAAAAATATATAATGAATATGTAATATAGTACATATATTAATCAAAACGCTCCTCTCTAGAGTTCATTTTCTAGCTGACTATCGAGTTTATGGTCTCTGAATGTCTTTTCTGAGGTAAATGTGACGTTACGTGACATGTTGTTCTTAAGCTGTTTTATTGACGTCTTTCCGCAGTTGAAACACTGATTGATCGATCACATGAGATATGATTAATTTCAGTAAGTTGTTCTGTATCTTCTGATGTTGATTCATGTTTATTTGGTGCTGTACCATGTAGTAAAGAGGAAGAGATGATCGCTTCAACTACAGTGATCTGTCACCACACATTAAACAGACACAAAAACACAGTTATTGACAGAATTTCTTAATAAAATTGACAGAATTTGAAATTTGAGGCTTTGTTTCATATCAAAAGTAACAAATCACAAAGCTTACTGGGATTTATTGGATGGGATGTACGCTACAAAGTTTTGTTCATTCATCATCTGAAAACAGCATAAACTAAAAGATTGATTCTTGGGATTTAAGAATCGACACAGGTTCATAAAAATGAGAATCGATTAAAACCGAGAAATCAATATTTTTTACCCAGCCCTACTAAGCAACACACAGACTGAAAGCCAGTCTGGAACAAAGTATGTCGCAAACTTAAGTGCAGTGTGAAAAGCTCATTTGACACATGATTGTTTTACCTTTTTCATCTGTCCATTCTGCTGGTACTCCACCCCTCGCGCACGCGTCCCATCAAACAGGATACGGGTCACCATGCAGCGCACTTCTGTTCTCAGGTTAGGTCTGGACAGCGCAGGCCGAAGGTAAGCGCTAGCTGTGCTCCATCGCTTACCTGTGGGAGAAAAATTGAGACGGTGATTTTGATTTTGTTTATTACAGATTCTAGCGCAGAATAGCGCAAAACTGCTCCAGACACAAATTATTCCTCAGATCATGTGTTCAAGGGAAAATGTGTGCTACTGACTTTGCTAAGGGACTAGTTCTGGTATATAATTGTATATATAATTGTTTATCATCATATACTGTACATAAATATATCCACATACCACAGTATTACATAAAGTTATTGACACATTTGAGTGATAAAGAAACATGCATGAATGAGAAAACTAAAAGTGGGATGTGTGTCATGTTAAAAAGAGTTATTAAGCACAATAAGCCGTGAAATGATTGACTTGCGTGCTGACTGACAGACACTCGATGCGCGCACCGCATACGATCACATGTTCAGTTCTCTTTCTTGGCTTTTTGCACTTGAATGGTCAAATACACACACTATTATACCAAAACACCCATCATGTGGAGTATTCATGTAAACACAGTCTGTTAGGTCTAAAGTAAATGTAAACAGTGGGATGAAAATGTGTGGATGTGTGTCAGTATACTGGACCCGTGCATTAAGCTTTAAAGTGACAGCAGCCTAATAAACCTGCTGCCGTCTGTCATTAATGTTAATCAAACAATAAAAGACAGAGAAAAATCACACACTGCTCTTGACTGAATGACTTTTGTATCTTTTATAAGAATCAATTTATAATAAATTCATACAGTGAAGACTATGCAGTGTTTTATTTTTATATTTGATTATTCAATTTCTGTAGTATTTCTTACAACATGTTAAATAAATCTAGTGAACCTGAAAAAGGTTTATTTAATTTGTATCTTTGTTCTGTTGTATTTGTCCTATTGTTTGAGATTTGCTTTGCTCTTATTCTTAATAACAAAAATAAAACAACAGTAACTATTGTGATATATATCGTTATCAGGAAATAAAATTTCTCATATCGCCCATCCCTATAATTGACCAGACTTTTGTTCTTCTCATGGCAGATGCTAAAACGAGTCAGAAAAGCAAGTTCGGTTGAGCGTCCATTTACCATATTTGAGTGCTGTACTATATGTAGTTGCTCTGATTAATGTTTATATGTGAATAAAAGCCTAAACTAAATCTATTTATCATGTAAAGCAATCGTGTCTGTTCAGAAGACTTGGATTAAACTGCTCGATTCATATGAATTTATTTTACTTTATGAATGTTTTGAACAGTCAAACTAGTGCTGCTCGATTATGGCAAAAATCATAATCACGATTATTTTGGTCAATATTGAAATCTTGATTATTTAACACGATTACTGGTGGGTGATATGATCAAAGTCTTTGGAAAAAAAATTATCAAAGTCTTATTTCATGATATGAGTAATTTTAAATGTCAAAGAAATTTTACAATTATCAATACGTCAGCAAAAACTAATACTAGGTTAATTAACGTAAAGTAAAAAATTCCTCAAAACAGTTACAGAAAACAAGTAAACAGCAATACTGACTAATCAAACAAAACCAACAGAACGGGAGATATACTAACAGTAGTATTCAGATAACGCATAGATTACAACAGAAATTTAATAAAGTAATCAAATGTAAAACAACAATGCTGTATACATTAAATATAGACTAATCCTTATTAAAACTACAAAAGTTATTCATTCAAGGGCAGTGAGTGATTTTATCTTTGTCTTTTGTTTGATTTATAATAACGACTGCAGCAGATTTATTAGGTTGCTGTCACTTTAAGAGCTGCATGGATCCAATATACTGTTACACGCGTATTGTTTCTCAACTGTTTACATTCACTTAAGATATAACCAACAGTGTTTATGAAGATACTTAACAAAACGGCATTTTGTCATATTTGTGTGTAGGCTATTTGAACGTTTAGGCGCGTATCTGAAGCCCACAGTATACTTTGCTTATGCATGTTTCGATCCGCAAAAATGACTAAAAATGCTGTATTAAGCATGCCAGACAAGTAGTTGGAGATGAGACTACACGCCTGCGCACATATGCATTCTTTTACAGAGCACTCGCACCAAACGCGCATGCCTATCCACCTTATTTTTACAGTTTACTGCACTTTGGTTTTCTTCTCATTATTTCCCTATAGCGGCTAATAAATCTGAAGTCTTGCACATTCACAGAAAACACCTTACTTCTGCATTGAAAAATAAGGTGGATAGACTAAACGCGTAATACACATGTGCATCACGTCACCGTTTTCACAAATTCACGTTTTTGCAGTTTACATGGAGATGATAACGGTATCGTTTCCAAATACTCACACTCTGAAACCTGTTTACAAAAGTTTATGTTTTCAGGCCACCAAAACACCATTGTCGTGTAAATTAACAGCCAAAACGCATAAAAAGTTTTCCGTTTTTAGTTGAAAATGGTGTCGTGTAAACAGCCCTTTAGGGAGGAAGGAAGGAAAGGATGGTGTGCTGGACGGAATGTGGCAGAGGCACAGTTATCGTTTTATGATTATCTTGTTTTTATAATCTTTGGAAACCAAAATCGAAATCGAACAATCATTTACAATTAATTGCACAGCCCTAGGTCAAAAGGACAAAAATTGCTCAGATTACATTAAAAATGTCTTCATTTGTGTTTTGAAGATGAACAAAAGTCTTGTGGCTTTAGAATGACATGAGGGTGAGTAAATTGATGACAATTTTTTCATTTTTGTGTGAACTGTCCTAACATTTACCTCTGTGGATGGTCATATCCATCCAGCCCACTCCTTCCTGCTGGAATCCATTCATATCATCTGTGAAGGGGTATCCAGCCTGCTGGCCCGCTTTGATGAATGCGTGGTGCAGAGGGTGATCGGTCTTTCCTCGCGTCACATGCAGCGGGCCGTCGCCCCCTCGGTATCGGTCCGCTCCGAGCTCATGCGTCTGGGCCTTTCGGAAGTACGGCAGACAGTGATCGTAGTCCCAGCCTTCAGCTCCCTCCCTCTGCCAGCGGTTGTAGTCCTCTGCGTGGCCCCGAATGTACACCATGGCATTGAGCGACGACGATCCGCCCCAAACGCGGCCGCGCGGCCAGTACATCACCCTGTCATCCATGTGTGCCTGAGGTAATGTATGGTAATACCAGTTATACTTGTCGTCGCAGAGGTTATAGGTCAGAGCGGCGGGCATGTGGATCTTCCAGGACAGACGGGTGCTTCCCAGCTGCTTGTCTTTGGGTCCGGCTTCCAGAAGGAGCACCGAATCGGACGCATTCTCTGACAGACGGTTGGCCAGAACGCAACCTGCAGATCCAGCTCCAACGATAACATAGCTGCAGGACGCTGTGCTCTTATTCACTGCCGTACTGTTACACCTGTGATGATAGATGTGGTTTTGTAGCAGCGCTGGACATGAGTGTGGGAAGCGTAACACGCCCATGTACCTACGAATGCTGGAGGTGAGCCTCACAGACGATGAGAAGCACGGCATACTGACGGAGACCACAGCCTTCAAAGTGCTGCACTGATGCTTATCTGCAGCCTTGAGAAAGCAAAGGAAGAGAACACTGCATTAAACACACAAGGTGATACAGGATATAGTGCATATATATAGTGAATTTAGTGCATACATAGTGCTTGCTGGTTCCCACACTTTCCTTTCATCACTACAGGATAAGGATTTATTAAAAAAAAAATATATATATATGTGTGTGTGTTAAAGGGGTCATAAGATGAGGAATCAAATTTGCTTTGATCTTGTCTTTGTACCATTAAAACATCCTGTAAGTTTAATAGCTTAAATCGTCCTCCTCATTTTAAACATAGCATTTATTTAATCAAGCTTACAACGCGTTTGCATCTCGCTAGCTTGTTAACTTGTCATCAGTCTCTCGCGCGCTCCTTTTCTTTTTCTACGCGTTCATCAAACAGCTGTGGTAAGTCGGATCAGTCTACAAACACGGTGAGTCATGTCATCCTCTCCTAGTATTTTATCGTGTTCTGCTTGTCACATGTTCAGTATAGCTTTCTCTGTCAGCGACAAGGGATTTACGTGTCATAAATGTAGGAAAATAGTCAGGCTGACAGAGAAAATCTCAGAATTAGAAACACGCATCCAAACCTTAATCAAGGACAGTAAGAATGTAAGGGCTTCAGATACTGTTTTGGATGCGACTAGCTTAGTGAACTCTGTACATTGTTCGGTTCCGGCTGTAGAGCCCGCGCAGCAGGGCACTTGGGTAACGGTGAGGCGGCCTAGCCGCGGAAAACACCACTCTTCCGTTCCAATAAGAACATCAAACAGGTTCTCCCCACTCAGAATCCTGTTGAAAGTGCCCTAGTTATTGGCGATTCTATTACACGGAATGTGAAAATAGAGACACCAGCCACCATAGTCACATGTTTGCCGGGAGCCAGAGCACCTGACATCAAAGCAAATTTAAAAGTGCTGGCTAATGCTAATCGTAAATTCTCTAAAATTATTATTCACGTCGGCACTAATGATGTTCGACTTCGCCAGTCGAAGATCACTAAAATTAACATTAAAGAGGTGTGTGAACTCGCAAGTACAATGTCAGAAAAAGTAATTTGCTCTGGTCCCCTTCCTGTTCGTCGGAGTGATGAGATAGTTAGCAGATTATCATCACTCAATGGCTGGCTGTCTAAGTGGTTTCCGCAGAATAATATAGGTTTCATAGACAATTGGAAAAGTTTTTGGGGCAGACCTGACCTGTTGAAAAGAGATGGTATTCATCCCTCCTGGGATGGTGCTGCTCTTCTCTCTAGTAATATGGCACATAGTCTTAGAGCTGAAACATGACAAACTGGGGCCCAGGTCAGGAAGCAGACAGACTGGCTAAACCGACCGTCTGCTAGCTGTCTCACGTTACAGAAGTCAGATAATTCCCAACACACAGAAACTCTTCCACCTAGATATTATCACATAGAGACTGTGTCTGTACCCCGAATTAGTAAAAACAAAAAACTTCCAACCCCTTTTAAAGGTAAAAATTTAATTGATGTTCAACAAATAAAAAATAGAGATAATACTGATAAACAAATGATAAAGCTTGGGTTGTTAAATATTAGATCCCTTTCTTCAAAAGCACTTATTGTAAATGATATTATCACAGACAATAATCTAGATTTGCTGTGTTTGACAGAAACTTGGCTAAAACCGGACGATTACATTACTTTAAATGAGTCTAGCCCTCAAGGTTATGATTATCGACACAATCCTCGTCAGAAAGGCAAAGGGGGAGGTGTTGCTGTAATTTATAGTAACATTTACAGTATTAGTCAAAAGTCTTTCAAATATAATTCCTTCGAAGTGATGGTACTTTATGTAACGTTATGCAAGCTGACATTTGTGCTGGCTACTGTATACAGGCCACCAGGACACCATACAGACTTTATCAAAGAATTTGCTAATTTTCTATCAGAGTTAGTACTAGCTGCAGATAAAGTCCTTGTTGTTGGTGATTTTAATATCCATGTAGATAATGATAAAGACGAATTGGGATTGGCATTTACAGACGTTCTAAACTCTACTGGAGTTAGACAACACGTGTCAGGACCCACTCATTATCGTAATCATACTTTAGATCTAATATTGTCACATGGAATCGATATTGATGCCATTGAAATTCTGCAGCAGAGTGATGACATCTCAGATCATTATCTAGTCTCGTGTATACTAACTACATTTAGTCAAGGCTGCAAAACTGCCTCCCTGCCATAAATATGGTAGAACCATCACTTCCTACCACTAAAGATCTTCCAGATCAGTTTCATCGCCTTAGCATACCAGACAGCTCAGAAGACCTCGATGTTGCAACAGAAACTATTGCCTCTGTCTTTTCCAGCACATTAGACTCAGTTGCTCCTTTGCGCTTAAAAAAGATTAAGGAAATTAATCCAACGCCGTGATACAATGAGCACACTCGGGCCCTAAAGGGAGCTGCCAGAAAAATGGAGCGCAGCTGGAAGAAAACAAAACTAGAAGTTTTTCGCATTTCGTGGAGAGAGAGAATGATTGAGTACAGAAAGGCCTTAAAAACTGCTAGATCTGCCTATTTTTCAAATCTTTTAGAAGAAAATAAACACAACCCTAGGTATTTATTTCATACAGTGGCTAAATTAACAAGAAATAAAGCTTCAACTACTAATGTTTCCAAAGAGCACAGCAGTAATGACTTTATGAACTTCTTTACTTGCAAGATTGACAATATTAGAGAGAAAATTATAACCATGCAACCGTCTACTACAGTATCGCGTCAGATAGTGCATTGTAGTGTCCCTGAGGAAAAATTCAATTCATTCACTGCTTTAGGAGAGGAAGAATTGTCTAAACTTGTTAAATCATCAAAATCAACAACATGTATGTTAGACCCTATACCGACTAAGCTATTGAAAGAGATGCTTCCAGAGGTCATAGATCCTCTTCTTAATATCGTTAATTCGTCTTTATTACTAGGATACGTACCAAAAAGTTTTAAGCTGGCTATTATTAAACCTCTTATTAAAAAACCACAACTTGATCCTAGAGAATTAGTCAATTACAGGCCGATCTCAAATCTCACTTTTCTGTCAAAAATACTAGAAAAGGCAGTATCATCACAACTATGTTCCTTTTTAGAAAGAAATGGTATCTGTGAGGATTTCCAGTCAGGATTTAGGCCGTACCATAGTACTGAGACTGCTCTCATTAGAGTTACTAATGATTTGCTCTTATCATCAGATCATGGTTGTATCTCTCTATTAGTGTTACTGGATCTTAGTGCTGCATTTGACACTATCGATCACAACATTCTTTTAAATAGACTCGAAATATATGTTGGCATTAGTGGAATTGCATTGTCATGGTTCAAATCATACTTATCTGACCGTTATCAGTTTGTAGTAGTAAACGAAGAGATGTCATATCGATCACAAGTTCAATATGGAGTACCGCAAGGCTCAGTACTAGGACCATTGCTCTTCACTCTGTACATGCTACCCTTAGGAGATATCATTAGGAAACATGGCGTTAGTTTTCACTGTTACGCTGATGATACTCAGCTCTATATTTCCTCAAGCCTAACGAAACTTACCAATTCACAAAATTAACGGAATGCATAGCTGATATAAAAAATTGGATGACCAGTAATTTCCTACTACTAAATTCAGAAAAAACAGAGATTCTAATTTTTGGACCAAAAACTTAACACTTGATGGCTGCTCTGTTAAGTCTTCGTCGTCAGTTAGGAACCTGTGTGTGCTCTTTGATACCAATCTTTCATTTGAAGGCCATGTTTCTAGCATCTGTAAAACCACATTCTTCTTAACCATTCTTCTTAACCACATATCTTAAAAATATATCTAAACTACGACATATGCTCTCAATGACAAATGCAGAACAGTTAGTTCATGCGTTCATGACCTCAAGGCTAGATTACTGTAACGCTCTACTGGGTGGTTGTTCCGCTTGCTTAATAAATAAACTACAGCTCATACAAAATGCAGCAGCTAGAGTTCTTACTAGAACTAGGAAGTATGACCATATTAGCCCGGTTCTGTCAACACTGCAACACTGTTAAACATCGTATAGATTTTAAAATCTTGCTAATTACTTACAAAGCACTAAATGGTTTAGCTCCCCAGTATCTGAGCGAGCTCTTAATGCATTATAGTCCTTCACGTCTATTGCGATCTCAAAATTCAGGCCAGCTGATAATGCCTAGAATATCAAAATCAACCGCAGGCGGTAGATCCTTCTCCTATTTGGTACCTAAACTCTGGAACAATCTTCCTAGCGTTGTTCGGGAAGCAGACACACTCTGTCAGTTTAAATCTAGACTAAAAACGCATCTCTTTAACCTGGCATACACATAACACATTATCAATTTATATTTTCAAATCCGTTAAAGGATTATTAGGCTGCATAAATTAGGTCAGCCAGAACCGGGAACACTTCCTATAACACCAGATGTACTCGTTACATCAGAAGAAGAATGGCATCTACGTTAATATTAGTCTCTCTGTTTATCCCGAGGTTTACCGTAGTCAGCCGGATCCGGGCCGTATCCAGGTGAGATCGAGGACCTGCGCCTTGACACGACACGACAGCCAATGGCACAGTTCCTCAACAAACTGTCCATACCAGCGTGATGAATACGATCCTTAACTGGATGGAACTGGAATAAATACTTTGAATGTTGCGATCCCATGGGACTTATGATGGCTACCTGAATCGTAAAAAGCACTGTTTGCCAGAGGTGAACTGGCCCCCCGACTAAGCCTGGTTTCTCCCAAGGTTTCTTTCTCCATTTTAACACCTATTTGCCACCTGTTTGCCACCTGATGTCACCTGTTGGAGTTTGGGTTCCTTGCCGCTGTCGCCTTTGGCTTGCTTAGTTGGGGACACTTGACATTTGATATTCAACAGTGCTTTGCATCTGCCTGCATTGACACCATTTTCTTTAAAATGCTGCTGTGCAGCCAAAATTATATACCAGTTATCAATGTAAAGCTGCTCTGACACAATCTGCATTGTAAAAAGCGCTATATAAAAAAAGGTGACTTGACTTGATAATCACTGACACTGTCTACGCTGATACAGTATACAGATGTGCATTCAGTTTCTGAAGCCATTATAATGACTGACGCTGTCTACGCTGATACATTATACAGATGTGCGTTCAGTTTCTGAAGTCATTATAATCACTGACGCTGTCTACGCTGATATAGTATACAGATGTGCGTTCGGTTTCTGAAGCCATTATAATGACTGACGCTGTCTACGCTGATACAGTATACAGATGTGCGTTCGGTTTCTGAAGCCATTATAATGACTGACGCTGTCTACGCTGATACAGTATACAGATGTGCGTTCGGTTTCTGAAACCATTATAATGATTGACGCTGTCTACGCTGATACAGTACACACACGTGCGTTCAGTTTCTGAAGTCATTATAATGACTGATGCTGTCTACGCTGATACAGTATACAGATGTGCGTTCAGTTACTGAAGCCATTATAATGACTGACGCTGTCTACGCTGATACAGTACACAGATGTGCGTTAAGTTTCTGAAGTCATTATAATGACTGACGCTGTCTACGCTGATACAGTACACAGATGTGCGTTCAGTTTCTGAAGTCATTATAATAACTGACGCTGTCTACGCTGATACAGTACACAGATGTGCGTTCAGTTTCTGAAGTCATTATAATCACTGACACTGTCTACACTGATACAGTATACAGATGTGCGTTCAGTTTCTGAAGTCATTATAATCACTGACGCTGTCTACGCTGATACAGTATACAGATGTACGTTCAGTTTCTAAAGTCATTATAATCACTGACGCTGTCTACGCTGATACAGTATACAGATGTACGTTCAGTTTCTAAAGTCATTATAATCACTGACACTGTCTACGCTGATACAGTACACAGATGTGTGTTCAGTTTCTGAAGTCATTATAATTGACGCTGTCTACGCTGATACCTTATACAGATGTGCGTTAAGTTTCTGAAGTCATTATAATCACTGACGCTGTCTACGCTGATACAGTACACAGATGTGCGTTCAGTTCTGAAGTCATTATAATAACTGACGCTGTCTACGCTGATACAGTATACAGATGTGCATTGTTTCTGAAGTCATTATAATCACTGACGCTGTCTACGCTGATACAGTATACAGATGTGCGTTCAGTTTCTGAAGTCATTATAATCACTGATGCTGTCTACGCTGATACAGTATACAGATGTGCATTGTTTCTGAAGTCATTATAATCACTGACGCTGTCTACGCTGATACAGTATACAGATGTGCGTTCAGTTTCTGAAGTCATTATAATCACTGACGCGGTCTATGCTGATACAGTATACAGATGTGCGTTCAGTTACTGAAGTTATTATAATGACTGATGCTGTCTACGGTGATACAGTATACAGATGTGCGTTTAGCTTCTGAAATCATTATAATCACTGATGCTGTCTACGCTGATACAGTATACAGATGTGTTCAGTTTCTGAAGTCATTATAATCACTGACGCTGTCTACGCTGATACAGTATACAGATGTGTTCAGTTTCTGAAGTCATTATAATCACTGACGCTGTCTACGCTGATACAGTATACAGATGTGTTCAGTTTCTGAAGTCATTATAATCACTGACGCTGTCTACGCTGATACAGCATACAGATGTGCGTTCAGTTTCTGAAGCAATTATAATCAGTGACGCTGTCTACGCTGATACAGTATACAGATGTGCGTTCACTTTACTTCACACACTTGAGTCTGTGGACAACAGGACAAATGGAAGAGTGAAAGAACATTCGCTTTGAAAATTATATGTTTGTTCGGAGTATTTTGTTTTGTAAATGAGGCACAGTATAATGGAGAGTTCACAAAGAAACTTTTTGAAAGATGAAGCAGTCGACTGTATTGAATCTGATAGTAGCTGCAGTACAAACTGCAAGTAAATGATTTCATAATGATTTGTCTGTAAATTATGGTTTTATATGGATAAAACTCTTACTTACGTGCAATAGCGAGTGGCCGCTGATACTGTTTCCTAAGCAATTACATAAGCCAACCATCAAAATCTAATATCAGTGCCGATTAATTGGTAAACCGATATAATGGCAATGACCTGTATTTTATTACTGTTTGCATCACTCCACTTGTCTATGTTTGTTCCACACAGTCTGTGAATTAGGGGTGGGTTGTTTCCAATGATTTGTTCTGCAGGTTACAATAAATACGTTTACATGCACCCTCATAATGCGATTATAATGGGATTTTGGAAAATTGCGATTAAACTTTACCTCATGTAAACGCAATAGCATGATTGTGTGATATTGCCTAATTATAAAACGTATAGTTGTGGTCCTGGTTTTCGATTTGTCAGTGCAATGTTCAACATATCACTGCACAGTTCCCATAGTATTTTTTGTTACATATTTTTGTTATGTATAGATGATCCTATATACAAAATAGCACATAGCCTCTTGTACCTTATTGTTTAATATATAATAAAGCATATAATATAATTATTAATATAATTAAAATCAATAATAGTAAATTTAGGCAAGGCTAAGCAAGCAAATTTTTAGTATTTGAATGAGAACATTATAACTGACCTCATCCCTATACTCAGTGACCAAGGCAGATGGTTAATGATTTATTTCGAATGATTTAATTTGAAGAAGAGTAATGTGACTGTGTTCTGATCTGATAGTGTTGAGTACCAGTCAAACAAGCCTACAGAATGTGACATGACTGGATACTACTGGATCTTCTATCACAGTTTGATCCTAAAATCCTAAAATATCCATATAGGATCAAATAATAATAAGATTGTACCGGATAAACTAAAATTCACAAAATTAAATTTCACAGATTCCTCAGATTTTTATCAGAACACTGTCTATCCACCTACTGTTTTGAAATAATCTACTGGAGGGGAAAAAAAAAAAAAAAAGTGTCTTTTAATGACAAATTAAGTATTATAATGAGGATCCTTCGGGACTTGATAACATTCCGTTAGCGATCCTGCGCAAATTCCAGCAGGATTGTTTGACTTGATGAAATATGTCTCATCAATGATTAACAAAGACAAGTCCAGGCCTTCTCTCTTATATGTTTTATTTCTACATTTCTGCTTTTTGTCAATGGTTTAGAGTTGTTTACTGCTTCTTTTTAACGCCCAAAACACTGAGAGATTCATTCCACGCGTGCGTGTGAAACAACATTAGTTTCTTTAGGCTTTGATGCGCAACTTTTCCCTTTGAGCTGATAGTCCAGCGAGACTGTTTTGTAAACGAGTTATACACAGTTATAAACATGCAGTTACAAGTTGCTTGACAGAAAAACAGCTTACCGTGTAGTGCTCTCCAGTGCACACAGCTGACCTGCAGTGAAGTGAAGGACTCTGGTCTGAGTGAAACCCCGCCCACTCGCCTGGCCCACTGCGCACCGCAAGCTGACGCTGTGGGCGGAGTCTGCGTATGGGCGTGACGTGTAACCCCTCCCACACCTCATCAATCCTTGTATTTTTGGGCAAAACAAGACAGACAGCTGGTCTGGACGTATGTTTAATTTGTTTTACCCACTGTTGTCCAAGATTTACAGACTTACAGTTTTTCTCAGTTGCTTTGGCACATTTCTCGAATCATCCTTAAAATTTGCAAAACAGTATGTTCATTTCTCGAAACAATTTGTACAAAAAGCACAACATATTGGATTACCTGCAAAAGCCTGTAACCTGCTCAAAATCCTTAGTTCATCTCTCAAAAGCAAGTATTTATGTCAATGAACGTATCAGTGCCATCAGAATGACAAGTCCTTGTGTCATTGTTCTCGAACAAGATAGTCAAAATGCTTAGCCATGTTGTCAATATAACAGTGATGAATATTTCAGATGTAAACTATGGCTACAGTTTTTATGACAGTGATTGAAACAGCACAAGACTGCACTTTGTCTGTATGGCATATATCAGTTTTAACAGTACAAATGGACACATGGGAGATTGATTGCAAAAGACTGTACAGGATTGTATTTACTGTTGGTCTGTCAACAAATTAGTGTAAAATGTCCTTGTGATAAATGAAAAAGACAAGACTTTATACATACACTATATATGTATTCATGTGTATGTGTGTGATATAGTATGTATCTGTATAAAGTTTATTTAGCCTACTATACTGTAAGTGTAAAGCAAGTGTAAAAATGCTACTGTAATATTAAGATTATAGCATGCATACCATATTAGAGTGCAGTGCACAATACATACCCATTATGTCTATTACAGTTTTTTACAGACGCTAGGACACATTTCTCAATACTTAGGTCACTTTTGCAAAACTCTTCACACAGTGAGCACAACAGAAGTCTATGTGGGCTAAACTGAGGATCAGTTATCATTGCTTTGGCACAAAATGCATTCAATGACTACATCTCTCAAATTTCATGAATTCTTTTCTCACTCAGACACAACAACTGCCAAAACTCTTTGTACGTACAGGCCAATTTGCACATGCTTACATACTGTTTTCAAAACTGTTAAACTTAAGTTCAAAACAATAACATAATACAAAACTGAATAAGACAGAAATTTGCTACATTTCTACAGTAATATAGTTATGAAATATATTCTGAATCTAAAAAATCAAATACTATCAAAACAATTAGATGAAACTGAACACCTACACAAGCATTAGTCTTCCAATTTCATTACCATTAATTCAAAAGGGGAAACTTTTTCAATATAATTTTGTTCTGTAATGTAAACATGGACCATGTAACATAAACTGCAGTGAATTATAAGCAGTAGAGAGTGTCATTCTTGTTTTGTAAAGACATTTTAAAAAAGAAAACATTGTATAATGCTAACTGATGTTAGTGTTTTTAGGTCGATGTTTTATGAGTGACAAAGTGTGTTTGTTCAGTGAAAACCTTTGCTAGTGTTCTGGAAGAATGAGTTGATTTGAGACATGAATGAAGTGTTTTGGTAGATTTAGTGCATTTTGAATGTGAAGTTAAACTCTGTGCCAAGATGAAAGTTGGTTAGGAGAACTGGTTGAAGAGTTTTATTGAGAAATGTGTCCTAGCGATTGTAAAAAAACTATAAATGCTTGAATTGATTGAGGAAAAGGTTTTTCTCCAAACGTTCAGCTGCACCTTTAGACACGCATAAGCCATTGTAAGGTCATGATTGAGAACATTGTTTACAATAGTGGTCCTTATTTCACTAGAAACGTGCCTACGCCCCCTTTGCTTTATCTACCTCTTCCTCTGTTTTGCCTCCCTACCCTTCTACCACACATCCTTACTCCTCTTCTTCTTTCCAGCTGTTGACCCTGTTTGTTTCCATGTTGTTCTTCCATTATCAGAAATTGTAACTCTTGTGTTGTGCTCTGTCTATATATGCTTTCCAGTTGAAGATTCATGACATGCATCTTTGAGCTGTTTTAGAGAACTGGTTGGGTCATTGGTTGATCTAATGCTTTACATTCCCCTGAATACATTAGTGAAATTCAGGATTCACCTGCAAAATTACAGTTTTTTACAATCGCTGGGACACATTTCTCAATACTTAGGTGACTTTTTCAAAACTCTTCAACCAGTTCTCCTAACCAACTTTCATCTTGGCACAGAGTTTAACTTCACATTTAAAATGCACTAAATCTACCAAAACACTTCATTCATGTCTCAAATCAACTCATTCTTCCAGAACACTAGCAAAGGTTTTCACTGAGCAAACACACTTTGTCACTCATAAAACATCGACCTAAAAACACTAACATCAATGTTTTCTTTTTTAAAATTTCTTTACAAAACAAGAATGACACTCTCTACTGCTTATAATTCACTGCAGTTCATGTTACATGGTCCATGTTTACATTACAGAACAAAATTATATTGAAAAAGTTTCCCCTTTTGAATTGATGGTAATGAAATTGAAAGACTAATGCTTGTGTAGGTGTTCAGTTTCATCTAATTGTTTTGATAGTATTTGATTTTTTAGATTCAGAATATATTTCATAACTATATTACTGTAGTACTGTCTTATTCAGTTTTGTATTATGTTATTGTTTTGAACTTAAGTTTAACAGTTTTGAAAACAGTATGTAAGCATGTGCAAATTGGCCTGTACGTACAAAGAGTTTTGGCAGTTGTTGTGTCTGAGTGAGAAAAGAATGAATGTAATTTGAGAGATGAAGTCATTGAATGCATTTTGTGCCAAAGCA